>JH432147.1:0-165255 GCA_000239455.1 Strigamia maritima
TTTTCCCCACATTGTGATTATTTGGGGCCCCAAAATACACTCCTGGGGCCCTATTCTTATTCTTACATATTAATCCTTTTCTAACCGGAAAAAGAACTACAACATAGGGCCCCATTCCTCATTTCTAGGCTTTGAACTCAGAAACTGTAATTTTGGGGCCCCAAAATACACCCCTGGAGGCCTTATTCTTATTCTTACATATAAATCCTTCTCTAACCGGAAAGAAAACTCAACAGACTTGACTCAAATCATTTTTTAGGGCCCCATTCCTCATTTCTAAGCAGTTTTTCTAAGAAGCAAACACCATTTTACATATTTTATGACGTCAGAACAATAAAAAAAATATGTAATTCTACCGGGGCCCCATAGCATTGCAGTTATTATAGTCACAATTAAAAGCATTTAATTCTTTTTATTTTTCAATTTCCCACATACACATTTCCCTCTCGACTCTCCAGATTACATCATCACTAAAAAGGCATCATATTCCATTATGAACCAAACCCTAGTGACGAAATATTAAATTTACTATTATTTTTTTTTCCTTCTTAAACCAAATTGCATACTCGTGCTAAGTTGTTAACCACTAAAGATAAGATCGACACAATCTAAAAAACACACAACCCCTTATCTTTTTCGCGCGTGCTTAACATATACTAGATAGATGCTGTATGGTTCTCTGACAAATTACCGGAATTCCTATACGCGCTTGAGATGAGGGTGCCAGTCTACCACTCATTTTTCATGGCAACTTATCATCACGCGGATCCCGTTGTTTATTTTTTTTTTTTTTTTTTTTTTTTTTTTTTAAATTTCCCCCACATGTGACCAGATGCGCTCTAAATTAAATGCTGGTCTAAAATGTCGGCTTAAAAAAGGTCTTTTTTGGACTGAAATTTTGATTTTAATTGGAGGAATTTAATTAATTTTTTTTTTTTCTCAAATAAAAAGGATTTATATTCCTTGAAAAAGGGTGCTGAACTAGTCTGGAGAAAATCTCATTTCACTTGGTTAATGATGGAAAGGAAAAAGAAGTGTTGATGAAGAACCACATTCGCTGGCACTGCGCCAAAATGGAGGATAAATTGCCTTTCTTAAAAAGATCAAGGCACTTTTTCAACCAAATATATTCGTCTTCAAAACGTAGAAATACTCAATTTCACTACTTTTTCATACATTTCCGACATTTTGGCTAAAAAAATTCAATCAAAACAGAAATTTTTAATTTTATTTCGTCATTAAAAACTTTTAACGTTCGTTTTTTTTTTTTTTTTATCTAGCCATTTTCATTGGTCAAATCTCCTCTTAAAGGTGAATTTTCTTAAATTTTATTTATTTTTTAATTTTTATTTATTTTTATTTTTTTATTTTTTTAATTTGGAAAAAAAAATGGCTGACATGTATACAGAATGAAGCAAGATGGGCACATATTAATGTCAAGTGACACCTAGTTTTTGCTCATGCACATTGGAGAAGATTCCTCGTCCAAATGCACAAATCATGTCGCAGAGCTTTTTGCGTCGACACGAGCATAAATCGCGTGCTCGTGCGCACACCCGCCTGGAGGCGCAAACGGCAAATTAAATGTAGGCGGAAATATATGGGTTTTGTGCAGGCCTTAACGAGGGTGAGAAACATGGAGGTATATAAGCTCTTTCCATTTCTTGGAACACTGCAATTAAAACATCATTATACATTTTAAAAATTTTTTGAGATTTGTTGAGATGTGTTGAAATTTGTTGAGATTTTTTGAGATTTTTTGAGAGTTTTTGAGTATTTTTTGAGATTTTTTGAGATTTTTTGAGATTTTTTGAGTATTTTTATGTATGAAACAGTTAGCTGCGTTCAATTCATCCATCATAATCCAATTCTCACAATTTTTTCAATTATCAACTGATAATCCAATTCTACATAATCCACGTGTGACGTAGATTATGAGAATTGAAATCCAGCCATCTTGGATTTAGCGATAGCAGTATAATTGGATTATATATAATCGAGATGAATTTTTCCTAATCTAATGTGCGGTCACTTATGGATATCTCAAATTACATATTATCATGGGAAAAAGCTGCAAAGGTCACATGTCTGCCCACATGTCATTATTAATTCACCATTTATTTATTCACATTCTAATTATTAATATTCTTGCACCTAATTTCATATTTCAAAACATACTTAAACAAAAAAAATCAAAATGGCTTCTCTAAGTATTGCAGTGTAAACAAACTGATGATAACTTGACCTAAATATTCAAAATGGTTGAAATGATGCAACAAAAATGGCCACCAACACAAAAAAATAAAAAATATATATTTTATTAATTAATTAAAAAAAAAACAAAAAAAAAAAAAAAAAAAAAAAAATAAACATGATACATTATCATTAGGCCTAACTTTCAACAGCATCCAATTAAGAGCACATTAGATTTACTACCCTTGTTTCCCTACTGACAAATGATCTTTAAAACCATAAACCTCGGCTTGAATTAAAACCCTAATATATTCCTCAAAGCGAGTGCTTACACCCAGCATGACAAGCACGTGACAGCAAGCACATTGCGTGCCCTTTATTTTTCATTTTTTTCCCCCCATCAAACTATAAATAACGAGTCAAGTCACAACCTCAGCATTACTTCACCCAGAGCTTAGCAACGAAGACTTTAACTTCACAACACACAACAAAATTTGCTCTTCTAGATCCCATAATCTGGGTGAGGGTTAGTCATAAGAGGGACACCACCACCAGACCTCGTGCTGCACGTGGTCTGTTGGGGGAGGCCCCACACTGTGCGTAAACAGTTTACGTTCCACAGGACGCAGAGTGAGTGTGTGGGTGGGATGAGAGCACCATGAAGGAGCCTTGTTTCTTTGATTGTTTCTCACGGCTTGGACCCCTTGGTCATGGCTATTTCATTGGCAGTCTGTGGAACACCCTACACACTGCTGGAAAAGCATCTCGACAACCCCCTACTCGTGTTATCCCCTCCTTCCTGTTCTTTTTTCGCACTAAGGGGGAATTGAGACTAATTTCATACAAATTTATGTTTCTTAACTTTTTTTTTTTTTTTTTTTTTTTAATATATATATTTTTTTTACACGCAATTAGAACCTCGACCTAGACCTACATTTTACATCGATTTTTACCCTTTTCTCCCATTATTTCCTGTTGTTTTCAACTGTTATTTTAAGGATGTCGTCCAAAATTCTTTTGTGTACCCACAATCAAAGATGATGCAAAAAAAAAATAAAAAAAAAAAATAAAAGTCCTAGACGACCAAAATGGCGCCATTGGAGGCAATAATAATATGAAGGACTTCCTTTACTGCTGATTTGCTAAATTGTAAAAGGGAATTTATTTCCAGTTGTTGGGGAAAAGGTCAAAGATCGTCAATGTTTGCTCGAAATAATGAAGGGGAAATGAAAGAAATCAAAGGAGGAAGTGATAGATAGAGAAAGAAAAAAATGATTTGTCATTTCTGCAAAGTTGCACAATTGAAACTAATGGAGGGGATTGGATTTTAAATTTTAATTAATAACACGTACGTACACAGGAAATCGGTGAGAAGAAATGAAACACGCCCTATTTTATGCGTCGCCCCAATTTAAAAAAATCTGAGTGACTCGCAGTAGATAAGACATTTTGCAATTTTCCCATATTTGGTTTTTTTCATATTGAAATTGCACAAAAAGCGATGTTAATTCAGTATTTCAGTGATCCAATATACGATGAGATGAAACGTCGTAACTTGATTAAATTTCACAGACAATATGCGATGACGCCATTTTGCCTTATTTTTTTTTTTTTTTTTTTTTTTTTTTTTTTTTTACTGAAATTTGGATAGAATAAATCGGATTTTTATTTTAATGTTATGTGTAAAAAAAAAATGATTATAAATTTTTATAGTGTATAGAATAGGATTTTAAGTGTTTACAATTTAAAATTGCTAGTAAATTCGTAATGCTAATGTCTACAAATATGCGCATAGTGAATTTACATATATATGATTATTTTTTTAAATTAATAGGATTAATTAGTATTACTGACGGTATTGAGGCAAACAATTAATTTATAGCAAACAGCAATTTGGAGAAATAATTGACCGAATTAAATCCCTGATTCAATAGTTAAGTAATTTATTTTTACCCAAATATTCAGTATAAATATGTAAATATATATATTTAGGTTGTAAATTCGTACAGTGGGTGTAAAAAATGGGGCACCCATGGTCAACAAATTAAAAAAAAGAAAAAAGATTAACTCAAGTCTGTTGCATATTCACTTTCCGCTCAGACTAATTAATGTATACGAGGTGTAGAAAATGGACCCCAGAGATGCGTTTAGGTCAGTTGTAGCCCCATTTGTGTCAAAATAAAGCTATATATATATATATATAAAGGCTTCCAGTGCTTTTGTGGCCCCTTTCGGGTAATATTGCATATTCTAAAGCCTTTTCCATCATATTAAAAGTCTTCAAGGGCCCTAATCAGCCCTTAAGTGTCATAAATTATTGAATGACCAACAAATAGGCCCCAAATAGGCAGCGCGCAGTAGCCCAAAATTCCAAAATCCTATACATTGATATATTTTATATATTTTTTTTTGTGCTATTTTTGTGTATTTTGATATTTGGTAGCAAACGAAATAATTTTTATAAAAATTTCTTCGATTTTTCCTTTAAAAACCAATCTGCATCATATTTTTCTTCAATTAAAAATATTACTTTTTTCCCTTTATTTCTAACAAAAATGCAAGTTCCTTCAAGCTATAGCCGATCTGTCTACACACTGATGCAGCAAAGTGATGAAGATACCATTTATCATGTTGTGTTACTATTTTCGTTGACATTTAGGGCCATAACACCTGAGTAAAATAGCAACTTGAAATATATACAGGGCAACATTTCTTCTTTTATTCTCCATTAACTCTATAATTCATTCTTATTACAGAATATTAAATCACTTTTTATTAAAAATTCATTTTCTTAAAATTTATTATTTTATATCCAAAAATAAAATAAAAAAAAAAAAAAAAAAATAAAAATAAAATAATATTGGTCCCTACAAGAAACAAAAAAAAACAAAAAACGTCGACTTAATTATTACATCAATTACCATTATGTACAACTATAAAGAGCG
Organism: Strigamia maritima; assembly: GCA_000239455.1. Classification (NCBI taxonomy): domain Eukaryota; kingdom Metazoa; phylum Arthropoda; class Chilopoda; order Geophilomorpha; family Linotaeniidae; genus Strigamia; species Strigamia maritima. The sequence continues at coordinate 5,139 of JH432147.1, forward strand.
AAAGAGAGAGCGAGAAAGAGAGATAGAATTAGAAATAGGGATAAGAAAAAGAAAAAATTACTAATTTCAAGTACTCATCCACTATTGCCATGGTCCTTGGACGCATTTCTCAGTTTGTCATCACACACTTTAACACCAGGGCACCTCAATCTATTTTTTCAATGCCCCACATAATTTTTTCTATTTTTTTTTTTTTTTTTTCCTACTATACAAGTACAATTCGACATTCAGTCCATCTCAAATTCCCCAAAACGACCTCCAAACTGCCCAACAAGTCTTGCCGAGCATCATAAATTCACAGAGTACTGACGAGGTGTCAAAACACGACTGTTTCTCACATATCTCGACGCCACTTTTTGCCCTCCATATTCAAGCCCGAAATATCCAGAAATCCCCTCTATTTTTACACCCAGTTAAACTCGTTCCCATTTTTTTTTTTTTTTTTTTTTATTAACTTTCTCATTTGAAAAAAAAAAATCTTCCCACATCATCAATCAGTACTTGGCATAATCTTGATAATACGGAGGAGAATTACGATGATAAGTGGGTGTACGTAGTGCTAATTGGCAACTCGGGTTGACACTGCTCGAGCCAGCAGTTTGATGATGATGTCCGAGGAGTCGTTGCGACTCGAACATGTCCCTCATATTCGTAAACGCATTGGCATTCGCATCGATGGGCGACGTATCGGGCAGAGCGTACCACGCGGTCTGCGGGCGTGCCGCGGTACCGTACTGTTGATTGACTAGACACGAGGAAGTCGCAGCAGCGCTTAAATCGTCGGCCATGTTCATCACTTGATGCCCGTTCCTATCGGCGGAATACTGCGAACCACACGCGTAGTTGAGCGGCGAGTGCACCGACGACGCTTGACCGCAGGAAAAAATCGACGCCGCGGCTCTGGAGTAGGGAGACCCGAGAACCAAGCCTGCAGTGGACGTGACTTCGTGACTCGGCGGCGTCTGTTCCCTCCCGGAAGTCATGATGCTGTCCACGGTGAAACTGTTGACATTCTGCGACTCCAAGACTTCCGTCTCGACGGAAGGCATTGCAGGCGGCGGTGTGTCTTTCCTGCCTTCCCCGTACCGTTCTTTCATGCACGAGTTGAGTTTTGGTACGTCGACCGGCTCGTGTTTGGCCGTGCGAGCATTCGTATCGCCGTTATCGCTGTTACTCACTCGTACTTGTTGTTTCTTCATCGCCTCCTCCTTCTCTTTCATCGCGTCTTTCTTCTTGAATCGCCTTCTGCGTCGCAAATACGAGCCATTGTCGAACATATTGAGCGAATCGGGATCCAGGGTCCAGTAAGAGCCTTTACCGGGCTTCTTGTCGTCCCGTGGCACTTTAACGAAGCACTCGTTGAGCGATAAGTTATGTCGGATGGAATTTTGCCAGCCTTGTTTGTTTTCTCTGTAGTAAGGAAACCGTTCCATGATAAACTGGTAAATGCCATTCAACGTGATCTTCTTTTCGGTCGCATTCTGGATCGCCATGGCTATGAGGGCTATGTAGGAGTACGGAGGCTTCACCATATCCTTGGTAGGGGTGGCCGGATGATGCGATGACGGGTAGGGCGTGTAGGGAGAAGCACGCGCCATCCCGGCTGCGGCCGCGCTGTATTGGTCGTACATGGACATAACGTTGCCGGCCGTGACGGGCTGCAGGGCCCCCGCGTAGCCACTCACCGTGGCCCCATGCCTGTAGTAGGAGTTCTGCTCCGTGAACAGCGTGTGCATCTTGTCGGGCTGCGGCTGCACTGGCAGCACGTGGGGGAGCCGCCTTTCTCGCCTGCCCTCTTTTTCTTCTCGTTAGGCCTAGGGATAGAGGCAAATTGCACGCGATGGCCGTGGAGTGAGCCTTGGCCCTGGTGATGTTTGTTGATGTGAGCCCGTGCGCGCCCTAACGTCAACATTCGATGTTCAACATATTTTGCTCTGGTTCGCCCATCCATATAGGTTTGGATGGCTCCGCCCTGCTCATCTCGAGTCTTCCAATCGGATGATGGCTTGCTGGATTCGGCTCGGGTGTGATTGACGTGCGGGTTGCATGCGAGGGCATCATGGAGGCTGCCACTGATGCTCAATAGAGTCGGAAAGCGCAAATAATTTGCTATAGTAAAAAAATAATAATTCCTGCTACTGGATGGGTGGATGGAGAGAGGAACTGTCATGTGGTTTAGCGAAGATCAAAGTGAGTTGATATTTTTTGTTTTGTTTTGTTTATATGTGTATTATTGTTTATAGTTTATATATTACATTATTTCGGTTGTTATACAAGTCTGTTTTAGTTAGAATCAAGTTAAAATCTTGTTGTCAACAGTGGAATGGTTAAATTTGTGATTTTTCGATGTCGAATTAAAGGGTTTTGATTTTCCCATGAAGCAATCCATATGTTGAATTAACATTTTTGAACGTTGATCGAATGTTTGAATGTTGATGATTCATAGACAACATCCAATAGATGTTAGATCAATATTCTGAAACAACAATCAAACAGTTGAATATGGGTTGATGATATGCAACATTTGTTACATGTTGTATCAACATCTAATGCTGAATTTAGATGATCGATGATACAACAAATGTTACATTTAAATGTTGTGTCAATGTTGTATAAATATTGTATAATGTTGATAAAAAATGACATTATTATATTGAATCAACATTTGTATCAACATTAAAAAATATTTTCTGAATGTTGTTTAGACATTTTCTTGTTTCATGGTTTGTTTAGCAATATAGCAGTAGAATGTGGAATATGTATATACATTGTATAAATAAAATCAAATGCATGTTTTGTGGAAACAATGTGATTTGTATTGGTTTTTGTACTTGAATAACTGAATTTAATTCAAATCGTTATAAACCTACAAGTGGTTTGATGATTAATATGCATTTTAAAACATTCGTTAAATTGTTGCATCTTAATTGGAATTTAAATTGATATTATTTCTGAATTGTAAGTGTCGTATATTAATTTTTAACTGAAGGTGTTGAATTTCAATTGTTAATTGAAATTGTTGCATTTAAATTGGTGATTATAATGCTAAAAACCCTAAAACCAAAAATTTGATCTTTCCTAATTATTAAATTACATAAAAACATAAAAACATAAAAAAAAAATTAAAAAAACTCGAAAATAATTCTCAATTTCAAATTATAATTTCCACCCGCCAATTATATTCCAAAATCAAATCTCTTTACACTCAGCACCCATTTCCATTTTTTTTCTTCCAAAAATTTTTTTCCCCTGTCCTTCCCATTCAATGTTTTTCCAACTATAACTCAATAGACGATAAGACTGAAGCATTATTCTCATCCTTCCAACGGGGATTAGAAAAAAAAAGAGGGTTGAGCACATTGTGGCATGTATTGATTTTTCACAACCCACATAATTGAATCAATTTTCGTTTCATCAAGTTTGCTGACAGGAATTTCAATGCTTTGAATTCCACTGTACAACTGCGGTAACCCTAGGAGAAATGTTCAACAATCCTCTCCCACATAGTCAATAATATTTTCTTGTTTTTACACAATAATATATTGCTCCATTTTTCTTTTTCCTGCACATTTTTAGTTTTAAAAATTCAATTTTTTTTTTTTTAAAATTAAAAAAAAAAAATACTGCAAAGGAAGTTTGTCTGCTTTGCCCCAAGCAGTCATTTCTTTTGACATTAATTTGTTTGCGATTGAGAGGCACAGATGTTAGTGGAAAAGATGTTGCCACCTGGTTGTTCCCATAGCAACCGGCGGCAACTCTTTGCACGTTCTCAAAGACCCCGCTCTCGATCTTCAACACAACGGTTAATTGATTAGAGTTGAGCGAATGGCATAAACACAACTGCGGTACCCAAACAAAACATCAAATTGATAGATAACTGCAGTTCGCAAACTGTTTTGTATTTCACATTTTTTTTTGTTGCAAAATGTTTAAAAATCATTCGTATGTTCACATTCTAAGAAACGAGCACCGTTATAGATGATGTTTATTAACAAAATCCCTGTATAGGACTAAGTAGTCGCGATTTGTTTACTTTTGATATAATGGCGGACGGGTTTTATCGAGGTTTAAAATTTGGGCGGTCGATAGATTTGTCGAGGGATTCGAGATGACTTTTAATGGAAGTTCAAAAGATGTATATGCTCAAATATAGAAATGATAAAATTTAAAAATTTAAAGAAATGAATATTCGTAATTGTGTTTGAAATTTTAATAGACAATATTAATTAAATATAAATCGTACACAATAATGCTGGTTTATGGTTTTTGATGAAGTAATTTATTTAAAACTATCATATCATTATTGCCATTTTAAAAACAAGTTATTAATAATGCTAGTATAGTACCGGTACTTTAAACTGAATTTAAATTAAAGCATTAAATTCCTCAAAATTATTCAAAAGGAAATCAAAATAATACCATAAATTAACAGAATAATTCCTTAAATTAGCAAAAATCAAGGCAACAATTCCTAAATACTATCTTAAGATGCTCATTGACATTTGACAGGCTATTTACTAACTTCTCAATTCGAATCGCAATTTCACACATTTCATTTCAACTATTCAGCATTGCAGATTATACATTAAACCGAAGTTAGTTTGATTAATTTTCAACTTCAAAACGATGCCTCGTCATGAGTTTTAGACATAAAAATCTAAATTTTGTCTTAAAACTTATGTCCCTATCTGTATTTCAAGGCTACCCTCATTCAAAAAATCCTGGCTTAATTTTTGGCCCCTTTTTTTAATAAAAAAAAAAACACTAAGATCAAAGTTACCTTTCGTGGGGTAGGAACTTTGATCAATCACTGGTTTTTGGTGTAATAATAATGTTACTTGGTTCATAAACTAACTTTGACCATTCTTTTCCATTTTAAAAACGTTTTAGCAAATAAGAAAAATTGTAATCAAAATATGCAAAGTAGGTTAATTTTTCAAAATACAATTATAATTGATCACAGGTATTATAATCAGTTATAATACCTATTTTGACACCAATGTTCATGCAATTGACAAAAAAATTCAATTGATCAATGTTGCCCCGAAAATCAAGTTACCCCGGTTTACGGTAATAAAAATGTACCAATATTCCACCGAATCTTTTAAACAAAATAAAAAGACATTATTTGAGTTTATTTAATCCAGATTTCAGTTTACTAATAAAATTTGATTTGATTTGAAAAATCAAATTTTGATCAAATAAAAACAGATTCTCATTGAAATACTGAAATCTTGATGAAATAAACTCAAATAATATCAAATCCTGATTCCGTAAACTAAAAAAAAAAAAAAAAAAATAAATCATTATTTATCATTATAACACATCCAAATCTTTGATCATTTCAGCAAACCAATTATCCACCGAAGAGAAAACTTTTGTAAATATTCAGGTGGAATGAATTGACATGACGGCGAACAAGCACACGATGCGGTGTGGTCATGTTTGCTTGTGTATAGAAGAAGTGCGAAAGAGCGTTAAATGGGATTACTTCCCTCCTCTGTCCCCAACCAAGGGGAAAGGATTGGGACATTTCAAATTGATTAGACCTTTGCTGGCAATTTCCCTCCACAAACTGCATAACTTATCCTCACAGCCATGTTTTCGTGCTATGTCAAAATCTAAATCCGGTAGGTCCAGTCAAAGAAGTCGCATCTGGCGCTGAGAAAAATTTCTTCTTTCTCCCCCCCCCCGCCCAAAAAAAAGAAAAAAAAAATCTTAGCCAAGATTTTTCATGATTTAGATGCGTTTGAGGGAGAAACCCTCTTGCGTTGAAAAGTCTACCTAGTCTCTTGGGTGTATGTAGACACATTTTTTATCTGACTTAAACATTTCCTGGTTTCGTTTTGTTAGGATTAAATCGAGCGTAGACATCGAATTTCAGTTTGGAATCACCAAAATGCTCGTGTCATTTCCAAGGATGACAAGAATCGGATTTCTGACGGCAAAAACGACGAAAATAGGTGCGAGTTAACGGGTAGGGTGCGGGAAGACAAGAGCCAGAAGGCACATATTGGCAAAAACCCAAATGAATATTTAAAAGAGAGGAAAAAAAAAATTTCTTCTTGTTTCCATTTGCTAAGCCGTTTCACCCCTTGCCATCTGGCTTTTCCGGTGTAAATATAAATGACCATGCACGTGCATTGCAATTTGAAATTTCGAGAAATATTTTGTGTGAATATAAATGTGTGTGCAAAGAAAAAAATGTAAAGTTGTTAGAAATATTTCGGTAAGTTTTTTTCAAATTTTGGATTTTTAGGTTTTGTATAGCGTTATCTGATGTTATAAAATTGTATATACCTTGCCGTGTTCCATATTAAATGCGGCTTTTTTGGTTCGCATATGCAAGTGGAAATAAAATTCAGGTCTATATGGTTATAAATTTTTGGTAGTTATATAAGTTAAGTGCAACAGTGTCTAAAATTTAAGTGCAATAATGCCTTGTATATTAGTGCAGAATGCCATTAATTATTTCAATTATTCCATAAATTAATGAAAAATTATAAATTGCGACAATAAGTCCCTACAAAAGCCATCCAAAACCAGTAAAATCCATATCCATCCCAAAACAGCAAAATCCATCCAAAACCAGCAAAATCCATCCAAAACCAGCAAAATCCATCCAAAACCAGCAAAATCCATCCAAAACATGCAAAATCCATCCAAAACCAGCAAAATCCATCCAAAACCAGCAAAATCCATCCAAAACCAGCAATATCCATCCAAAACTATCAAAACAAATCAAGAAATGACAAAATCAATCCCTAAATTAGCCAAATCAACCCCAAAATTAGCCAAATCAACCCCAAAATTAGCCAAATCAACCCCAAAATTAGCCAAATCAACCCCAAAATTAGCCAAATCAACCCCAAAATTAGCCAAATTGACTCCAAAATTAGCCAAATTGACTCCAAAATTAGCCAAATCAACCCCAAAATTAACCAAATCAACCCCAAAATCAACCAAATCAACCCCAAAACTATCAACAAATCTCTTAATAATTCTATAAATAAAGCCAAAAATCACAAAATTAGTACATTTAATTCCTGAATTAGTATCATTCATAATTCATTCCACAAATTAATAATCAATATTATACTGATTGAAATTTCAATATTTCATTAAAATTGTTTTTCCTAATCTCCACCTTTTTATTAAAAAATATAAAACTTTGGGCTTTTATAATTTTTTAAAAAAAAATAAAAAAATTCTAAACTAGTGAAAAATCGTTTGGCATTGCCCGGTTGCTTCCAACAGACAGCTTGGCGCCTGTGAAAATTGCTTCGCCTGTCCTGTACCCATCTCAAATGACAAGTCACTCAAGAGGGCTGCAAAACCTCTCCCAAGTCCCTTCAAATGGTTAAAGCTAAACCCAGCCAGTTCCTTATCACTATACTTACCAGCAATTTACTCAAAAACACCACATCATCCTCTCAACCAAAAAAAAAACACAAAAAAGCAAGCAACCCCAATTTGTAAAATGCATCAACAAATATTCATTAACCGCACACCATAACCCATTTATAATCCAGAAAAATAAATAAATACCACCTAATTTTTCCACAATTTTTTTACACGTCTCATTACTTAATTAACCCGCACTTTGAGGATAAATGAGTGAGCATTGCAGAAACGCATCATCACAACAACAAATGAGTTCAACCCAAGGGCTAAAATGCATTAACAACCAAACATTTTGAGTTTCTGCATGCTCAGTTAGGAAATCAAGCCTAAATGAATGCAATATGGTGTTGGAAAAATTACATTATGTCACATGGAAAAGCGCTCTTGCACGAGAAAGCGTCGTGATAGGCCACAAGCTGCAAAAATAACCCGAAACAAATTTTTTTTTTAATTTCACAAAAAGGCGATACCTATAAGAAGGAGCCACATTTCTAATTAAGTAATCTCAAATTCTCATTGGAGCCCCAAGTCATAGAAAAAGTCAAAAAATGGCAAAATATTTCCAAAAATGGCAAAATTTTCCAAACATGGCAAAATATTTCCAAAAATGGCAAAAAATATCAGAAAATGGCAAATTGTTTAAGATTGGGGCCTTGTTTTAACCACATTTTTGCTTAGAACCCTCAAAATATTAGTTATGAATTATGATAAAATTTCCTCTTGGGCCCCAACTGAGAAAAGGACTCTAAGTCTAAAAACACATCAAAAATGGCAAAATATTTCCAAAAATGTCAAAATATTTCCAAAAATGGCAAAATATTTCCAAAAATGGCAAAATATTTCCAAAAATGGCAAAATATTTCCAAAAATGGCAAAATATTTCCAAAAATGGCAAAATATTTCCAAAAATGGCAAAATATTTCCAAAAATGGCAAAATATTTCCAAAAATGGCAAAATATTTCCAAAAATGGCAAAATATTTCCAAAAATGGCAAAATATTTCCAAAAATGGCAAAATATTTCCATGGCAAAATTTTCCAATAATAGCAAAATATTTCCAAAAATGACAAAATATTTCCAAAAATAGCAAAATATTTCCAAAAATGGCAAAATATTTCCAAAATTTGCAAAATATTTCCATAGCAAAATTTTCCAATAATAGCAAAATATTTCCAAAAATGACAAATATTTCCAAAAATGGCAAAATATTTCCAAAAATGGCAAAATATTTCCAAAAATAGCAAAATATTTCCAAAAATGGCAAAATATTTCCAAAAAAATGGCAAAATATTTCCAAAAAATGGCAAAATATTTCCAAAAATGGCAAAATATTTCCATATTTCCAAAAATAGCAATCCAAAAATGGCAAAAAATTTCCATAAATGGCACAATATTTCCAAAAATGGCACAATATTTCCAAATATAGCAAAAAAACGTCTGAAAATGGCAAATTGTTTAAGATGGAGCTTTATTTTGACCCCATTTTTGCTTCGAACCTCAAAATATTAGTTATTAGTTCTGAATTATGATAAAATTTCCTCTTGGGCCCAAACTAAGAAAAGGAACCTAAGTCTAAAAACACATCAAAAATGGCAAAATTTTGTAAGTAGACCCTTCTTTGAGACCATATTTTAAAAAAACTAAACCTTTTACAACTTTAGCTTAGAATCACGCTTTAAAAAAAAATTCTTGATATCAAGACCAATGAGTAAATTCAGATTTCCATAAATACAAATAATTAAAAGATGAATTGATAACATTAGAAAATTTCATATATATTTATAGAAAAATTCCTTAAAATAAAATTCCCGTCAAAATGACTTAAGAAAGAGCCAGGAACAAAGATCTAAGTTGGCTGTCAACACCTCTAAATAGCAATTTGAACCACATGGTGAAGCAGTTTGGCGGGCACAGGGGGAATCCCCATTAGAAGAAATGCTAGAGGGACATGTCAGACTTCCTTCCCCTACAGCTTGCCAGGTCCCTCCACCCCTCGCTCACTCTTTCCATCATCCCCCCCTTTTCGCCAGCCCCTTGCATGTGTCGTTTTGGCGAGAGTACAATGCCCCTTCCATTAGTCCGTCTACTACCACCCACGATTCTTCTGGAAACAGTAGACTCGGAGAATTTGCGCTGGCACAGAGACAACACATTGCATCAGGCGCCACATTGTAACATACGCTGTGTCGTAAAACCACTAACGAGACCGGTTTAAAACCGCTCGTTAAAACCATGCATGCGCAAAAATTGCCACTTGCGCCGCCCAACTTGTAATTATTTGTATTAATAGAGCTTCAAAGAGTTGGAGAGAGCTAGTATTGATTGGCATTTAGATTTTAACTATGTTGAATGGATAGTACAATGTACCATTGTACCACTTATAAAAAACTGAAAAATTTTCATATCATATTAAATTTAAAAGCAATTTTAATTTTTTGGGTAACCCATCCGCATATTATTTGGTATAGTTTGACGTATCACAAGTGGTACCCGTACCACAGATTGGAAATCGCTAAAATAATGATCTTTTTTTTATTGGTTTCTATCATTGGTTTTTGAGGAATATATTTCCAATTTGAACAAGAATGCAGCAGTCAAGGAGCAGCATTTTTTCAATGCAAAAAAATAATCATTATTTCCAATTTTTAGCATTGTTTTATTTATTTCTGCGTCTTAATATTTTTTTTTATTGCTAAGAACTAAGATCAGTGCATCTAGCTCTTATCACGGGAAAAAAATGATTTCTTCCTCATCAAAATGCAGCTGCTCGAGCAATTGCCCGTTTTCCCTTCACCACTCCACGACGAAAACCTTTGTTTGATGAGAAAACAAGGACAGTCGTCATTTCGCGGTCGTTCCATGTTTTCTTTCAACACACGCCATGCTTGCTCGGGCGTTATTGGAGAGCGCGTGCATCATCTAATCCAATAAAACGTTCGCTTCTAGGCCAGAAAAGACGTGAAGGGCTCTACCGATGTCGCAAACACCCAACCACCTCGTTATACCGACATTACTGCAGGTAAAATACAAAATGTATATTTTATTTTATATTAATTTATTTTTTATCTTTTTTTTTTTTTTTTTATTAAAAAAGCGAGTATTAACCACCAACGACGATGATGTCGCATCATTTTTTTATTCCCTTCTTTGTGCACGATTACGCAGCAGATTTTTCGGCTGCCATCGAGATTTTTCAGGTGTTGCTGATTCGAGCTGCCAAGCAAAACTCAATGATTACTTGATGTTTTCATGAATTTTTTTGCGCGAGCACGTTCGCTACTCTGCTTGGTAAACATTCTTCACAGTGTGGTCTTTAGAAAGAATACTCCAATCTACTCTCCCATTCAACCTTTTCACCTCCGAGTCAACATCGAGTGAAATTACTGACACAACTAATACACAACTACAAAAAATTCATTTTAAGTCAAGCAGCGGAGCCAAAGGGGCAGCAAAACTACAAATTATCCCAATATAATGAAAAATAATTTGCAAAATTCATTTTAGATATACAGGAAAGCCAAAGTGGCAGCAATTTCAAAATAAAATAAAAAATAATATTATTAATTTTTTTTTTTTTTTTAATTTTTTTTAAAAAAATATTTATTAATTGTTTCCTTCCTTTCCACTTAACACCCCATTCAAACTTTAATCCCACCAAATAATAATAAAAAGAAGAGAAAAAAAAAAACCGCTTTGGATTCGATAAGTCCCTAAGCATTCACGCTCAATGCACCGGTTTTTTGCTCGCACGTTACGTGTGGCCGTATGAACGGCGCTGATAAGAGTATTAGGCAATAGTTCCCGCGGTTCACCAATTTCATCCCAAATTAAATGCGTTAAATGCACATCGAGAAAAAAATACTCAATAGCCAATATTTAACTAATAATTTCTAGATTTTTAATTCATTAGGGCATTAAAATATGTGGATTTTTAATTAAACATCCAAGTAAAAAGTAATTTTATATTATTTTTAGAAATTCTGCTAATTTATGTCTTTAAAAAAAAAATTAATTTTTGGTAAGTAATATCTAGTTTGGATTTTTGTTGTTTTTATAAGAATCTGGGTAAATAAATAGAAAGAAAATGATGTTGGGTTTGGGGCTAAGCTTGTTTTCTGCTAGATGAGCCGTTTTCACACCAATTTAACGGTTCTCAGCTTTACGGTTGTGGTAAAAAGCAACGGAAATATTATTGGTTGTGCATTTCACCAATGAGAAACAGCTATCGGTGTCTGAAAATAAGAATTTCAAGGTATTTTGTCTATTTCTTTGTTTCTGTGCTTAATTGATAATAAAAAAAATAAATGTAATTGAAAAGACAATAGTTCAGTGTTACGCCTGTTTTTTCAGCTCAATTTTGTAAAATTTTTAATCGATTTTATTATTTAGCTTTTTCGAAGTTTTAACGCTTATAGCGCCATCTCTTAGCTTAAAAACAAAACCGCAATAGTATTTGGAGCAAAAATGATTTTACAAACACTGGAATTACATGCAAAGATTTATATATAGAATAAATCAAAATATGCACCTTTTTCAGATACATGTAATTGCATTGGAAAATTTCGATTTACACCATTTATTATTTTTAAAAATAGAAAGGAAAAAAAACTAATTTGCCTTTAAAATGAACTGACAGTGAGGGACAAGACTAATTTTCTTTATGGAAACTAAGCAGAAAATAATAAAGAATTATTCTCTTAAGGATTTACTACATCAGATACATGTTATAGCTAAATAATTTTCCCCAGCCCTTAAAATTGCCTAATGCTAGATTCCCACTTGACAGAAACTCAAGACAGAAAATTTTCTGCTGCAGAAAATTTTGAGTGCAGAAAAGTATGTTTTTCTGTCGTTGGTTCCCACTTGTTGACTGAAAAGTGGGCAAAAAAGTGCAGAAAAGTAGAATTTAAAATGGATGCCAGCTAAAGAAGACAATTTGTAAACACTGCTGCTTTATGCTTGATTCCCACTTGGCAGAAATTCCAACAGAAAATTTTCTGCTGCAGAAAATTTTGAGTGTAGAAAGCAGCATTTTCCGATTATAGCAGAAAATAGTGGGCAGAAAAAGTACCGTATATATAAGTCGATCCTGACTTAAAACGAGTCAAAAAGCGTATAAATCGACCCCTTAAATTTTATTTTTTATTTTATTTTTATTTGGTTCGATTTATACGAGGGTCAATAGCCATTTTAAGTATTAAAAAATAAAATAAAAAAAATAACTAAAAAAAATAAATAAATAAAATAAAAAATTTGGTCCAAAAATCCTCGATTTATACGCGAGTATATACAGTAGACTCTATTTTTATTTTTTCTGCAGCAGAAATTATTTCTACCAAATCAAATCATTTTCTGCCCTATGACATCAATTAAGCCCCTCCTTCATCTCAAGACTTGTCAAAATGGCACCTGCCAAATGCTGATCTAAAATTGACAATAAACTTTTAATTGAAATGGTTAGGGATTATCCATTTCTTTTTGACACAGGAGACCAGCACTATAAAGACAATGGTCTAAAGGACAACAAGTGGACTCTAATTTCTCAAAGCTTAGGCTGCACATGTAAGTATATTTTTTTACATGCGTTTCAACACATGTTTTTGTTTTTAAACCACTAGCAAATAATTGTTATAATTTACTAAGTTTACAAGAACACGCTTTACTGGAAAATGACGTCATCATTTATCAAGTGGAAAAGTGGAAACTATAGCGAATACTCCATTTTTTACTTTTCCACTTGAGAAATGAAGATGTCATTTCTCAGAAAAGCGTGTTTATGTAAACTTAGTAATTGTTAAGCAGCAGAGTTTACAGCAAACCCCTTAATCCCCTTCATGATGGTGTGATGGGGATTTGTTTTTTTGAGTTTTCAGCCCACTTTTCTGCTCACCATTTCCTCTGGTGGGAACCCCAAACAGAAAAATTTAATTTTCTGCAATTTATGCTTAGTTCCCACTTGGCAGAAACTCCGGCAGAAAATTTTCTGCTGTGCAGAAAAGTATGTTTTTCTGGCATTGTTTCCCACCTGCGGACTGAAAATTGGGCAAAAAAGTGCAGATAAGTAGAATTTAAATTCCTTTTTACAGTATATTTAGTTCTGTCTTTGATTCCAATTAATAGTTTCTGTTTCGACTGTTCATAAGTCCTAATTTGAAGAAATTTTATTTTATTTTTTATTTATTTTTTTAATTTTTCCTAATTCCCGCCACATTCATTTTTCACTTTTCTCGCCAGAGAGCAATAAACAAATGCCCTCTAGTGAGACAAATCTCAAATATTCGCCCACGTCCAAATAGGCGTCGTTGTTCGCACTTTACATAACCCCATTTGTCTTCACACGTTCACATACGTGGACATCGCTTTCTTATCACCACAACAATGCTACGTAAGTACCTGTAGAATACACACTTAATTACAGACAGAGGGGACATGTGCACGCCCACATTTGTCCTGGCAACCACAGCAGGAAATGAAGTTCAACCAAGAAAAATTTCCTGGTCTCGCGTTTTTTTAAACCAAAAATTCTCTGCTAAAGTCTACTTTAAAGGCACCTCGACAAATTTCAGCAAGGAGTAGTTTTATGTGCAGATTCCGAATCTGCAATCCGTTTTTGACGGAAATTCAATTTCAATTTCAATTTCCAGTCCACTTTACCTAGTAAGGTGAGGTCAGCCAGACGCAGGCGTTACGCTAGGGCATGAAAAAAGTGAACTGGAAACCGTAAAGTAGACTTTACCCAAATTCTCCTCCTTTTCTTCTCCTTTTAGATTTTATTTGCTAAAAAAATTTTTTTTTATTATATTTATTAAGGTTTATCAGCATTTATTTGATTTTATGACGACATATGTTGTCGGTTCGCTACCTCCACCTCCGGAGGGCACGCGTTACGTTTTGCGTCAGGCGGGTGGTCACCATGAACAAAATGGGGACAATTTAGTTATACGTAAGTTTTCAATTAAAAATTATTTATATAAAGTTTTTATTTGGGAAATGATGTAATAATGACGTAATAATGAGATCATGGTCTAGATTTTGATTAATTTAATTTCACTTTTGTTTACTGTATTTCTTGGATCATTCAACTCGTGAGTCATTCCAATGTAATTTGCTATTTGAATTTGTAAACAATTTGTTGTTATGTCTCGGGAGTTTAAATTTAGTCCAAGAGTTGATTTGTAAGGTTGTTTGGTGGTTAAATATCAATTTTGTTTACTCTTTAAAGTTTTTAAAGTTACTAACGGCAATGCGACATCCAGTTTACACGTCAATGCGCCATAATTATCTGTCTTGTCAGTTTGGCACACTATTAATAGCAACAAAGAAAGTTTTTTATACAGTTATAAACATTAGGGAAGGACAGATGGGCGGTTTCCACTGCATTTCAGCTTAAATGTAAAGGAAATAACATAAAATTTAAAAAAATAATAAAATTTAATCCATTTTTGCAAAGTTCGGACCCCCAGAGTGACATTCAGATTTGGGTGGGGCTCAAATTGCATTAAAATGGTGATATAGAATCTTCAAAAATTTCTTCCTCTTAAGACTAGAAAAATGGGCCAGTGGTTTTGGAGGTCCCTATTATTTGGGGCCCCAGGTTGTATCGCAACAATTGCGGGGTGCTGTGATAGTTTTAAGGATCATTTCTTAGGTGTGTTGCATTATGCAATTACGAATTCAACAATTGAAATCAAGGGAAAACTATGTTAATTGCTTCCAAATCACGTGTGGTCAAGTAAAGAAAGTTCATCTGATTTTCATGATTTCAACACGCCTAATTATAGCGCAAAAAATATTATTCCATTTTATAATGACCTGAAAATTTTATTACTCGAGAAATTCCTAATGAGAATTGCTAATGCCCATGTTTTATAGTCATGTTTCTTCATTTAGATTTTTATTAGGATAAAATTTAGCTTTGTGTGTCAGCAGTAGAAGCGTTCAATCCTGAAAAAGACAAATCAGCATGCGCCCACAGCTTTGTTTGCTCATACCAAAACCAAAATGGCTACCGAGATTTATGTTTGATCAAGCAAAAACGATTTACTAACCTGATCTTTGCCTAAACTCTATCCAACAATTCGTGCTCGAAACTAAAAAGTGAACTTTTTTTGCATTGTACAGAAAGTATATATTGTGAGATCTTATTTTAATCCTCTAGTCCAGCTGAGTCGAAAAATCATTGCTTCGTAGTTAAAAAATATGTGCAACAATACCCAAAAACACAAATTTAAATAATTTTTTTAAATATTTTACAACCGTTTTCGTTTGTTAACAATGGAATGCACATTTTTGGACTACAATAAGCAATGATTTTTCGACTCAACGCAACTAAATGATTAAAATAAGATACCACAATATATACTTTCAATACAATGCATAGGTCATTAACCAATGGAAGTTTCATGCACGAATTGTTAAATAGAGTTTAAGTAAGAAAATTCTGATAGAAAATTAGCAATTTGTTTTTCTTTATTTGACCATGGCCATACAACAGAGCATTTGTGTCATTTTGAGGAAGCCATTTTGATTGTTTTAACTGGACATGTGCAGTAAAAAGTAGTAACTTTTATAAGACAAACAAGAAAGTTGAATTATGTCATACTTGCCTTACAAAAGACACTTAAGGCAAATAAATGACTTTTGTTTTCAGGATTGAACCTATTGCACCTATTATAACTACTTAATAGAAATAAAAGTTTCTCAAAGCAAAAGATATTTTTAGCCCTTACTGCCCTTATAAAAAAATAGATTGAAGGTATATCTATTTATTTTGTTAGCTGAAGTGCAGTAAAGCTCTAGGGGCAAATGATGTCAGTAATGAAATAACCCCTAAAACAGCACTTTCAATAAGGATCTTTAAAAATAGAAATATATATTCTATTTCGGCCAATTATACTTAGCTTGATGAATAATTTAATTGGCTTTTCAAACCTGCACAATGTGCACCATCAATCATCGGAAACAATCATTTGATTCTAAGAACTATTATCAGAGATTAAAAATAGAATAAAATCAATGAGGATGTTAACTTTTTTAGTATCAATATTTCATACAATTCTTTTAATAATAATAATAATAATAATAATAATAATAATAATAATAACGATAATGATAAATTCTTTCGAAACATCTATAAACATATGGTATGTATGTTGTGTTGTGACTGTACATAGAATGTTTGCTCTATTACTAAAAATTTAATATAAGATGGTGCAAACAACATATGGCTCAACAGTTGAAAGGTGTTCAAAGATTGTAAAAAGTATTGCATCAAGCACAAACTTAAATTACATTAAAATTGATATTGTGGTTATTATAATAACTGTAGATTCGTTTTTCCAGATAACCTTATGATATCTATTTAAATCAGTAAATATTATTGTTCTTTTATTTCTTAGATTAGAGGGTATTGTGTAATGCTGGATTCTCACTTGCGGTAAAATCGCGCGATTTTATTGCGTTTTGCGATTTTTTTAAAACGTAATTTGCCTCAAAATTGCGGTATTTTTAAAATTGAAAATTTTTCTAGGTTCCCACATGCAGCAAAAACACAGAAAAACCTTGAAAAATTTTTAATTTTAAAAATAGCGCAATTTTGACGTCAGTTTTTCTCGCAGAATTCGCACGATAAAGCGGAAAAATCGCAAGTGAGAACCCAGCTTTATGCAAAGAATTTTCGGGAAAAATTCATTGCTACAATTACATTTATTATAGTCATGATTCCATAGGCAGATTACAGTTGTGGCCATTTAAAACTTCCCTTTGGATTAGCATTTTTGACTTTGGTCACCAGAAAAATAAAAAAATATTGAGACATCATTAAGTGTCAATATTTTTTCATGACCATTATGGACCAAAGTCTATAATGCTAATCCAAAGGGAAGTTTTTAATGGGTACTCTGTATAAAAGTTGTACTAGAGTTTTAAAAACCAAGAAAACTACCGAAAACCAAATTATAGACAGGAGCATGATAACCCATTCAAGTCCTGATCCAGAGTCAAACCAAATGCCCTTATGTTAATTTCATGCTATTGAACTGATGGCCTTTTCTGAACCTGAAATATGTCCTTATCATTTGTGTTTCATGACATAAACAAAACAAACTAAACTCTCCATCTGATTAGATAAAACCATACAGAAAGTAAGCTAACTGATTATAGCTCATATTGCACCTCATACATCAAATCAAATCACCTAACTACAATGCAACCTAACTTTATAATTCTGAGAATCTAACTCGTAAAAACTATCGACGAGAGAATTCAAATTCAAATTTCTGGTCGAATCTCATTGGTTGGCGTGCCTATTGTTATGATTATTTAGCACCATAAAAAATATCCACCTCTGTAACAATTAGCCGTCAGAGGGAGCCATCCCACCCCAATTCAAAAATGGCAATGGCGCAATGGGGATTTATATTTGTTGTTGTTGTTGTTTTTGTATTTGTTTATTTGTTTATTTATTTTTTTTACTTTTACTGGATTTTTTTTTAGTTTTTCTCGTTAGATTCTCTTCCCGAATACCACTCGCGCTAGTGATTGTCGAAACAGCTTGCAACCATTCATTTTTTTTACTCATTGGTGAAACCACTCGTGCATCTAAAAATTGCGACCAGAATAAAGATTTATTCAAGTCGCAATTTTTGGTGCATTTGTGATTTATACCGAGTAAAAAATTTCATTGTGAGTCCAGGTTCCCACACACAAAAAATCGGACGATTCTGTTTTGCGTTTTGGCTCAAAATCGTGCTATTTTTTAAAATTGAAAATTTTTCTAGGTTCCCACATGCAGCAAAAACACAGAAAAACGTAGAAAGATTTTCAATTTTAAAAACAGCACGATTTTGAGGCAAAACGCAAAACGAAATCGCGCGATTTTTCTTGTGGGAACCTAGGCTGACAAGCTTATTTCGACAATCACAGTAGCGCTTGTGGTATTACAACTGATAATAAATATCGCTCAATCTTAACCTAACTCATGACAATTTCTGTTTGTATGCGCATAGCTCGAAGGAGACATTGCAAAATATTTTTTTATTATCTTGGGTGAAGACAATTAAGATTTGAACTTCCTGAAACTAATTTAACAATGCAATAATCTTGTTTTGCAGCGAATCTGGAGCACGTTGATGGAAGTTTCCTGAAATTATACCGGGCCCCGCAGCGAGGTGCGAATGAATTGGCATTTTATCAACGAGTTTTTAATAATGAATGCAGAGATGTGACATTAGTTTCTCTTCGATCATACGTCCCCAACTTTAATGGAATTTACACGACAAATTTTGACGGATCTGGCAAGTAAATTTTCACCCTTTGAATTTGATAACATAATCATTTTTTTTATTAATTACACAGAAGTGCAATTTCTAAAAGTTGAAGACATAACCAGACGATTTCAAAGGCCTTGTATATTAGATATTAAATTAAAAGCCGACGTGCACGATCCTTTTTCTGCTCATTCTTCGCATCCTATTTACACCTTTGCACAAAAATACAATTTCCTCATAGATGGTATTCAGGTAACAATGGGATTGTGATCACACTAGCAGTAACAGTAACACTAGGCGGGTTCGAAAATGATTTTGCACTTAACGACTAGTGCAACTGATAGTGTAAATGTCAAGTTGCACGACTAACTTTTCGAGTTAAAATGTTGCATATGCATTTAAACTGGAATTTAACTGGAATTTACACATAATTCACACAAATATGGCAGCTTATAATAAACAAACAAGCTGTACTTGAGCAATGGAGCAGATGTTTCTCAGCAAGCACATCATTCTTGCCTGCTTTTCTTTTACAACAAAAGTAACATTATAGATAGTAACAATTCTGAGAATAATCCACATTGTTACTACTTACATTCGAAGTGAGGATTCAAGATGGCGGCAAATACAACACTTTAAACGTCAAATTTCGTTGCACGTGCATTTGCACAACGAAAATGGGACGTTTCCGTTTAACACAGTTAAACGACATTTACACGAATTAATTCATGTTAACAACGTGCAAATTGACATTTAAACGTTTAAATGACTTTTCGAACCAGCCCACTGATAGCAGGTCATGTGATTACATTATTGGCAACAGTGGACCGACTGCTTACAGCCTTTATTTACTTCATTTCTCTCCCATAATGCATCTTGTTCTTGCTTTACTGTTACTTTTACTGCTAGTGTAAACACAATTGGGAACCCATCCTTATACCACGTTCGCACTTAACTCTATTTCCAACACATTGCGAGAACCTTTTCCCAGCAATTGTTTAATGCACTTAATAAAATAATTCAAATGACCATAAAAGGACATAAATGAACATAAACGAACATAAATGAACATAAAGAACAAACAAAAAACAACCATATTTGGTAGTTTTTGTATTAATGTGCAAACAAACAAGCTCTGGCCAATGAGAGAAACTTCTCGTAATGTTTTGGAAATAGAGTAGACAACATTTGAGCTAGCTTAGCGTAACAGAAACGAGCCAGACTGTTCGCGCCTGTACTAGTCCAGACATACTTAGCATTAAGTCCATGAATAGTTAATGCAAACAAAATGGCGATAGCCATATTGGTTTGACTTGATTTGACCATCAATGGCAATGCATTCTAAGAGCATGACATCACATACCAGTTAAAGCTAGCCTATAACTAGCTTATCCAGTTCTCCAAACTATGTGTTCGCACTACATTTATAAACCTAGACTAGCAAGTTGCGCTAGCCTAACTTTCTAGTGCGAATATGGTATTACAGAAAATTTTTAACTTTTTATAATGTTGTACTGCAGGCTCTCTCCGAACCTTTGGGGTCTAGGGGCTCGGGGCTGATCTCGTGCAATAATTTGTGCCCACAGACGTGTTTTTTTGTTTAACTATTTAACGACTTATGGTTTTTAAATTTTTAGGTATACCACAAAAATACCAATCGTTACGTTTCATTTGGAAAATCATTCGGTAGATGGTTAGACGAAGATGGTGTGGAAAGAGGTATATACCCATATTAGTTGTGAACGTTTGACCAGATACCATTTAAGATACGTTTAGCTTCTCTGTATTTTAGCAAAAGTGAGTGCTTCTGCAGATGGCAGAGTACAAGTTGCTGCAAAAGGATGACAATCCTTGTGAGTGTCATGTTCAATTGTAAATAAGCACGCCCTGTAATTGGATATTTTAGGACCATTTCGATTTATATAAACATATACTATATTATGATCATGGGCCAAGACTGGTAATTTAAGTGATTTCAAAGACCCGCTAGAACCGCTAATTAGATTTAAGATCCATAGTGCCAAAAATTAACTCGTCAGTGATACCGTATTCCCCCGGAAACAGCTAGTTCAAAATAGTACCTACCTGATGCAGTGATTTGATTGGATCGCCAACTTGTCGTAAGGGTTGTTGTTTTCAACATTGCCAATTTCAGGTGATCAAGAGGATTTGTATTCGTGATACCCCTAACAACACTGATAAATGTAAATTGATAAATTTTTACTGCTGCCATTCTTTCGGTTAATAAAAACCACCTAAATTATAGTAGCAAGCTCTGTTCACAATTCTTTTCATGTTAAATACCCTTATGCTGGGCTCAGATGTGCAGCAATTTCACATCGCCTAGTGTTTCGTCCTGCGATTTGCTATAGAAATCGACTCTGCTACTGCAATCGAGAAGCGATTGTTTCAAAATATTGTTGTTATGACGTTATAACTAAGCAATTTACTTAGTAATGACATCACATCAACAAATTATTTCGAACAATTGTTGATAAAAACAAACAAAATAAATTAGAACACATGATAAAATACTCGAATCCCTTTGGATGCGATTTGCATCCACTGGCGAAAAGTACAGTACTGTGTCTGTCTTTTTCCAAAAGTAGTTTTTTTGATCGTGCGACGGAAGTGACGTTTTCTGAGCATGTGCAGAGCCATCAGATTGGAATGCGATGCGAATTGCTCAAAATGCTGGGCGCAGACATGCAGCTATTCGCGTCGCCTAGCGATTTTGCCCCGCGATTCGCGACAGTCTATCGCCTCTGCTACAGCAGACTTGGCGCGAATCTATTGTTCCAAAAATATTTGTTGCTGTGACAAATATTTTGGAACAATTGTTGAAAAAAACAAACAAAATGGAGCAATTAGAACATGTGATGCAATACTCGCATCCCATTGGATGCGATTTGCATCGCCTGTGAAAAAGTACACAGTGGCTGTACTTTTGAAAAAAGTCATTCTTTGATCGCGCGACGGAAGTGACGTTTTCTGCGCATGTGCAGAGCCATCCGCGATTCGAATGCTATGCGAATCGCTGCATGTCTGCGCCCAGCATAAGAGTGTAGCAGAGAAGAATGTGATAGACTGTAAGGCTAGGTACACTAGACGTAAAGTAACGCACCGCAAAAAAATTAGCATCTTGTGATTGGTTGGAGGCTTGCATTTTCGTCCTTTACGGCACCGATTCGAATTTACCACATGTCGCTTTTACCAGGGAAATGCGGTATAAAAAACATTATGATTCATCAAGAAACATCCATTAAATCGCTATTACCCCAGTTTCTTGCATATTATAACCCTGTCCAGATTAGTCGCTAAATCTCAATAGCTGCATTCAAAATTGAAGTCATAAGAGTAATTTAATCGATAAATGACCAATTAAATTCACCAAACTAAATATCATCCGGCTTAAAATTAAATAATGGATTTTTGAAAATTTCTTTACCAAAAATCATTAAGTCAATTGTTTTAACGTTTTAAGATGTCGATAACTTAATTCCATCAAAAATTCCCAAATTGTTGATCACTTATGCTTAGTTCCCACTTGGCAGAAACTCCGGCAGAAAATTTTCTGCTGCAGAAAATTTTGAGTGTAGAAAGCAGCAGTGTTTACAAATTGCCTTCCTTAGCTGGCATCCATTTTTAAATTCTACTTTTCTGCACTTTTTTGCCCACTTTTCAGTCCACAGGTGAGAACCAACGACATTAAAAACATACTTTTCTGCAGAGCAGAAAATTTTCTGTCTGAGTTTCTGCCAAGTGGGAACCTAGCATTATAATTGAATTCCTGCAAATATAACTCAAAAGAATTCTGACTTCCTAGTAGTACTTATCATAAATCCTGACAGAATGTGGGTGTTGCATTTACAGAATCCAATTATCTTTCCACTATACTTCATTTTAAAAATATTTTTAGGTTTGCTTACTTTTTTGAATGCTGACAGTGGCGTGAACGAATTCCTTATCTGTGCCTTCCTTGAGCGCCTTGAAAAAATTAAGACTTGGGCCAACCAGCAATGCCATTTTTCATTCTACCGTAGTTCATTGCTTCTTGTTTACGACGCTGTGGATCATCCAGCTTTTAATCGGAATGAAGCCTTAGCTATCACCGATGTCCGGATGGTGGATTTTGCAAAAGTGTATTCTTCCAGTGAAACAGACTGTAAATATGAAAATGCAATAGGTAATTTCATGCAATGTCTAAGGAAGTTATTACCCTGCAAGAAGTGACAAACCGAAGAATGTAATTTTTAAACTCTTATTTTGTATGTTATACACTTCCTATTTCATTTCAAAACTATGCAAAGTGATGGAAGTGGGAGAGAATGTTAATGTTAATGTTAGTAATTTAAGAAAATTAATTTTATATGAAAAAAAAATAATTTAATCATAATCACATTTAATAAAAGTTACTGTAAATTAAATAAAATCGATATTAATTATTTGTTACCGCATGTATTATTTTTCACAAAACTGAACTGATTTCTGCCCTCAAATCCCAATTCTACTAGGTTCCCACTTGGCAGAAACTCAGACAGAAAATTTTCTGCTGCAGAAAATTTTGAGTGCAAAAAAGTATGCTTTTCTGTTGTTTGTTCTCATCTGTGGACTGAAAAGTGGGCAAAAAAGTGCAAAAAAGTAGAATTTAAAAATGGATGCCAGAGGAAGGCAATTTGTTAACACTGCTGCTTTCTACACTCAAAATTTTCTGCAGCAGAAAATTTTTTGTCGGAATTTCTGCCAAGTGGGAACCAAGCATTCAGCAGAAAAATCCAAAAATGAGTTTAGGTTTATATCTTGGAAACCGTAAGAAATCACATTCTGATTTCCAATTATTATTTGTTGTAAATTTCAATTGTGGTCTTCTTTGATAAATGAACAGTTTTAAATTTTATTGACAATTTGGATTATATTGCAATAGCAAGTGTTCCTAATTTTAGTCAATTGATTATTGCTTACATCATTTAAGAATTATCTTAACCTCTGAAAACTTTTTTAATCACCTAAAATATTTCCACTTCAATAATTTCCAGCTAATAAAAAAATGTAACCTAAGGGAATTACATAAATGTCAACTTGCTCTCATTATCATTTAATAGTTGCCTGCATATTTCTAAAGGTTCTAATAGCATACATTCCATGAGCTTTGTATTTACCTGCTGGTTTAACCTCCCAATGCCTAATAATGACCAATCTCTATCTTTAGCCTGTGAGAATAAAATTCTCAGATATCAAGGGTTAAACCACTATAAACAACAACATAAATTTCCAAAATCCAGGATGTAGTTAACCCAAGCCTCTGCGACCCATTGCTGGACATCTTCAGACTAACTGAAGAAATCCAGCCATAAGATGGTCAAAAATCAAATATATTCTAAAAGCATAAAAAATTTAATAAAAACAATTTTTGGCCTTTAAGTGATGATATTTTGATAAAAATCATTTTAAAAAATTTGATGTTCTAAACCCTTTAAGTGAAATTGACCAATGATATGTTTTGAATCTAGTCACATGATATGAATAATTGCTCTATTTTAAAAAATCATCTATTGACTATTGTTATTTGGTTCAGGTTGATCAATTAGGGTGTTTTTTGAGGCTATATCCTGTATTTTGTTTGCACCAGGAAGTGCATCCAGCCTCCCATTCGTAAAACTTACTTAACTACACAACCTTGCATTAGCACTGTAAGTATTATGGCGTTAGTTAGTGGTTGAAACAGGAAAAGCAGGTGAATGAGCATTCAATGATCAATGTATTCGCCCTACTGACAACATCCCATCATCCCTTGCTGCTTGAAATGGTTACAGCCTTGACTGACATTCCTTCAGGGATCTACTCTTACTCACATTTCTTATAGCCTCTTATTCAAGGTTTCTTTATTTGATGCCAGAAGAGACTTTTAGCTCTTGTAAATAAAATAACACTAAATAAAAGTTACATTGTATCTTCCAGACACAATTTTCTTATTAAATTTATCAATTGTTATATAAAATTTACTTTTTTCCGACATTTTATTACAAATTATTAATCTTTAGAACATTGTTTACTAAATAAAAATTATTTTTCAACCAAAATTTGAAGTCATTTGACCAACAAGAAATTTTTTTTTTTTCTAGTTGCAGTATCAAGTGTTTACAATGGAAACTAAGGAATGAATTGTATTAAATTGGGGTCAGTTAGAGGCTAGGGAGAAGTTTGCCTTGAGGGTAAAACTTTTCTTTCCTTTTCTCAACTCGAAGCTTAAGAGGCTTGTGTGGAATGTGTAAGTTGGCACTCTGCATTGAACAGTTAAGTTGGTGATGTTGCAGAATGAGACTGTGCTCTTGATTTGCTCGCAAACAATTAGTTGGTGAATTCATCAATCGTCCTTGAGAAGTCAACAAACTCACTGGTACCACATGTTGTCGTGGTGCGAAGAGACAACCACTGAAAATCATGGTTTTCAAAGCCCGTATTCAAGTTCATCACAAACATTAGGTAAAATATGTTTTTATACTCTTAAGTTATTTTCGCAGAAAATGTGCTAAAATTGACGCGTTGAAATGTACACAAAATCTAATGTTTATCATTGAAATATCTGCAAGATGGTGTTTTGTTTAAATATTTACCATTAATTGTATTTTACATAATTATACATTATATTAATTTTTTCGTGCATAAATTCAATATTATTTTGAATCTTGGGAGTTTTTTATCCAGAGAAATGACACAAAAACAAACTTAAAAAAGCGTTTTTGTTTGAAAAATGTATGAAATTTTAATGACAATCGTCAAAATAGTTGAATATATTATACATACAAACAAAATAACAATTTCTCAACATAGTTATTTATTTAAGATTATTTTATGCCGAAAAATGAAACAAAACAAGGTTAAAACGCATTTTCCATGTTTAAAATCCACGAAATTCGACCAAATTTGAATAAATTAACACAAATTCTAATGTTAATCAACAAAACAAAAATATATCAACAAAAAAAAATTGTTTTCAACTAAATCAATGATTATCCAAAAAATACTTCAAAACACTCAAAACATGTCCCTAATATGTTTCTCCCTTGGAATGTTGCTATTATCTATCACCACACAAAAATCCCTGCCTCTTATTTAGTAAACAAACCTACAAAAAAAAATCTTCCATAATTTATTTATTTATTTTTTTTCATTTGAGAAAAATTTCTTAAGATAAACCTAATTTCCCTCACGGCTGACACCTGCTGTTTTCTTTTGATGGTATGTCGTGATTGGGCGAGACAATTGGACATCGTGAGGCGTGACAGAAGGCGAATGACACTCACGCAAAACTGAGACAACGATTATCAAGTGCTCCCCGCCTCTGACGAGACTCTTGGCTTGATTTACAAACAAGTTTTCTAGTCATAGAACTTGTCATGCAGCTAACATCATGGTTCCGTGTCGAGAATTTTATCACTACATACTTTGCCTTAATGTTCGGCAAGCAATAATGAGCTTTCCAATTATCCCGACTAACAAAACAAACATCTTTCTAGTTCTAGATGATGTCGAGTTAATGCTTTGATCTTCGTGTGAAGGGAAAAAAAAGGGGTTTTGCTAGAAGCACCCAGCAAAGAAATGACTTAATTGAAAAATATATGAACTTTTTTTAGCTTTCACTTCTTTGAGTGTCATTTTTAAACCCTTAAACATGCTCTTTGACCTTTTTCTCACTTGGAAGTGACAGAGGAATGTTAAGTTTGGATTTATTCCAGGACTAAAGGGACAAACATGTGACAGAAATCTCAAGTGATGTGAAAATATTTAAGTTGCAAGTGGCCTTCGTCATATATATATATATATATATATATATATTTTTTTTTAAATAGCTTTGAAATATTTCCATAGGACAGAAGCAAAAAAAAATTCATTTTTGATAAATGTATTTTTCTCCCTTAAAAAAAAAATCAAAGCGAAAAAGCCGTAATCGATATTTAATTACTTCTAGATTGCACAAACAAAATGCAAAATGAAATGCAACACTTTAAAAAAAAAGTTAATCCAAAGTGTTACAGAAAGTCTATTGTAATTGTGACCCTCAATAAAACTAAATTTGATAGCCAAATAATGTTCCATGTCAAGTGTATGACTGCGGCTTTATCGTGTACATACACTTACATATGCACACATGAATCGTTAAAGGTAGGTTCATACTATTTGATTTAGTGTAGCAATGAAAATGTTTGCGTGCAACCAATCACAAACTACTTCTATTCCTGTGTTGCGTTGCGTTTTGTCTAGTGTGAACTGCAGGCTCACACTAGACGCAACACAATGCAAATTGCCTTATGTGACAATTAGACGTACGGCAACGTGTGAGCGACTTTTGTAGAAATTTGGATTTCTCTTTCTTCTTTAGGAGAGTGCTTTCGATGTACCGTATATACTCAGCGTATAAGTCGACCCGCATATAAGTCGACCCAGACTTAAAACGGATCAAAAACCATTGACCCGCGTATAAGTCGAATTGGAAGAAAAATACCAGGATTTGGTCCAAAAATCCTCGACTTTATACGCGAGCATATACGGTATTCACAAATCACGTCCGTTCAACGTTCAAGCCACCCTATAGGTAGCCTATGGGGTGGCCTGCATGTTGAACGTACGTGATTTGTAAAATTCTAAAAAAAAATGTTTGTTTTTATGACCTGCGTATAAGTTAAATTTGGAAAAATAGGCCTAGATTTGGTCAAAAAATCCTCGACTTATACGCGAGTATATACGGTAATTGCATGGTATCTTATTGATTTTTTAGGGCTAATCTCGCTCACTGCGCTTCGTCGAGATTAGTTTTCAGGTTCTCAGAGACCGCTGATCGGCATAACAAAACAAACTTCCCCTGTCTTGTGACAGATTTTTCCACTAGTATGTTATAATAAACTCAGAAATCGACTATCACAGTGTTACATTTAATATTTTCTATATTTCTTTTTACGTCTTTTATATCCTTTTCTAGTTACCAATACCTTGGTCCTTGGATTGGGAAAAAACACAAATGGACAGCTTTTCCAATTACTTCATTCCATTATCCTATAAAAAAAATAACACTTAAACACCTATCATACTTTTCAATGCCTTTTATCACAATTTCTTGTTGATCTTGACTCAGTTCCTTTTAAGAAAATATCACCTTGCCCATACTGATTTTTCTTTTAAAAATTTTTTTAGATAAACACGCCCTATCACATATCAGGAGCAAAATCCTACAACACAAAAGCTCAAGTTAAAAGGTTAAAACTGCAAAATGCTAAAGGGGATTTGAATTTGAACTCTTTTGACCTGTATAGCAGGAGCTTGTGTGTGAGCATGATGGCAATGTGCTAGGTCAAAGTTTAAAAAATCAAATCCCAATAGATATACCTATTAAAATAATTGCCTTTTAAGTCTTGGTTTAAGAAATCATTTGATGGGGGAGGGAGGGGGGTGAACTTTTCTCTAAAACTGATGATCTGATTAATTTTTTTTTGTTAACAATTTTTTTTCTTTCTTCCATTCTTTAGTTCTCTGTTTGAAAGTGCAGAGCCATTCATTAAGATGATTTTTATTACCACCCCCTTCTCATTCACAAGGTGATAATCTCAAACGAGCAGACATTCCTTTGGGCCATGACTCCTGCCTCTTTTCCTCTGCTTCTCATTCCTCAGGGAAAGCATTCCAACCATAGCAAAGTTTTTAAAAAAAAATCTAGGAAGGATAACAAATGATGAGAGCTATTAAGTGGTCATTTTGAATACGTGACAAACATTCAGGTTTGCATAATCTTCTAGCTTGACTTGAATTTTTTTTTAAAATACATTTTATAAACATGATCAACAAATAAGATAAAAGAAACAATAAATAATGAGAATACTTAGAAATAAATGTTATTGAAATGAAGAAAAAAAAATTTAAATATAAAAATAGTACAGCAAAACTTGAAATTTCAATATTATTGCTTTTAAGAAATTATGACATCAAATTTGTTATTGGTATATTGGATCAATGAAAAATATTAAAGGGTTTAAATTTAATAATGTTAAAGTTGTAAAATGAGCAGACAACAATATGAAAAAGTGAAGGATAGGCCTATTAATCAAGAATGTGAATATTGGAATATTTAAATTTTGTGTAATGACAATATGGATATACTTTAGTTAATCTTCATTATTCTATCTACTTTTGATCTTTCGACTGTCAGTCTTCTTCGATGATATGATTCTTAATTTGGATTAAATATTGGGACGTAAATCCTATGCATTTAATGTGGGAAATACCAATGGTGACGTCACAAACAGAGGTCTGGAAGCAGTGGCCAACAATGTTCCCTCACCAAGCTCAAAGATGCTGTTTATAGGATATAAAATGACTTTTTTTTAAAGTCTTCTAAAAATTTTAAAAAATAAATAAAAATCATTTACGCCATTTTACAATTATTCAGTTATACAATTTGTGATGCCATAAACCCTTTAATTAGTTGAGAATCATAAATTTCCTAGAGGTTTTTGCAAACCACACAACATCCGCACAAATTAAACCCACGTGAAATACAAAACTGCTCTCATATCCACTCGAATACAAGATCTTAGCATATACTAGATATTTCATTTTAAAAACCACTGCAGTAAGCCTTGAAACTTGTCAAGTTTATGCTAATTATATGGTATACTAAAGATAAAAAAAAGTTTTATAATTTGTGTGGGTTGTCCATGAAGGTCCAGAAAGGGCGTGGGAATATGGACTATATGGGAAGAATAGGCCATTTATTGATCATCATTTGTTGATAATAAATTCAAAAAGATTAATTTTTATTGCAGAGCTTGAGGGTTCAACCCAAGCCAGTGGTGATTCATTAGATGATACCGATGGAAGTTCAGGACAGATCCCACCTTCTCGCCATGGATCACTCTTACAGCAAGTTGGATGCCTTCCTAAAGATTCTACCTGCTGTTGTTGTTGCTGCTGCAATGAATTCGACAAGTTGGACGACTTTTCAGATGTTGGAAGAAGCTCTCCTGATCATGACTTAGGATATCACACATTGATCAGCCGGCAAACACCCATACCAGTACATCAACCAAATAACAATGCTTCTCTTTGGCCTTCTTCATTAAGAATATATTCTCCGGTGGCTTCAGAGACACCTCAACTAAGAAATGTATCACTTAAGACTGACCAACTTCTAGCAACTTATAAAGGGAAAAGCATTACAAGCAAAGGTTCCTTCTTCGATAAACTCAGCGATGATGTTATCCTGAAAATATTCTCCGGTCTATCGCCCCATCAGTTGTGTGCATGTGCTCAAGTCTGTCGGCGGTGGTATTTCTTGGTGTGGGAACCTCAACTATGGACAACGATTAAATTGAATGGACCACATATTTATGTTGATCGGGCATTGCGAATGCTAACACGATTGCTGTGCCGCGACTCTCCTAGTAGATGTCTGATGGTGGAAAAAGTAATACTCAATGGTTGCTTACGGCTGACGGACCGAGGACTCAACGTTCTGGCTAGACGGTGTCCAGAATTAAGAAGTCTTCAATTGAAAGGCTGTAGCAATATAACAAATATAGGTGTCTTGGAACTAGTCACAAATTGTTGCAATCTTGAATATCTTGACCTCACAGGTAAATCACAATGTAATTTTATGTCTCAAGACAAACAGAGCACCTTGAAAGTAAACATCATTATTTGTTATTATAATTAGAATTTTATGGTTCATTACTTAGTAAAATTGATACCATATATACTGGCATATAAGTCGAGGATTTTTGGACCAAATCTTTTATTTTATTTTTTAAAACTTAAAACGGCTATTGACCCGCTTATAAATCGAACCAAATAAAATTTAAAAAAAATAAAAAATAAAATGTAGGGGGTCGACTTTCAATGGTTTTTGACCCGTTTTAAGTTAGGGTCGACTTATAGGCGAGTATATACGGTAGTTTCTAATGAGTTTTGTTCTTCTATTCTATATCTGGATTCTTTGATACAAGGTGTTCAGTTTGTCTTCAGCTATTGTTGCAAAGGTTCTAGCATAGCAATCAATTTTTAGCTTTATTAGTAAAAAACTGGCAAAGACTTTTTTATGTGTGGCACAAACCAGCAGAAAGCACTAATGTTTTGTGAAAAGAGATTTATTTTTTGTAAAAGTTTCAAATCCATGAAACTAAGCCAATTACTTTGCAATGGGCAAAGGAAAGCAAAATAATTAAACAGTTGGCTAAGTTCATTCTTGGCTTAAGAAAAGACTTCTTATTCAGTTCCATCAACAGCCAATTTTTCCAGCAGACAAAATTGGCCATGCATGTGCCCAA
Source organism: Strigamia maritima (assembly GCA_000239455.1). Lineage (NCBI taxonomy): Eukaryota > Metazoa > Arthropoda > Chilopoda > Geophilomorpha > Linotaeniidae > Strigamia > Strigamia maritima. The sequence goes on from JH432147.1 coordinate 36,124, forward strand.
CAGAAAAAGCTTCCAAAACTGTGTGCCATGAGTTGTCACTTGCTAAAAGCAAATGACAGAACAAAACAAACTTCAATCAACAAATTCCATAATGGCATCTCCAAAAACCCCTTTGAAGTCCAAAATTTCAAACATATGTTTAAGCAAATTCCCCCTTAAGCTTAGATACAAAAATGTAAAAGTAAAATATTTAAATTTTCTTTCTTCACCCTGAAATTTCCAGAATTATTATTCTGGAATTCAAATTGCACGTCTAAAGAAAACTTATCTCCCTTGATGGACAGCCAGTTAATTATAGTGGGAGGAAAACACTCCTAACATTGCTATGCCAATCATCTGTCATTAAAAACATAAGAGCTCATTTTTATCCAAATCAAGTAAAACACATACCATCTTCCAAACACTTATATAATTTCAAATAAATAACATTTTTTTTTCTCTTTACTTTTATCCACTTTCAGGTTGCAGTGAAGTAGATTGCATTTACGTACAAAACAACACTAGATCAAGCTTATCTTTCATCAACGGCTTTTTGCCATCTCCAACTACTCATCAGTTACAGATAAAATATTTGGATTTGACTGACTGCCATTCTCTGAGTGATAATAATCTGAAAATAATTGTGCGGACATGCCCTCAGTTGCAGAGCCTCTACTTAAGGCGGTGTTTAAATCTCACCGATGTAGGCTTAAAACACATAGCTAATTATTGCTTAGTGCTCAAAGAATTTAGTATCAGTGACTGCTTCAGAATAACTGATTTTGGTTTGTATGAATTAGCTAAACTTGGTTCTAACTTGAGATATTTAAGCGTAGCGAAGTGTGGACAAATATCAGATGCCGGTATCAAGCATATAGCGCGGCACTGCTACAAGTTACGGTATTTGAACGTCCGGGGCTGTGAAGCCGTGTCGGATGACAGTATGGAGTTATTGGCATTCAGTTGTCCCAGACTGAGGGCTTTGGATATTGGTAAATGTGATGTTACTGACTATGGACTCAAAGTGTTATCCGAGAATTGTCCTAATTTAAAGAAACTAAGTATAAAATCATGTGATATGGTAACCGATAAAGGTATTCAGTCGATCGCTTATTATTGTCGGGGACTCCAACAGATGAATCTCCAAGATTGTCAAGTTACTGTAGATGGTTACAAAACAGTGAAGAAGTTCTGCAAGCGGTGTATTATTGAACACACAAACCCTGGTTTTTATTAAATGATTATTAACGCCTTCAAGTACAAACTATTACTAATTTTTTTAATGCTGTGTTTGTTGTTTCTTCTAACTTTATTATTATTATTATTATTATTATTATTATTATTATTACATTATTAAATAAAAAATATGATTTAAAAAAAAAATTGTGTTGTCTTTGTTTACTGTAAAAACAAACTTTTTTCCAAGATTTCTAACAAAAACAATGCTCGTCTTGTTTGTTATGCGATGCGGCGTGGTTGAGCAAGGATTTATCGATTTACGTCACCAGTTCTGATTGTTAACAAAATAGCCATCTGTGTGGCATGCGCATGCTCAGAGGGTTGAAATTCGACCAAACCTGAGAACTTGTTCTAGATCGTTTAAATTTTAGGATTGGGAACGTCATTCGACCATGATGCATTGCATTTTTGACAAGGAATATTGGAATTGTTTTAAAATAATAATATGCAACAATAAAATATTTTAAAGAATGAATACGTGTTATTGTTACTTTGTTAGCAGTCTTAAAATTTTGACTACACTTGACCTTTACATATTTTTATAGTTTCCGCCAATCAACAGAGTGCCTTATGCTAGGTTCCCACTTGGCAGAAACTCAGAGAGAAAATTTTCTGCTGTGCAGAAAACTATGTTGTTCTGTCGTGTGTGGACTGAAAAGTGGGCAAAAAAGTGCAGAAAAGTAGAATTTAAAAATGGATTCCAGCTAAGGAAGGCAATTTGTAAACACTGCTGCTTTCTACACTCAAAATTTTCTGCAGCAGAAAATTTTCTGTCGAAATTTCTGCCAAGTGGGAATCAAGCATAAATGTTGACGCTAGCGACACTATCCCACATTATGTAAGGGCTGGTGTATGAAGTAAATCCTTTTCAATTTGTAAAAATGTATTTTTAAATTTTGAAACAATATTTTAACCATTTTATAATATAAATCTGCATTTCCCAGCAAATTATAAAAAAGCATAAATGTGCGAGATCCCTACACTTATCCATATATCCAATCTATGCTAAAAATTTCACTGGTATTACCAAATTATTTTGCCAAACCCTAATACTTTTCTCTTCAATCACCCAAATCTTTACATTATCATTGTTTTCTATCTTCTTTTTTCCCCATTTTTTTTGTTATTGCAACTATTCTGTTACTGGTACATTCAACCCGTGCATTCAACCAAAAACCACCATCATCCGGGAAGGAAGGAAGGAAGGGAGGGGGAGCCAATATACGTAAAGCACCTGCTGGCATTGCATGATACAAGTCTACAAGACAAACTCGGATTAATAAAAAGGTGGAACCACATGCTACAAAATGCGATGCTGGTATTTAATTTGGATCTTGTTAGCACTCGCATTAACTTCGCTCCACTGGATTAACATTAAGGCGGCTACAGCTGGCTTAGGCTTCGCAGACACAATTTTCAGGTAGGAAATCATTTATTTTTATAAATAAATAAATAAATAAATAAAATCCGTTATGGAAAAATTATTGTTTCATAGTGTTGATGTGGCTGAAAATTGTGCTGGTAATACAGTGGTAAAAACCCTTTTACTGACTAATAAACCAGGATTAAACTTTCCACTTCAATGTACGATTGAGTCGGGGAACGAAAAAGGACATTTCGAGATAACGGAGAATAGAAATCGAGATTGTGTGCTACTTACAAGAGGCCAACAGCTCGATTTCGAAACTAAAAACACCTATCAATTAACTGTGAGACTTCACACAGTCTCCTCCATTATCGGTAAATTAAAATCTTTTGATGTCGTATACCGTAACCTAAAAGCAGCGGTTCCCAGTTTTTTTTTCTCTAAAATTTGTACCACTTACAAAAATCTGAAAAGTTTGTTATTTACCACCACAAAGTTTTTTTTTATCATTAAAAATTACACTTTTTTTCAATGCAATTTTAAGTTTTGGATGGCCCACTCGCGTACCACTTGTATCAGTGGTTGTAAACTGCTGTCATAAAGGTTTACGACATCACAGATTTTATTCTTTCATCGAATCAAGCATGTTTCAAAACCTTAAAAAATAATTTTCTATTGATTATTTTGAAGATCCTTCGCGTTCCGTCGCCCGAATAACCGTCAACGTTAAAGATGTGAACGATAACCGGCCGTCATTCATCGGCGCGATGCATAATGACATTTATTTAGCTATCGTTGCTAAAAATGCACCTGCTCATACCCACATAATTAATATTCAGGTATAGGACCATCGGGGAAGTTGAATAATTCATTATTTCACATCTGTTAACCTTAGGCTCAAGACAGGGACTCTGAAGAAAATGGACGAATTGTTTATTGTTTAAAGGAGATCAATGAGTTTCCAGAATTTTTGAGTATGAATAAGAAAACTGGAGCTATTCATAATATTCGAACGTTTGAAAATGCCCGGGAAGGGTCCATTCGAGCTAATGTCACTGCCAGAGATAGACCAGATGACCCAACCGAATTTTTATCGTCAGTGGCCCAATTGATTGTCAATTTACTGGAAGATCATCACAGAATAGTGTTAGTGTTGTCAACAACTTCACCTGATAATGCAGTGGAAATGAAATCTCAAATCATCGGTAAATTTTACAATTTTATATTAGGTGCATTCAGAAACCAAAACTCGTCAACGAGTTCTGCGTGTGGTTAGTTGTGTGTGTGTTTTGTGTATGTTTTGTGTATAATTCTAAGTGTGAAAATCTGAGGCACGTTTTAGCTAAGTTTTAGGCAAGTTTTAGCTACATTTTAGCTACATTTTAGCTACATAACTTAAAGCAGTCATGTGACGCCTAAAACAAATGGCGCCGATCTATATCTACAACAGTAGAGTTAGATGCTGCGCAGACGATTGCGCAATTGTAAGACACAACTCGTGTCTCGTGAAACGCTGGAATAGTAGCGTTTCCTAAAACGCGCGTGCATGCGCGTTTCTTGGCTTAAACCTAAACGTCTCCGGAAATGACGACACATTTCAGAAAACGAAATGAGGAAAATGACTGAAACATGAAAATGTTTTAGCTCCTGAATGCACCGAATGAATTTTCAAGTCATGTCAGAGTCGGATTTGGAAAAATCCTACAATTATCTGCTTCAAATTTTAGTTGAAACACAACAGGCATCAAGTATAGTCCATCTTGGATTGTCTGGGACCTGTTGTGTTGTCTGTATTTCTGTATATTTTGTCTGTTCTATCAGATTCCATTATAATAAGATAGGATCAGTCACAACTCACGACATGACCGGTCACAGACTGTGTAAAAAGGTTCCAGCCAATCCGAAATGGACTACAGTATATGCTGCGCGGTCCAGACATAGCGCCGTCCGGGCAAAATTCTAAGCCCGTCCCCGGTCATAGGACAGTCCGTATTAGTGGCACCTCTGCGCATTAAACATATTTTTGGGACCCAGCCTATGTCCAGACCGCTCAGGCACAGCATATACTGTATAGAATAATGTGGAAAAACTTTAGTTCATGTAAATTATAAATATCTAAAAATACATTAAGACTGAGATTGCTTTATTACCAGCATTCAAAGTCTTTTGTAGTTTTCAGTTTGTCTAACTTACCATATATAGTTATACATTGTGTTGAAATACAGATTTTAGTGTGGTCTTGACCGGTTCTCAGTAGAGTCAGATAATCAAATGGCAAAAATAAATCTATAAGGAAGAAAAAAAATCAATTAATCATCTAATAATTCATATTTTCAATGTTTTTCTCTCAGATTTTCTTCAGGAAAGAAGTGGACTTATTATTGGCATTGAAAAAGTGGATGTTCGACGTTTGGCCTCTGCAAACGCCACAACATTAGACTCTAGAGGTTCCGATATAACTTTTTACGCTGTAGATCCCGCCAGTTACCGCCTTGTGACTACGGATGAACCACAAGTACATTCATTATTTTTCTCTCTGGAGGGAAAATATTCGCTTTTATCTGCCATTTCTAACGGGCTACAAATTGAAGCTTCAGCTATACGCCACCCATATCCTTCAACCTGGGCTGCAGGTTATAAAATCATTGGTTAATTATTTTTTAGAAAATAATTTTTCATGTTTCAGGTGTGTTGTATGCCGCTAAAACAATGGAAGAGGCAGTTGATGGGTTTCAAGCGGCGCTTCTCGCACTGTCATCCATTGTTGCAGTTTTGGGGGTCGCTGCGATTGTTTATTTATGTTTTCTATGGTCGAGATATGAAACTTTCCGATCAAAACTTCAAGAGATGATCGGAAGTCCTCACTTAGAGCCTGTACTTATCGAGCCGAGCTTAAAAGAATATGAAACCCAGGTAAAATATAAAATGAAATCGTACGATTCGTACCTGAACAAGTGCATAACGGACGAAGACGGATGACGCCATTTTAATTCTTCGATGCATGGATTGTGACGTCATATATTTAAAAACATTCGGAAAATTTGATGTTTTTGGGATTTGATGTCATAAAAACTCACGAACGTTGATGACTTGCAAATGTACCTAATAAAACATGGCGGAACTTAGCAACGCCGCCCACAATGCAATTCGATTCCTCCATGCTGCGATTGGTCTATCGAAGAATTAATGAACATTTTGTTTTTATTAGGTTCTTCGTATGAATATCAATGGAGACGATTTCATGGGGACTATTAAAGGACCGCCGTCTCCATTAATGCAAGAACTAAATGCTTCTGGATACACAGAAGAAAGCAGTACGGACTCATTAGATCAGATGCAAGCGTACGGAAGTCGCGAAGAACTAGAATGCGATGATGTAAATGCTCTCATGGTGCCTGCCCTAAATCCTATTTATCAAAGGTGATTTTCTTATTATTTTTAATGAATCTATAATTTTCTAATAAAAATGTATAAAAAGAAATATCGTGAGAAAAAAACCACGAGTAATTACTGGTGAATGTGGTTTAATCGCGATAATTTCCATTTTAATCGCTCTATGTGACCCGTTTTCAGTAATTAATAACAACTCAAACTTATAAATTCTTTAACCCTCATTTAAATTTCTTCAAGTTTCTATTTTAACTCAAACTTATTTTAGTTTTTGAATTTTTTATTTTTTATTTTTTTACTTTTTCTTCTTTACAGCTCCGATGAAAACAGTCCCCAACATTAAATCATCTCTAATAACATGTCAAAATCGATTAATTTTAATTTTTAAATGTAAATATACAATTTTATATACATAATACAACACTATAACAAACAAAAAAGATGCAATAAAAAAAAAATTCTAATTATTTAATAATTCTTCATTTCTCCACTTCCACAACTATAATTATCGCTAGAGTTCTACATGTCCCTTAAATGTCTAAAAATACTCCACTCGCGCGTTCATGGAACTAAGAATCCGAAATAGAAATGATGCAGCACACTTTCTAATGTCCCCATCATGGACTCGTCTCTCAAGATGTCTTCTAAGGAAGACGAACTCATACGCATGGCCATGGAATCCGAACTTCCTCGTATCCAAATGCAATCTCAAGCCGGACTCGACCATCTCGATAATTTGTGTCGTCTAATGGAGCAACTGGGGGTGCTTCGTGAGCAGAATTCTAAGCTCCAAACACGGATTCAATACCTGGAAACGATGCAACAAATGTCAACCAGCAAAGATGATGTCACCCCGAGTAAATTAAGTCTCTTTTAAATTATTTGTTTTGTATAATTTTTGTTAATTTTTTTTTTTATAGTTTCAGCTCTCAAAGACGAAAAACCAAATGAAGAAAATAATGAGGTTCAAATTTCGCCACCAGGTATTTTTTCTTTTTTTTTTAAATTGTTTTAAATAATTATCTAATTTTTTTTCTTTTTTTCTAGGTAGTAAATGGGGTCGTATGAAGACGATATTAACCCAAACACGTAAAGAGCCAAGTTCTAGGATCGTTGAGGGTGATGGAGATGCTTCGAAGTGGAGGAAAATGAAGCGAGCTCTCACACGACGACATAATCAAGCTGCCTTGCAACGTTCGCATTCAGTGCCGAGTAGCCCGACTTCGGGGGATCCTGGCAGGGAAGTTTTGGTGCGAACTGATGCTGGAGAGTTCCGTTTTCAAGGATTGGATGATACGTTTAGGCAGCGATTGGTTGAGTGGGAGAAAAAGAAGGGTGTTAAGGCTAGGGATTCTTCTTTGATGTTTTTGGAAGGTACTAGTTCACATGGAACATTGGAGCGGAAATTGGAGCGAAATAGGTCGTATTCTGATTCGAGTGTTGCCGGCGATACTCAGAGTCAGGATGTGGCGCCTAGATCCACTTCGGAGCCGCAATTGCCGTCCAAGCCGCAGAAAATTTGTAAATTGATGGAGGAAGTTCAGAGTAAAAGCGAGGCGTGTAAGACTTTGCAGAAACAAGTGAGTGCTGTCGATGCGGAGATTGATCATATAATAGAAGGACAATTTCATAATCTTGGTAAAAATTATTAAGAAAATTATCAAAAATCTGATTAAATAATGTTAAAAAATTCTATTTTATTTACAAAAAATGATGATTTTATTTTTAAAAAAATGTTAAAAACTTCAATTTTTTTATAAAAAAAAAATGTTAAAATTTTTTTTCTGTACAAAAATATGTTTTTATTTTCAAAAAAACGTTGAGTAATTCAAGTTTTTTTAATGAAAACTATCAAACCAACGAATTTTGTTGTATTTTTTCCTCTAGTAGAGCAAAAAAGCTAAGGGGCAGTTGACCATAAAAAAATTTTATCAGATTTTTGATATTTTTAATTTATTTTAAACACCCATATATTAATTTTTTAATATTTTCATCATCATTTTTTATAGAAAACTACCGTAAACACGTAAAAAAACGAGGCGGACGCAAAGTCCATCGCGAACTAAGCAAAGTCGACGAAGAAATAAAAAGCCTCCAACTCACCCGCGAACGAATCAAACAAACTGACGACAAGAAAAACGAAAAAAACCTAGACAAACTTTCCAACATCGACATGGGAAACCTAGAAGACATGTGTACCCAACTCTGCGACCAAGTCAAACAACTCGAACACAAAGTAACCGACCGAAGCAACCTTCTCCAACAACTCATAATGTCGCACTGGCTCTCATTCGAACTCAACACCGACAAAACCGATGAAAAAACCGAAACTATCACCTCAAACTGCGAACCGCACACAAAACTCGACTTTGCCACCGCATTCTCAACCACAATCTACGATGACGACGCTTTACAACCCACAAAACCCGAACCGGAAATCGATCCAATCGACACATCGGTCTCCGTAACCGTCAAACTACCATCAAAACAACCAGATTTAACCACAATCATCACTTTACCAGCTCCAAAAACCTCCAAAGTGTGTTCAGTACCCCTCCCATCGCGACTAGAACCCGCCTACAAAGTAAAATCGATGGTTGCCCATTTTAACCAACAGGGGTCGCCATTACCGCAACGTCAATTGAATTCCGATGGAGTTTTCAAATCGTCGAGTTTTTGCAGCAACCAATGGACAAATCTACACACTGGGGTCTCGAAATCAGCTAGTTCGAACGCTCTGTACCCCGAACCGACCATCGGATGGAAATATTCGAACCAATCGCCGAATTTGTACCCACGAGTTCCTCGGGTGCAGCCGATGAGTCCGCGGTTGGCGGTGCGGCACCAGATGCTCGGTTGTCCGCATCAAGTCGAAGTTGCGTCGCCGCCGTTGAGTCCCCGGATGAGGGCGTCCGCTAGTCCCAGGGTTGCGCGGTTGAAGTTGAGGTACGCGAGAGAGGAGTTTTTGAATCGGGAATGTCCGCCGTTGCCGAGTCCGCAGGTGCAGTGGAGGAATCCGCAGAAGAAGGCGATTGTGGAGGAGGTGGAGCCGAGTGAGGTTGCGGTGGCGAATGTCGAGTTGAAGAAGAAGTTCGAGGAGGCTGTTGGGAAGATGGCGAATAGCGGTGAACAGAAGAGTAGTTTTTTTAGTTTTCATTTGAGGAGGAATAAGAAGCAGGGAACGGCGTCGCAGTTGTGTCGGCAGAGTTTGTTTGTTAGTTTGCCGGCGACGGTAGATGTGGGTGCGGAGAGGCAGAGTTGTCCGTCGTCGCCGGCGCAGCAGCCGAAGCATCAGAATAAGAAGACGAGTTGGTTCATGTCGACGAAGTTTTTTAAGTCGAAATAAAGGGAAGTTTATTCCACCTTTTTTGATTATTTTTCAATGAATTTTGCTTAATTTTTCTCGAGATTTTTTGAATGGTTTTTGATTTTTTTAAAATAAAATAGCTTTTACATAATTTTTTCAAGATTATAATGATTTTTCATGCAGGTTTTTCATGACTTTATGATATTTTTCATGATTTCATGATTTTTTCGATTTTATGATATTTTTCGATTTTATGATATTTTTCATGATTTTATGATTTTACATCATTTTATAATTTTTTCATGATTTTATAATTTATTCATGTTTTTATGATATTTTTCATAAAATTACATAACTTCTAAAATTTAATGTAAAAATTGACTTTTTCATGATATTTTTTTCGTGAATTTGTATGATTTCATGATTTTTAAAACATTTTTACGAAAAAATTGCATAAAACAGTTAATTTGCAACGCATAACTATAATTTTATTCAAATAAACAAAATAAACAAACATGATGCATTATTTTTAACATATCAACAACTTGTGCGATTGGGTGGTGGCATAGCCACATCATGACGAAGTCGTTGAATAATTCCCACACCATCATTAATATCTACAAAACAAAAACATTAATAACCAAACAAAAACATCAAACAAATACTGAAACAAACATGTGCGCAAAATATCCTGCAATCGAGCGCTATTCGTAGACAAACTAGGACGCAAAACGCGACGAATCATTTGAATCCGCTTCAACAAAAGTAAATACAACTCGTCCACTCTAACTACAAAAAACAAAACAATAAACATTAAAAATATAAAATAAAAAATATTTAATTCTATTAACCAACCTGGTGGTTTATCGCCATTATCACACTTGACATTTTCATCACCCCGACTGCCCAGATTAGCAATGCTACTTGACTTATCATTCTTAAGCGAGCGTGCAACGGCGATTCCATGAGGTACCGGTACGCAACGTACCGGGATATGCCATGGATTGTTTTTAACATCGCCAAGTTTTTTCTCATCGTGTACATGATAATTTCTGAACTTTCCCAACGGTTTCGGTTGAATCGGAGCGAATCTGTGGTCATGTCTGCATTTAGTCATCTTTAAACCGCCACAATTTCGGGTTTCCGACTCGGTGGGCTGGTCGTCAACATTGTTTTCATCAAATGTTGGTATGTCGTTCGGTAGAATATAACCGGGTTCTTCGTAATTCATCTCTTCTTTGGGTATCATGGCAGTGGATGAGGTGTAATTGCCGTCGTTGTTTGGTGGAAAGAGCTTGAGAGCGATAATTTGCTTTCTAAATTCATGTCCTTGATAAAATAGTTTAATTAATTTAGTTAGAGGTTTTAAATGCAAATTGCACTCTTGTAACTGCAAATTGCACTCTTGTAACTGCAAATTGCACTCTTGTAACTGCAAATTGCACTCTTGTAACTGCAAATTGCACTCTTGTAACTGCAAATTGCACTCTTGTAACTGCAAATTGCACTCTTGTAACTGCAAATTGCACGCTTGTAACTGCAAATTGCACTCTTGTAACTACAAATTGCACTTTTAGCAGCAAATTGCACTCTTGTAACTGCAAATTGCACGCTTGTAACTGCAAATTGCACTCTTGTAACTACAAATTGCACTTTAAGCAGCAAATTGCACTCTTGCAAATTGCACTCTTGCAAATTGCACTCTTGCAAATTGCACTCTTGCAAATTGCACTCTTGCAAATTGCACTCTTGCAAATTGCACTCTTGCAAATTGTACTCTTGCAAATTGCACTCTTGCAAATTGCACTCAAATTTTAAGTACGAGTTGCACTCTTTTAACTATAGAAATGAACTTTTCAATAACAAAACTGAAGTTTTGATATAGTTTTTAATTACAAAACTGCAGTCTTAAAGCAGTTTTCAATTACAAAACTGCAGTTTTAATTAAAATAATGCAGTTTTTAACCACAAAAACGCTTTTCTTTGCTAATAAAATACATCTTTACTCTTTTAGGCGCAATTCACCTTAACTGCAACTGCAACTGCCCCTACCTAGATTCCCTTGGGAGGTATTTCTATGGTGTTGCCTTTGAAAAAATGCTCGTTGACAATCCGGATGCGAACAGTGATTCACAACAGCGACAATAAGATCCCGATCAATTCCAAATTCACGTTTTCCTACCGAATATTCGCCCATAATCTACAAAATAAAAAATAATCAATAAAATTAAATTTTCTTCCATACTTCCATCTCATTTTACTGCATCAATAGTTTGCGACAACGTCAAATGCTTTTGTCCATTAAAACTGTGTTTTCTCTCAATCGTCGGTACGAAAAATTCTTCAGGAACAATTAATTTCCCGGTCGATTTATAAATGAGTCGTCCATCAACGGGCCTTATTGCCAGTCGAGCGGCCCAACTTTTGAATTTTTTACGCAATCTTTTCCGTTTTGCAGCGTTATTCACGGGCTCCGAGACCATAGCTTCCAATAAACGAGAGTCAGGTACATTGGTGCAACCGCCGTGAATATATTCTTGAAATAAATGGTATAATTCGCACGTTAAAACACTTCCCTTCTTAGTCGAACACATTTCTTTTCTCCGCTACTAAACAACCAATGAGATTTTTTAATTATTACGTCATCCGTAAATCAAGGGAACCGAAAATAGGGATATAAATCAACACGGGGATGCGCTTAACAATGAAACGTAGCGCCATTGAAATAGAATCTAAACACGAATTAAATAACATTTTTAATTGATAAATATTCAAAGATATCATTTATTTAATTGAATTCGATAACAATAAATAACTTATAAACAAACAAATCGTAAATTAAAGTCTAAGCCAATACATTGCCGATCTAATTCTTGTGTAATCCGGCAAATTCTCAACCGGACCAACAGCAGCCACAGCAGGACATCTATTATAAACATAGGTCATCAAAACATCCCTGATTGTTTGGGGTGTCACCGCCTGTCAATAAATCAAATATAAATCAATAAAAACATTAAAAATAATAAATATTTACAGCTATTTGCGCTTCCAATTCGATTAATGGAATTCTGCGATTAAAACTCAACAACTGTCGACCTATATCTTCGCATACTCCTGTCGTGCCATCCAACTGATCCAATAATTTCGTTCGGAGCGTGTTTTTCGCACGTTCTACTTCGGTAAAAGTCAAACTCGTACACATCCTCATCCTAAAATGATGTTTTTTTATGAGAAAATGAAAATAAATTCAATTTTCGTTTACCATTCTTCTTGAATTGCGTATAATGTCATTTCGCATTTCATTGCTTCGCAGATGAATTGAATGCCCCATAATCCCGTGTCTCTATAACATGTATAGAATGATTGAAAACTGTGGCACGCTTTATTTTTCGCGACGATTGAGGCAACGTTGCTAGACAGATTCTGGCCGCCGCCGTGTGTTTGGTCCCAGTTGCCGACCATCTTGAGAAAAATAAAAACTGAAATTATTCTTTTTTTATTTTTTTCTTATTTGATATTTTACCGATGAAGCGACCATTAATGGAATGCAGTCGGGACTGATCCAACCGGCACCTTCGACTGCGAGGGCGATGTTGGCGAATGGCATCCAGTCGTCTCGGTGGCGCATTTCGCTGCCAGTAAATCTCGTTGGGGTTAGTATTGGCACGGCGCCTTCGTAGGTTTGAGTGATTTTATTGAAGTGTTGGTTGCCTAGTTCGACCAATTCTTCGTGTCTGACACCTTAAAATAGTAAAATTTGTGTCTAAAATGGATAAATTTATGTACGTAAGGTACACCTAAATTTCTTTTCAGAAAATTTATCAAAAAAATCAGTTTTTTTGCATGAAAAATGTCAGAAAATTGAATTATTTGCATGAAAAATGTCAGAAAATTGAATTATTTGCATGAAAAATGTCAGAAAATTGAATTATTTGCATGAAAAATGTCAGAAAATTGAATTATTTGCATGAAAAATGTCAGAAAATTGAATTATTTGCATGAAAAATGTCAGAAAACTGAATTATTTGCATGAAAAATGTCAAAAAATTGAATTATTTGCATGAAAAATGTCAGAAAATTGAATTAATTGCATGAAAAATGTCAGAAAATTGAATTAATTGCATGAAAAATGCCAGAAAAGTCAATTTTTTGCATGAAAAATGTCAGAAAATTCAATTTTTTGCATGGAAAATGTCAGAAAATTCAATTTTTTGCATGGAAAATGTCAGAAAAATTCAATTTGTTGTGTAATAAATTATTCCACAATATTTCGCACCTCCTGCAGCAGCTAAAACAATCCGAGGACCTTTACAAGTGTTCTTGATGTAATTAATTATATCATTTTTAGTCATAGATCTTTAAAAAAAAATTAATTACTTAAACTACATCTCTTAAACCAGCAAGTATTTAAATATTTCTTTAAAAAAATTAAAATTTGAATTCAAATTGCGCCTCACTTAATATTCTCAGGCGGGCCTAAAACGGTCATTCCCAACGGCGTGCCCTGATACGCCATGCTATGCAGATGATCAAAAACAACATCCGAAATATTAGTTTCCGCTTCCTCCATTTCTCTCATAATCACTCCTTTTTCCCTTTCGATTTCGCTCTCTTCCAATTTGCTATTCTGCATAATATCGCCTAAAATTTCAACAGCTTTTGGCAAATCTTGGGCCATACACTTGAAATAAAAGGCAGTTTGCTCCCGAGTGGTGTACGCGTTCAAATGGGCCCCCATTGCCTCGATTTCAGCTTCAAGTTCGGCTTGAGGACGCTTCTGTGTGCCCTAAACAAACAAATTCATTAAAATCGAGTCAAAATAATAATCGAAATGGATGTAAACTTTGAAAAGCATGTGTTCCAATAAGTTAGCTACGCCGTTTGTTCGGTTTGTTTCGTAGCGGCTGCCAGCATCGAGCCATACACCGACCTGAAATAACATTAAATAAATATTAAAACAGAAATTTATGAATTGAAATTAATCGAGGGGTTATACGGTGCAGATTGGGAGTGGTGTAGTTTCCGTTCCAACTCTTATGCCATTACTTAGGGTTGTTATTGTCGTTTCTGGAATACTCGCTAGTGCATCTTGATAGGAGAGAATTCTTGCTCGTCCTACTCCTGGTCCTGACCATCTTTTAGGGATAATCTGTAAAAATATTTGATTAGTTCCATTTTAAGTTAATTTCAAGAAAGTCTAATAAAAATTAATAAATAATTGATGAATTTACTCACTGAATTCGATTGAGCGGCTAGTTTTAGGCCCGAAGAAGCAGCTTTTACCAATCGAACAGCCATCTTGGAAATAGAACTGATGATGTTCGAAGAGTTGTCTAAGCAACGGAAAGCGGTGGCTTATAAACGAAAACCTAAAAATCAAAAATTGAATAAATTAAAAATAATTTTTACATTACATACGGAAAAATATAAATTTCTTTTTTTAAACGTGCAAAATTAGTTGATGATCGTTTACAAATTCGTTTGACCGTTTTAAAATTTACCGTGAATTATAATGTTTATAAGTATAAATCATTTTATTTACAAATGTAATGCTCAAAGCATTATTTAAAAAATTGAAATTAATGTCTCAATAATTTATACTCCCATTCCACCTCCAAGTTTTTGTTTTTAATGTAATCCTTAATTTCGTTGCAAGCTGAAACGTCGATACGGTACTTTTACAATTTCTGCATTCTATTCGGGTCAACGAATTTTTCATTCCCATCAATTGTATGATGAAATTTGAATTAATTAAAGGACAGGATATAACTGATAAAACTTTCAGTTTTTGAACTGCTTTTACTTGAGCAAAATTATCACTCAGACTACAATCTAAAAATCGTAATTTTTCTAAATTTGGACACAACTGTAACTTTTGGAGTGTAAGGTCATCGCTAATGGAACAAGTTATTAAATGTAGTTCTTGGAGGTTTATGAACAGGATACGCTCAGCCGAATAATTTACAATTTCAATCCTTGCAAATAATAACATCTCCAACATAGGACAGTAACAGTAACTATCAATAAGTCTAAGATCATTGATCAACTGATTCAACGCCGACCAAATATAAGCGAATCAATCGTTGTGTCAACGGCAAGATAATATGCCAACCAACTCGCTTTGAATGAATGTTTAAGTGACGTAAATTAGGGTAAATTGTGGTCATAATGTTACTATCTGTAATAGAGTCTCTACACTCATAGAAAAAAAGGGGGCATTTTACTCCAATTTTGGTGTTTGGAAGCATATTAGTACTTAAAGGAGTAAATGAAACAAAACTACTACAAGAGAGAGCAAAAAAATTACTTCAACAAATGGCTATTTAACACCATCAGGTAGTTTGATGTTGCTTCACTTCAAATCAGAGTGTAACTATTCCATGTTTGAGTATTCCTACTCCATCAACTAAGAGAGTAAATAAGTTGGAGTATACCCATTCCCCATAGGTGTATTCCTTCTCCATCAAATCAGAGAGTAGACAAGTAGGAGTATAACCATTCCAAGTACGAGTATACCTACTCCATAAAATAAAAGAGAGACAAAATGGATATAACTATTCCACATTTGAGTATTCATAAGTGGGAATATATTATTTTTATCCGTGATTGACATCACTTACCACTTGATATCAAGTGGTAACTGAGGTGGAGAAGTGGTGAATATATAACATTTGGTCTCAGATTCTGTTGGAATTCCAGGTAGCTTAATGGGAAAGCACCCAACCAGCAATTGGAGGATCTGGGTTCAAGTCCCGGCCCGGTTTCCAATGGAGTCTGTACTATTTGTTTTTCACCAAGTATGGATGTTATGAGAACATTATAGCCATTGATTTTTCAATGTGTTCTCGTGTTGTAATAAGTACATTTACAAAGGGTGTAACTACTCTTTTTTCAGCTTCTGTTACCCCTTAAATATATAATTTTATTCTTTATTCTGACGGAGTAATTGTATTTCTTTCGCCATTGTTTTATTATTACTCCCCAGACATGTACTCAAATCACTAGATTGAGAAGAGTAAAAATAGTATTTTGGATTTATACTCCAAATGGGTGTATCAACACAATACTCCTTTAAAGAGACAAAATGCACTATTTCTATTGAAAGTATTATTACTTCAAAAATGGAGTCAGCCATGGGACAAGCGCCATACTCCACAATTGGAGTAAAATGCCCCCTTTTTTTCTGAGTGTACCCGTGATACATGCATTTTCAATAGAAAAAGTGCGCAATGATTCCTGATGAATTGTTTTTTTAACAGATTAAATAACTCAAATAAGAATTCGTTTTCAAACGTTTTTAAAAAGGGCAATTGGTTTAAAAGAAAAAGACATCCTTCGGGTGTGACACCAGTAAATACAACCGTCAAACATTCTAAGTTCTTGCAACGACTTAATGACTGAAGTCCAGTATCAGTAAGATTTTCGTTCAAACTCAGGTCAAGATGTTGTAATAGTGGACAATGTTTACCTATTTCAACTAGAGCTTGATCGGTACATAATCTGCTTCTGCGTAAGTTTAAATGTTAAATTTGTGGTAAATGTTGCATCAGCTTCACAATAGATTGATCGTAGTGTCCAAAAGATCTTTACAAACGTTCCCTATTTTATCAAATAGAGGTTCCACAGCACATGAAACATGTGTAAATGATGTAATATTTTGGTGGCTGGGTGATTAAAAATGTCTGAATTCAAATGTTGATTTGTGAGATTCAATTGGTGCAGTCTTTGATATAAATGATATATTTATAAATGACAAAGGTTGATTCAATAGTTGATATTGTATCACTTCAAGATTAATAGAGACTGTAGTCGGTGGTGATTTCTTGTATGGCATGGGTTAGAACACAGTTGTGATGATACGAAATACGGACATGACGTGATTGAAAGCTAAAACTATACTGAAACGACCGAGGAAACGACTGACAAGATCAAAAAAATAAACCGTAAATGAATGGACTCATTACATACGGTACATAGATGGAAATCTCATTCTTGAGCAATTTCTCCTGTTCCTGACAGCGAAGCCGAACTCGATAATAATTATATTCATTTAAAAGAATATTTAAAATATTTATTTTAAATATTCATCAGTTGATGTGATGCGTTACAAAATAGAAAGAAATACAGATTTGCTTTCTACATAGGGTAATAGACAAAAGCCTTTTTGGTATAAAATGATAAGCAGGAAAGCTGACCATCCCAAAGCTCTGCAAAGTGACTCTTTTCTATTCTTGGTTTTCAAACAATTCTAACACTTTACAAATCAAATGGCAAACCACACATTTTATCAGAATTGGTTCAAAACTGCCATAACAATCCTTTTAACAATCCTTTAAATTCACACATTACACAAATATACTGAAATTAGGTATTTTCAATTTTTTCTTTTTATTGGCATCAATATCGCATTACCATTACAATTCATACCTCAAATAATTTATCGTGTCGTTTAATATTTTTGCAATTTTGCAAATTTTAATACTTTTTTGAAAAAAAAATAAATCTTAAAATTTAAAACTTTACAACTTTTATTTTTCTTTTAAGGGTCCGCGTAGTTTTAAAAAAAAATTATTTCTTTTTATTTATTTTTTTTTACAAAGATTTGAATTTACAGTGTCGCGATTATCAATGTCGCGGCAACATGTTGTCACTATTTACGAGTCTCGCGACTAATGTTTGTCGCAACAAACACATGTCGCGGAATTAATTCAATAGACAGTTTGTGATTTCTCGTACGTGACAAAAAATTAACGACAATGTGTAACGAAATTTTTCAAAAATCTCGTCAAACCATTAAAACAAAGGGACGAGATTTTTAACAATATCTCGTTTTTTGCCATTTTCGTACGAGAAATCGCAAATTGTCTAATGTCGCGTCAAAATTTGTCATATAATTAGATACTACGCCCCCACTACGGACATGACGAGATGAAAACCAGATATTATGTATAAGAAAAAAAAGATATCTGAGTAATAGACAAAAGCCTTTTTGGTATAAACCAGAATAAAATGATAAGCAGGAAAGCTGACCACCCCAAAGCTCGCCGAAAATGATAATCTACTAATTTTGCCTTACTTAGTTACTTATTATAAAAAATGTAATTAAAAAGAGAACAAAACAACAAATTTTTGATTTCATCTTTTTATTTATCACATAAAAACAAGTCTTGGTTTTCAAACAATTCCAGCTTTTCAAACACTTCATTTACAAATCAAATGGAATACCATATATACATATATTATCAGAAT
The DNA here is from genome assembly GCA_000239455.1 of Strigamia maritima. Taxonomy (NCBI): domain Eukaryota; kingdom Metazoa; phylum Arthropoda; class Chilopoda; order Geophilomorpha; family Linotaeniidae; genus Strigamia; species Strigamia maritima. The sequence continues at coordinate 54,654 of JH432147.1, forward strand.
TGGCTCAAAACTGCCATAACCGTATTTAACAATCCTTTAAATTCACACATTACACAAATCTACTGCAATTAAATATTCAATTTCCTTTAAACAATCCAAGAAACATCCTAAGCGTCACTAACAGTCTTTTAACCCCATACTTCACACAATCAACAATACATACTTATTTACAACAAAATAAACAAACAAATGATAGGAGTGAGGTTGAAAATGAATCTGAGGCGGAATGAACAGGACATTCACCTAATTCATGGCATTTCACCTAATTTTTTTAATTTTTTTTTTAAATTGTTAATTCATGATCAAGAAAATCTTTTCAACATACAGCGACATTTACATGTTATTTTTTTTGTTTAACTAGGAAGTTGTTGTGGTTCCGGCAACTATTTTTGATTCTCCGTGTGACAGAGTGAAGAAAGCATGTTGTGGAAGTGCACGTCGATTCAATGCTTCCGTTAAGTCTTTTCGAGGAGCGAGATAATGCTTAAAATAAAAAATTATTTGGTTCAATAGTCTTTTATATATATTGTATTGGTTCAGCTTACCTCTGGTGTGAGTGCGAAGGTTCCCCAATGAATGCCAATACTTTGTCTGGCGTAAACATCTTCGTGTATGAGAACCGATTCGAAAGGGTTGACATTTTGCAACTTCATAAACCATCTTGAAATATAAAAACAGAAATTTAGCAGTTCTCCACGTACCTGTGCAAATGCACATGTGACCCCAGTCCACTAAGAAAACACAACAACTATTTTAAAATTATAGTTTTTGGTTTTTAGTATTGCGAAAAGCAAACTGATTGACCAAACACCAAAAGCTGAAAACAAATTTGGTGTTTGCTAATTTATTACCGTATTCTCTCCCAAACAACGTCATGTCGATAAAGATGAGTTTGACCAGATTTTGAAAAGTAGACAACTGTCATTTTTCCGTAAAATTCGAATCAGTGTCGTAAAAAATCATTAGTTATGGTTCTTATTTCATGATTTTTTGACGGATCCAACTATTTTTGGACTCGAATTATCCGGCACCCTGGTCAGACTCGCCATTATCCGTCATGCCGTTGTTTCCGAGGGAATAGGCCTACAGTATTTAGTTACTAAAAAAATTATACCTAGGTTCATAACCACCTATGGGGATTGCGGCTAAATCAAATGGACCATACTTTTCCCCAATCAGCTTGAAGACATCACAATAACCGGTATCTCCGGCGAAAAAAAAGTTATGCCTGGGACCCACAACGGACCAACTGCCCCATAAAACCTACAAAAATAATTTTCTGTTATTAAAACCAATCAATCAAAATATTTTTTGTCATGATACCTTGTTTTCATCTCTCAGTGCTCTTTTACACCAATGTTGAGCGGGTGTAAAAGCAATCAAAATTTCCCTCGCGTGGATGGGCCTCATTTCCTCCCACCAACTCATTTCGTATGTATTATAACACCCAATGTTCTTCATCCAATCCTGAAGACCCAGCGGCACAAACCAATGCAGGTTTTCGCCGAAACGTGCATTAAGTGCTCGTACTGATTCAGTATCTAAGTGATCATAATGATTGTGACTTATGAGCACAATATCAACCCGCGGCAAACTATTGATAGAACAAGGTGACCTTCTATACCGCTTGGGACCCATAAGCCACAGTGGTGATGCACGTTCGCTGAATATCGGATCTAGAAATTTCATATTTATTATTTTCTGAATGATTTAAAAATTGGTTTTCATTGTTTTAAGTGATGAGTGGAGAGAATTTCTAGCAATTCGCTCCACCCTTCATCCATTATTCTTTTATCACCATAAATTTTCCGGTATAACGTGACGATACATTTTGACCAATAAAGGATACATTTTTGATAATAAAAAATGAAATTTTGTTAATAAAAGTCCAATTCTGGCAATCAAAACCGGTATTTCCAAAACCGGTAAATAATCCACTTTTTATTACAATAAACGATGAAAGTTTGGTCTATAAAAAGTTATTTTTGCACCAAATTATCTAAAATGTCTATTTTTGGAGTTTGAGTGCACGTTAAACCAGAATATTTACGATAACTGGATTAAACTGTCATTACCTCAGGTCAATTCATGCACCGACATAGTTAACGGAATTGATTAATCGTCCATGCAATGTAAATTCTACACAACATTCGATTAAAACTTGAAAAGGATTCAAAAACCGTTAGCTCAAACATCATCATCATCATCATCCAGGCAGAAATTTCACCTGTAAGAATATTCACATCATCCATTTGTAAAAGCAGAGTGGAATGACCCAACCACGTCACTCGAATTCCATTCTCTGGCACAACCTTAAAATTTGGTTTCATAATAGGCAAAATTTTCCTCAATTACCTAAAAAAAAAAAATTTAAAATTCCATCAAAAAACATCAAAAAACTACAAATTACGTCATCTTTCGGCACCCGGCTTCGATCGGTCGACGTTAACTTCCACCGAATAGCATCAAACAACCCCGGCTTATGCTGTGTCTCCCACGGCACCTCGAATCTCCCATTAATATACTTTGGCGAAGGCAGAAACTCAGTGGGCGCAAACGACACCCCCAGACTGCGCACCGGCGTTTGCCGGCCCAACAAATGTCTCTTAATTGACTCCTCCCTTCGTCGATCCATCTCCTCGACATGACTAATCGACGGCTCCGTTTGCAACGGCCGCACGATCGAATTTCTTCGCCGCGTCAAGCGATCCTCATGAACCCCATCCTGATTCGGATGAATAATTGAATCCCTCCGAACAAGACTCTGCCGGCCAGTCCTCGGATCGAATACTGTCGCATAACTCGTCGTCTCGTCCTCCAACGGCTCATCGAAGAGGCCAGTCGGGTGCACGACGCTCTCTCGTGGCAACAACAAACGACCGTGTGAAGATCGGGGCAGCGAACCGGTCGAATATTGCTTCCGCAACTGCTTCGGTGACTCGTTATAAGTGTACGGTTCGTACGTATCGACGATATTCCTGTTGCGGTTCACCGACCGAGCGGCGATATCGAAGAAATCGAGTTTTTTATTTATCGGTTGCTGCGGCGGGTCCTCGGAAGTCCATAACCGACCCAAAAGTCCCATTTTCTTGCGGGTTGTGGTCGGGGTGGCAGTTTTGCTTGAAGAAGTTGAACTGGGCGTTCGAGGTGAATCGAAATCGGATAAAGTTGGACTCGGTGCATATGGATAATAGGAACGTGGGTAATGTCTCGTTTCGGCTTCTTCCGGGACCGTTTGCAGGTGTTTGAGTTTCAATATGGCGGGTAACGTGGGCGATGTCGATGATGCTTGGGATGAAAGGGTTAAGTCGCTCGGAAAAGACTTGAGTGAGTGTGAGTCGTTGGATTTCTTGTCGACGGGTTTTTGTTTCTTGTTGCGGACTTTTCGGCCCACGAGAAGGGTCTGGTTGGGCTCGAAATCTTCTTTGAGGTGCAAATTGTGGCCGGTAGAGCATATGAAGTCGCCTCTTTTGAGCAATGGTTTCTCGCCTTCGCTGGACGCATCTGTTATGGATTCTTTTTCCCATTCCGAGTTATCGATGCTGCTTTTACTCGTGTTTCGACTGTGTTTTCCTTTGCCTTTCTGCGCGGCCATGATTCCCTGCCCCTAGAATGGGTAGAAAATGAGATTGTTTAGATTGGTTTGGATTTTATTTAAGGGTTTTATTGTTTACGTAGAAATTTGAATAATTGGGTGTTATTGGTTAGAATAGTGTAAATAAGCACCGTAAATGCTTACAGCATCCTTAAAAGATCAGCATCCTCGCATCTGTGACAAAACCCCGACTTCCATTTTGGATGAGAGTTGGAAATGGTGAAACGGGATGGAGAAAACGGAATAATATATTATTTTTAATTTTTAATATTGAATATAATAATATTGTGTGTATTAATGGTGAATAAATGCATTTTATAAACAAATTATATTACAAAAAGTTAAATAAATATTTAAAATAAATTTTTGAGTTACAATGAACGAATCACATTTTCTATGAACGGAGCAACCAACTTCCGAAATGGCGACCCGTTTGCTGAAAAGTGCAGTTGCTGGGCTAAAATTGAGCAACCAGGCGAAAGCAGTAAGAAAACTCACAACTCATACTTTAAAAATTAACCTAATCTTATCTAAACTTAAAATAAATTGTTTTCATTTTGAATTTTAAAACAAAATATAAATTACGGCCAAAAAACGAGCATTGTGATGCACAAGTACTAATAATTTCCTCTTTTTCTAGGTTATCTCAAAGAGATGGACTGGCAGGCTTGCAACCTATGAACAAACGTTAGTTAACGTGCCGGAAACTACTGTTACCGCTTTAAACAATGGGCTCAAAGTTGCGACCGAGGACACCGGAATCCCAACATGCACTGTAACACATTAATGACCAAAATTCATATGAATTAAACTAAAAAACGTTAAAATATATTTAGGTTGGCTTATGGATTGATGCAGGAAGTCGATACGAAACCGAGCAGACCAATGGAGTCGCTCATTTCTTGGAACACATGGTTTTTAAGGTATTTTTCGTATTTATCCTGTTTTTTTTTAAGTATTTAGTTAATTTTATTGTATTTATGTTTCTAGGGCACTGCTAAACGAGCCCAGACCAATCTGGAACTGGAGATTGAGAATATGGGAGCGCATTTGAACGCGTACACGTCGAGAGAACAGACTGTGTTTTACGCAAAATGTTTGTCTAAAGATTTGCCGAAAGCTGTCGAAATTCTGGCTGACATTATCCAGAATAGTAAACTGGATAGCGCGGATATTGAGCGTGAAAGAGGCGTCATTTTGAGGGAGATGCAAGAAGTTGAAACTAATTTACAGGAAGTTGTCTTCGATCATCTGCATTCGACAGCTTTCCAGGGGACACCACTGGGAATGACTATTTTAGGCCCGACTGAGAACATCCAGTGAGAAATACATAAAATTTTTCATCTATTTGAACAAAAATTTTAATTTTTAAATTTTATTTTAGGTCTATTTCGCGAAACGACTTAACTAATTACATAAAGAACCATTACAAGGGTCCTCGAATGGTTTTGGCCGGCTCAGGGGGCATCAAACACGAGGAATTGGTCAATTTGGCGAACCAGCATTTCGGGAACGTCTCGCAGAGCTACGAAGGAGCCGTGCCTATTGCTACGCCGTGCAGATTCACTGGTAGCGAGATTCGAGTTCGTGATGATTGGATGCCGTTTGCGCACATTGCAGTTGCTGTCGAAGGCGCCGGGTGGACGAATCCCGATAATATAGCGTTAATGGTTGCAAACACGGTATTATAGTTAATTTTTTTCTTATGTGGGAAATTTATTTTTTTTGTTTTTTTTAGATGGTCGGTAGCTGGGATCGAACTCATGGCGGCGGGCCGAATCTGTCTAGTCGACTCGCTGAAATTGTATCGAAAAATAATGCTTGTCACAGTTTCCAGTCGTTTAATACCTGTTACAAAGATACGGGTTTATGGGGGATTTATTATGTTTGCGAAGGAATGAAATGCGAAATGACACTTCATGCGATTCAACAAGAATGGTATTAATTTGAGTAGTGGCGGAACTACATTTTTTGAGAAAATAATAGTAGTTTTTCACAAATAATCGTTACTTCCGTCGAAAAATGACGATTTTTGTGTTAAATTGACGAATTTTATTGAATAATTGATGATTGGGCTTGAAAGATTTATGATTTTCAAAGAATTTGTAATCCTATAATTTAATACTTTTTTCTTTTTAGGATGAGAATGTGTACAAGTTTGACTGAAACTGAAGTCGAACGAGCTAAAAATATTCTGCGAACTAATATGTTGCTTCAATTGGACGGATCTACTGCAATTTGTGAAGATATTGGTCGACAAATGCTGTGTTACGATCGTAGAATTCCATTGCCGGAATTGGAAGCACGCATAGATGTAAAAAAAAAAAAAAAAAGTTATAAAAAATAATTAATGTTTGGTTTAAAATATGTTTTTTGTTTCAAGGCTGTGACACCAAGCGTGGTTCGTGACACATTAATGAAATACGTTTACGACAAGTGTCCGGCAGTGGCTGCAATTGGACCGGTCGAGAATTTGTCCGATTATACCCGAATACGATCGGCAATGTATTGGATTAGAATGTAGGAGGATACATGTGAAGTGTTGTAAATTTTAGACTTTAGTAGACATCCTTGTTTTTGATGCTAATTATGGAAATAAACGTTTGAGATTGGAGTAAACTTATTCATTTTTAATTAATTTAAAGAAATAAAATTACACGATATATAAATATATTTTAAGTTTTTCAAAGCCAATAAATGTCCGCCATTTGGATGACGGATGAAGATTTAAATTTTACATAAACTAGATATCCTTATTTATAAGAATCCTTATTTATAAGAATCCTTATTTATAAGAATCCTTATTTATAAGAATCCTTATTTATAAGAATCCTTATTTATAAGAATCCTTATTTATAAGAATCCTTATTTATAAGAATCCTTATTTATAAGAATCCTTATTTATAAGAATCCTTATTTATAAGAATCCTTATTTATAAGAATCCTTATTTATAAGAATCCTTATTTATAAGAATCCTTATTTATAAGAATCCTTATTTATAAGAATCCTTATTTATAAGAATCCTTATTTATAAGAATCCTTATTTATAAGAATCCTTATTTATAAGAATCCTTATTTATAAGAATCCTTATTTATAAGAATCCTTATTTATAAGAATCCTTATTTATAAGAATCCTTATTTATAAGAATCCTTATTTATAAATCGAAAATATTATAGATTGTTATCGCCAGATAGAACTACCTACAAGCACTTTTAAAAACTGAATCGCTGACTAAACCGTACCGTAGCTACCGTAAATTTTAATTTATAAATTTTGACTTTTTTGAAGAAGCAGTTAGAACTTTTAAAAATAAGCATAAACAGAATAATTCATAACAAGTACAAGTCAACAACTTAATTTGCTTACTGCGATTTTCCAGTTTAGAATTGTCCTATGCTTGACGTAATAACTTCAAAAATAATATAGAAAATGTATGTTAGTAATCTCGTTTCCCATCAGATGTCGCCTGAACCCAAGACTTGACAAAAATTTTTCTTCATCTCGTACATCGAAAATAATCAGTAGACAGTTTGCGCTTTCACGAACGAGATTTAATTACGAGACACGAGATAATTAATAAATATGAAATAAATTCATTTTTATTATTATCTCGTGTCTCGTAATTATTAAAATTGTTTCAGATTGCGCTTGCACAAACAATCAAACACAAACGAAACGAAATAAACAAATGAACAAGAAACATGGCTTGCTCAAAAATTGTAATATTCTAGTGTAAATTATGTGTGTTAAATGGGATTTTTGTATAAAAAATAGTTATTTGCAAACAAATTACTAACCTGGATGACTAAACACTACCGAAAATACAACGAGCCGATGAAAATCAAGATGGATGCCGCGATCGCTTCAAATTGCAGAACAATGCGCATGTGCGAATTTTTGTGCATACTGCGCATGTGCAGAGCATTCGTATTATCAACTAATATACGAACGAATTGAAAAATAAATCTCGTATATTCGTAATACGAATGTTAAATTAAATACGAGATTTATTTTTAAAATCTCGTATTTATTTAACATTCGTAATTAAAAAAATTACGTTCGTGAAAGCGCAAACCGTCTAATTATTCGTGGCTCCATACGAGTTTAAACGGTCAGCGTTTAGGTAAGGTAAGTTAATTTACTAAATTATAACAAGTTCGGAGTTTTAATTTTTTTGAAAATCCGTAATGAATTGAACGAAGGTTAATTGAAGGTTATGCAGATTGTTTTAGTTTTAATCATGTCACTTTATCACACAACTGTTTTTCATTCTTAATTTTATTAGGCTAAATGATGTATCGTTTTTAGCTATCATACAATAAAAAAAAGTAATTAATGAATAATAAATATATTCCTATCAATCATTAGCAACATTTTTGTTCAATTAATTTTGCCAAGTGGTGAATTTTAAAATATATGTACTTATGATGTAGAAAATTGAAATTGTCAGTGAATCAAATCAGCCTTATTCTTTCGGAGTGCATGTCTAATTTATTGATTGGGAAACATAAATTATCGGCTACAACTACTTATGAATGATTCAACCTAACTCACTTAAAACACATCAGCATTGACCGCTTCCATAAAAAAATCTCAACATTGGTAGGTGTTGAAATTTAATCAAAAAATTTATGGGGTAGGTACAAAATGGGATTGTTTTTCTTTTTGAATGGGGCGCATTATTTTGTAGCAATCAACAATCTTGGAATTTCAGTGACAGTATTACAGTTGTCATACAGATGCTTTTTTGTTTTAAAAAAAAACGGAAATTCAAATTGTTAATCTCTTTTAAATTTTAGACGTGTTAAAGAATGATGGATCTGTTTGAGCTCTTGCGTCCGATGGATCATACCGAGGTGACGCCCAGTGAGATGAGGCTGTCAACTTTTAATCGTGGGATGGAGTTAATAGCAGATGAATATTCGTGCATGAGACAAACAAGACGACGATTCACATTTCATTTACATTGTGGTTACGTCGGACGAGAGGATGAAGGCATTTTACTCTATCTAGAAGCCATGATAAATTTGTTATGAGATTAGAGTTTTGATTTGATGTTAGAATTAATACCTTGTTGGAGACTAGAGATTTGAATTACATAATTAGGATTTGTTCTATCGTCATGTAATTACTCATTTTGATACTTTGATCAGTAAAAACACATATCATTTTGTTCCTGCATTAATAGTGATTTATTCCGAGTCAAATACCAACAAAATTGCTTTTCCATCGAGTATAATCATTTGATAATCATTTAAAGTCATAACAAATTTTTTATAATAATTATTTGTCTTAGGTTTGGCGGTAAAATGTCATTCTCCTTGAACGAAACGAATACTAGTAGTATCGTTTAGTTTTCGTCCAAATGAATTCTCAAACTCATTGTGATGAATAACTTAAATAAATAACTTAAATAACTTGATAAATAAAAAACTGTCCATTTACGGTTTACTGGATGGTTTATTTTTTTTCAAAAAACGAAACGGAAACTCTCTTTTAAAATTTGTCATTTACGAATTTTCAATGTAGACTTCAATATTTGTGTCGTTAGAATTAAACCGATTCAAAAATATTAAACGACACGATAAATTATTTGAGATATGGTAATGCAATATTGGTGCCAATAAAAAGTAAAAATTGAAAATACCGAATTTCAGTAGATTTGTGTAACGTGTGAATTTGAAGGATTGTTAAATCCGAAGTTATGGCAGTTTTGAGCCAATTCTGATAATATATGTGGTGTATGTGGTATGCCATTTGGCATTTGATTTGTAAATGAAGTGTTTGAATTGTTTGAAAAAGAAAACAAAACAACAAAAAATTTAATTTCATCTTTTTATTTGTCACATACCGAAACAATTCTTGTATTTCAATACATTCTTTATAATAAGTAAGACAAAATTACAGGTAGTAGATTATCATTTTTGGAGAGCTTTGGGGTGGTCAGCTTTCCTGCTTATCATTCGATGGGACCTGTTTTATTTTATAAGGTTTTTGTATATTACTCTATGTAGAAAGCAAGTCTGTATTTCTTTCTTTTTTTGTAACGCATCATGTCAACTGAAATATAGTAGTGTGTCAAAATAATTATTATCGAGTTCGGCTTCGCTGTCAGGAAACAAGAGAAATTGAGACGGAAGATCGCCGAGCTCAAGAATGAGATTTTCACCTATGTACCGTATGTAATTAGTCCATTTATGTACGGTTTATCTTTTTCATCTTGTCAGTCGTTTGACCGTTTCAGTAAAGTTTTAGCTTTCAATCACGTCATGTCCGTATTTCTTGTATCGCGTGTCATCTGTCATCAAAATTGTATTACCGTCTGGCTTTCGTTCTCATCATGGTATATATCAAACATCCCGTTACTTTTTTTCATTAACTACATAAACCTTCTACCAAATAAGCAATTTGCAATCACAGCCGTGTTCTAAACCATGCCATACAAGAAATCCCCACCGACTCTGGAAGACTTGTGTTTGACTACAGTCTCTATTAATCTTGAAGTGATACAATATCAACTAGTGAATCAACCTTTGTCATTTATAAATTCAGTATATCAAAGTCTGCACCAATTGAAACTCACAAATCAACATTTGAATGCAGACATTTTTATTCACCCAGCCACCAAAATATTACATCATTTACACGTGTTTCACTTGCGTATGGAACTTCTGTTAGATAAAATGGGGAACGTTTGTAAAAATCTTTTAGACTTAAGTTTAACAGAATGTGATGAGAATGTTCCTTCTCAATACATTGTGAAGCTGATGCAACATTTACCAAAAATTCAATGTTTAGACTTACGCAGAATATGTACCGATCAAGTTCTAGTTGAAATAGGTAAACATTGTCCATTATTACAACATCTTGACCTCTGTGCAAGCGAAAATGTTACTGATACTGGACTTCAGTCATTAAGTAGTTGTAAGAACTTAGAATATTTAGTTGTTATAGGTACTGATGTCACACCCAAAGGATGTTATTTCCTTTTAAATCAATTGCCCCGTTTAAAAATGTTTGTAAACGAATTCCCATTTGAGTTATTTGATCTGTTAAAAAAACAATTCATCAGGAAACCATTGCGCACTTTTTCCATTGAAAATGCAAGTATCACGATTAGAGAATCTATTACAGATATTAACATTATGACCACAATTTACCCTAATTTACGTCACTTAAACATTCATTCAAACCGAGTTGGTTGGCATATTATCCTGCCGTTGACGCAGCGATTAGTTCGCTTATGTTTGATCGACGTTGAATCAGTTGATCTTCGACTTATTGATAGTTACTGTCCTATGTTGGAGATGTTGTTATTTGCAAGGGTTAAAATTGTAAATTATTCGGCTGAGCGTATCCTGTTCATAAACCTCCAAGAACTACATTTAACTAATTCTATTAGCGATGACCTTACATTCCAAAAGTTACTGTTGTGTCCAAATTTAGAAAAATTACGATTTTTAGGTTGTAGTCTAGGTGATAATTTTGCTCAAGTAAAAGCAGTTCAAAAACTGAAAGTTTTATCACTTATATCCTGTCCTTTAATTAATTTAAATTTCATCATACAATTGATGGAAATGAAAAATTCGTTGACTACAATAGAATGCAGAAATTGTAGAAAAATCGATGTTTCAGCTAGCAACGAAATTAAGGATTACATTAAAAACAAAAACTTGGAGGTGGAATGGGTGTATAGATTATTGAGATATTAATTTCAATTATTTAAATAATGCTTTGAGCATTACATTTGTAAATAAAATGATTTATACTTATAAACATTATGTAATGTATGTAATGTAAAAATTATTTTTAATTTTTAATTTTTGATTTTTTGGTTTTCGTTTATAAGCCACCGCTTTCCGTTGCTTAGACAACATCATCAGTTCTATTTCCAAGATGGCTGTTCGATTGGTAAGATCTGCTTCTTCTGGCCTAAACGAATTAAGTAAGTATTAATTTTTATTAAACTATCTTGAAATTAACTTAAAATGGAACTAATCAAATATTTTTACAGATTATCCCTAAAAGATGGTCAGGACCAGGAGTAGGACGAGCAAGAATTCTCTCCTACCAAGATGCACTAGCGAGTATTCCAGAAACGACAATAACAACCCTAAGTAATGGCATAAGAGTTGGAACGGAAACTACACCACTCCCAATCTGCACCGTATAACCCCTCGATTAATTTCAATTCATAAATTTCTGTTTTAATATTTATTTAATGTTATTTCAGGTCGGTGTATGGCTCGATGCTGGCAGCCGCTATGAAACAAACCGAACAAACGGCGTAGCTAACTTATTGGAACACATGCTTTTCAAAGTTTACATCAATTTCGATTATTATTTTGACTCGATTTTAATGAATTTGTTTGTTTAGGGCAGACAGAAGCGTCCTCAAGCCGAACTTGAAGCTGAAATCGAGGCAATGGGGGCCTATTTGAACGCGTACACCACTCGGGAGCTTATTTCAAGTGTATGGCCCAAGATTTGCCAAAAGCTGTTGTAATTTTAGGCGATATTATGCAGAATAGCAAATTGGAAGAGAGCGAAATCGAAAGGGAAAAAGGAGTGATTATGAGAGAAATGGAGGAAGCGGAAACTAATATTTCGGATGTTGTTCTTGATCATCTGCATAGCATGGCGTATGAGGGCACGCCGTTGGGAATTAGGTCCGCCTGAGAATATTAAGTGAGACTCAAATTTTAATTTTTTAAAGAAATATTTAAATACTTGTTGGTTTAAGAGATGTAGTTTAGGTAATTTTATACGGTAATAATTTATTTTTATTTTTTAGATCTATTACTAAAAATGATATAATTAATTACATCAAGAACACTTGTAAAAGTTCTCGGATTGTTTTAGCTGCTGCAGGAGGTGCGAAATATTGTGGAATAATTTATTACACAACAAATTGAATTTTTCTGACATTTTTCATGCACAAAAATTAAATTTCCTGGCATTTTTCATGCAAAAAATTAAATTTCCTGGCATTTTTCATGCAATTAATTCAATTTTCTGACATTTTTCTTGCAAATTCAATTTTCTGACATTTTTTAATGCAAAAAACTGAATTTTTTGATAAAAATTTCCTGAAAACCGAAATTTAGGTGTCCTTGCGTACATAAATTTATCCATTTTAGACATAAATTTTACTATTTTAAGGTGTCAGACACGAAGAATTGGTCGAACTAGGCAACCAACACTTCAATAAAATCACTCAAACTTACGAAGGCGCCGTGCCAATACTAATCCCAACGAGATTTACTGGTAGCGAAATGCGCCACCGAGACGACTGGATGCCATTCGCCAACATCGCCCTCGCAGTCGAAGGCGCCGGTTGGATCAGCCCCGACTGCATTCCATTAATGGTCGCTTCATCGGTAAAATATCAAATAAAAAAAAATAAAAAAAGAATAATTTCAGTTTTTATTTTTCTCAAGATGGTCAGCAACTGGGACCAAACATACGGCGGCGGCCAGAATCTGTCTAGCAACGTTGCCTCAATCGTCGCAAAAAACAAAGCGTGCCACAGTTTTCAATCATTCTATACATGTTATAGAGACACGGGATTATGGGGCATTCAATACATCTGCGAAGCAATGAAATGTGAAATGACATTACACGCAATTCAAGAAGAATGGTAAACGAAAATTGAATTTATTTTCATTTTCTCATAAAAAAAACATCATTTTAGGATGAGGATGTGTACTAGTTTGACTTTTACCGAAGTAGAACGTACGAAAAACACGCTCCGAACGAAATTATTGGATCAGTTGGATGGCACGACAGGAGTATGCGAAGATATAGGTAGACAGTTGTTGAGTTTTAATCGCAGAATTCCATTAATCGAATTGGAAGCGCAAATAGCTGTAAATATTTATTATTTTTAATGTTTTTATCGATTTATATTTGATTTATTGACAGGCGGTGACACCCCAAACAATCAGGGATGTTCTGATGACGTATGTTTATAATAGATGTCCTGCTGTGGCTGCTGTTGGTCCGGTTGAGAATTTGCCGGATTACACAAGAATTAGATCGGGAATGTATTAGCTTAGGCTTTAATTTACGATGCGTTTGTTTATAAGTTATTTATTGTTATCGAATTCAATTAAATAAATTATATCTGCTGAGTATTTATCAATTAAAAATGTTATTTAATTCGTGTTTAGATTCTATTTCAATGGCGCTACGTTTCATTGTTAAGCGCATCCCCGTGTTGATTTATATCCCTATATTCGGATTCCTTGATTTACGGATGACGTAATAATTAAAAAATCTCATTCGTCGTCATGGTGAAAGAGACAGGTGTTGAAACGGCCATTTCGTCGTTTAATAGCGGAGAAAAGAAGGGAGGTTTAATGTATAATATGGTGGAAATGGTTAAAAAAGCACGCCGATACGGAGGAACGTCTTGTGCTGGTGGAAATGCTTCAGATTCATATAAAATTTATGCCGTCAATATTCAATTGTGCAAAAAAATTAATATCGGACGAATATTCATGTCTGAAACTAACGACAATGCTATTGCTATACAAATTCAAATTACACTGTAATTACGCCAGACAACAGAAAGAAGGAATTTTAGACCACCTAAACTCCCTATTAACTAAATTTTCATCCAGGTATAATCATTTGATAACCATTTAAAGTCATTTAAATATTACTACCGTATTTTGTCGAATAAAGGCCGCGGCCATTATTTTAAATTGGACCCGAGGGGTGCGGCCGTAATTCGAGGGCGGCGTTTAATTCGTTTGGTCATAAATTGCGTTACATGTACGCAACTTTTTAAGTTGTAAAACGTGTAAAATAAAATAAGAAATTTTTTTTAAGAAAAATTTTTCTTAATTTTTTTTTCTTTCACGTTTTACAACATAGAAAGTTGCGTACATGCAACGCAATTTACGGCAAAACGATTTAAGCGCTGCCGCAATATGTAATCTACATTATGGTGTATAGTGAATGAATGAAACCTCGAATAATAGCCGCGGCGTTAATTACACCGCAAACATTTTGAATAACCGCCGCGGCCGTAATTCGAGTGCGGCGTTTATTTCGAACTACAGCCGAGGGGCGCGGCTGTAATTCGAGGGCGACCCTTATTCGACAAAATACGGTAAATAATTATTTATTTATTTGTTCACAGTTTTGGCGGATTTTTATTCGCATACAACAATGTACGCTTAGTTAGGAATCGACGACCCCTAATTTACGAAGGAGGATTTCTACAAATTACAATTAGAGCCGATTTTATAATTTTTTGTCCGGAAATTGGAAAGCCAGTTCGAGGGGTCGTCAATAAGTATGGACGGAACTATGTGACATGCTCGGTGCACGACTTGTACAATGCTTGCATCCCGCGACCCGAAGGCGAGGCTGAATGGATCGGAGACTGCGTAGATAAAGGATATTCGTTTTTATTTACTGTTACAATGATTAGTGAATATGGTTTATGTGGAAGTATTATAGATGATAGGTAAAATTGTTTTTTTTAATGATTAACCTTCAAACGGTCGGGTAAAATTGTACAATCTAAATAATCTCATGTTAAACTGTCACTTTGGTACCTTTAGCGTACCATAGTTACAGCTACAACTGCAAATATGATAATTTTAGGAATGGAAATTAATATTTAAAGCCTGATGATAAAAAGACCAAAAAACATAAAAAGAAGAAAGTAAAACTCGACGATAAGACGAAGAAATCGAAAAAACCTAAAAATAAGGTGAAAAAAAATGAAAAAGATGAGAAAAGGGTGAAAAAAAAATCTAAAAAATCAAAAAATTAACAACAGTTTAATCATTTGAATTTTATTTCCATTGGGTCGTCATTAGCACAAAGTGTACAATGCTTCCATTTCACGACCCGAAGGCTAGGCTGAATGGATCGGAGACTGCGTAGATTTCGGATATTCGTTTTTATTTACTGTTACAAGTGTTGGTGAATCTTGTTTTATGTGGAATTATTATAGATGATAGGTAAAATTTTTTTTTTTTGAATGATTAATTGACTAATTTAGATTTTTGTTTGGTTTTTTAGTGTTACTGTACCACAGGCCGCGGAAAACGAGTTGGAATACGAAGAAAATGAGGAGGTTATCGATGAAAATGAGGAGGTTATCGATGAAAATGAGGAGGTTATCGATGAAAATGAGGAGGTTATCGATGAAAATGAGGAGGTTATCGATGAAAATGAGGAGGTTATCGATGAAAATGAGGAGGTTATCGATGAAAATGAGGAGGTTATCGATGAAAATGAAGAGGTTATCGATGAAAATGAAGAGGTTATCGATGAAAATGAGGAGGTTATCGATGATGTTGAGGATGTTGAGGTTTTAAAGGTGTTCCGATAACTTTAAAAAATAAATAAAAATCTTTTAGGCCACAAAATTATTTTGTATTTGTATTTTGTAATAAATTATGTGATGTCGTAAATGCTTTAATAGAAAAAATTTTTTTTTTACTGTTTAGTGCATTTATTAAATTAGTGTTAGTAGAAGGTATTACGTTTTGTTAAAAAATGATATTTTTTATTTATTTGAAAACTTTATGCATCTGAAGAATCCATTCCACATGCATTCGTCTTTAGTAATGACATCATCATGCGCCGAGAATTTTAATTTTTGCCGCCATTTACAGTTACGCACTAACTGGATAAAAAAACGGAAATTGAAATTGTTTAGTTTCCTCTAAAATTAATCTAATTTAATAACATTATTTTTTGTGTGTGTTTCCGGTATGTTGTAACTTTGTTTTAATTTTCAAAAATAGCATCGTTAACGAAGGTCCCGCCAGATCGCGCTACCTGATGACCAGCCATGCTTCGGGATAAGATGGAAAGTATGGCGTCAACTTTCAATCGTGCGAAGGAATTAATATCGGACGAATATTCATGTATAAAACTAATAACAATACCATACAAGTTCAAAATACATTGTGGTTACGCCGGACGAGTGAAAGAAGGAATTTCAAACCACCTAAAATCCCTAATAAATCATCACTTTTCATCCAGGTATAATCATTTGATAACCATTTGATAACCATTTAAAGTCATTTAAATATTAATAAATAATTATTTATTTATTTGTTCACAGTTTTGGCGGTTTTTTAATCGCATACAACAATGTACGTTTAGTTAGGAATCGACTACCCATAATTTACGAAGGAAGATTCCTAGAAATTAAAATTCAAGCCGATTTCATAATTTTTTGTCCGGAAATTGGAAAACCAGTTCGAGGGGTCGTCAATAAGTATGGACGGAACTATGTGTCATGTTTGGTGCACGAAGTGTACAATGCTTCCATTCCACGACCCGAAGGCGAGGCTGAATGGATCGGAGACTGCGTAGATATCGGATATTCGTTTTTATTTACTGTTACAAATGTTGGTGAATCTTGTTTACGTGGAATTATTATAGATGATAGGTAAAATATGTTTTTTTTAATTGATTAATTGACTAATTTCGATTTTTGTTTGGTTTTTTAGTGTTACTGTACCACAGGCCGCGGAAAACGAGTTGGAATACGAAGAAAATGAAGATGTTCAAATTGAAAGCGAAAACACGATGGAAAATGAGGAGGTTATCGATGAAAATAAAGATGTTGATGATAAAACTAATGATCTCGAGGAACGTGTGGATGAAACTAAACATCATCACCATAAAAAGAAGAAACGCAAATTAGATGAGATGTTGAACAATGGAGATAATACGATGAATGATGTTGAGATTTCGCCGCGGAAAAAGAAAAAATTGAAACTGCAGAGTGAAGATGTTGAAAAATCTGAAGTTGAGTGTGATAAAAAGAAAAATGTGGACAAAAAACATGAAAAGAAGAAAGTAAAACTCGACGATAAGACGAAGAAATCGAAAAAACCTAAAAATAAGGGGAAAAAACATGGAAAAAGCAGGAAAAAGGTGAAAAAAAGCAAGGAAAAGTGTGATAAAAGTAGGGAAAAGGTGAAAAAAAACAAGGAAAAGAGTGATAAAAGTAGGGAAAAAGTGAAAAAAAGCAAAGAAAGGGGTGAAAAAAAATCGAAAAAATCAAAAAATTAACAACAGCTTAATCATTTGAATTTTATTTCCATTTTTTAATTATTTTTATAATAAATTTAAGTTTTTAAAGTAGAATTTGTTGAAAAACATGTTTCAACCGCCAATTTATTTGTTTGGTCAGACTGGAAGTATCTATCCACATTTTCTTTGAGTTTTTTTTCATATTTTTTTACTTCCAAACCTTCCAATACCAATTGAATATATTCATCAAACATTAATTGTATCAAATGAACAGAACCAAAACTGCAAGCGCTTTTTAATGTTAAATCTCGGACAAATAAAAATGTGAGATAGTTCCAACGAAGTAAAAATTGAAATGATATATTTTCTTCGCATTTCTGTTGGTAAATATATTGTTAGAAAGTGCCAAAAAATTACATTTTTTTAAAAAATCAGAATAAAAATTACCTTGATGACATACATGTCCATTAGTTCGTCAATCAGTTCTATATATTCTTCCAGGGGCAGTTGTTTTTGAAGATAGGTTAAAAACATTGAGAAATCTATAAAAAAATAATTTTACTTTATTCATATTTTTTAGTTAAAATCATTTTTTATTACATTGCTGTATTAACTGTTGGCATGACGACGCATCACTGTTTATCATTAATCCAAATTGCAGACAAATTTCATTAATGTCTAAACTTTGAAGTTCGGAAAATATGTGACGCGTTATGTCTGGATCGGCGAGAAATCCACGAACAGTCTAAAAATTTATTTTCCGCCATTATTACTAATGTTTGGAAAAGTGTGCCATGTTTTATTAATTCTAGTATAGTTGTGAATTAGAGGTTACGTATGAAGTGATTAATTGTCAATTCACAACTATATTGGAATTCTCACAGCAAATAAAATAAAACCTGAGCAAGATGTAGGAATGATAGTTGACGTAAAATGTATTTGCAGAATTTTTTAGCTACTGCAAAGAAAGAATTAATAATGAAAACTAAAAATTTATTTTTTAATAGTTATCTTTACCATTTAATTTAATTTTTTGTAGGTTTAATGGGACGGAAATAAGAGCATGCTCCAACCATAATGGAAAGAAATTAACAAACACTTTAATCTCATTACACAGACTGAAAGATCAAATAGAAATATAATCACAAAAAAAAAAAATAATAAAAAAAAATAAGTTTATTCACCTCTCAGGAATTTCTTGAATAGATGATGGAACCAATACATCATTTATAATCTGAAATATATATATTTTTTTTGCAACATAAATAAGAATTAAACAAAAAAATGTCACCTTATAGAGTACAGCATCACAATAACTAATAAAATCAATCAGCACATTAGAATCCAAAGTAGCCATTAAATGAATAGGAATTCCATTCCAAAAATGAAACAAAAACTTTTGTATCTAAAAAAAAAAAATATTTAGAAAGATACATAATGACATAACACAGTTAAGATGCTCTTTCACTTACATCATTAAAGTTAGCACCAATAACTGTGTCTAGAATCCTCTGCGAATGGGTTTTGTACATTACAATAAAAGTAGAGACTTTTGTTTGATTTAATTCATTTGGTAATGTGAGAGCTGGGAAATCTGGTAACAAAGTACCTGTCTTTGAATTCAATGAATATTTCCTTGCTGCAGCCTGAAAAAAAATTGAAGATGGGTCTATTAAAGCTCAAGTCAAAAAAAATTGTTATTGGACTTAACCTCAGTTTTGATCTTCACAGCTGAAAACCTGGACACTTTCTTCCCATTATACACTTGTGTATAATACACAGATGTTGCTTTTATTCCAATACCACAATAATGATAACTGTTAATAAAAATCAGTTAAAAAAGTTCTATTAAAAATTTAATATAAAATGATGGAATTTACATGGATTGTCCTCTAGTACCCAAACGCCTAGTGGTAACTTTGGAAAACCTTTGTCGTACTATCTACAAGAAGAATTACCAAGGTAAACAATTGTCAATTTCCTGGAATTCCTAATCAACTTACTTTACCAAACGATGCAGGTCCTACAGGTTGGAATTGATTTTGTTGACAAAACTCCAAATAATGTTGATATAATAGACAACGAGGTATACAAACACTTTCAGACCATTCATAATTCACACCAATCCTGGAAATTGATAAAGAAGAGAAATTAAAAAAGAATTAGGTTAAAATTATTAGTATTATTATTATTATTATTATTATTATTTTACCAATTAATTGTTTTGTCTATTTGGATCTGTTTTCTCCTTGAATCCATTTCTTCTTCTGCATTTCCTCAACTTCTTGGCAACTCTGGTCTCCCAGGAAACAGGTGTCATTGTCAAATATGAGTGTTTGAATCGCCCAATGGGAATGCTTGTGCACACCTTTCACTCGGGTGGTGCTGCAGTGATAAAGTTTGTCAATATTCGCAAGTTGGTGTGTCAGATAAATCCCTCTCTCTACGTGTTTTCACGTTCCGCCCTTTCCTGTGTTCACAAAACCCTTAACCCTTTGAACAACCTAAACGTGAGGAATCGCTTGACACGGTTATAGACTGAAATTAAGTGCCATTTCTTTAGTTGACAGGTGCTGAGCTGGTTTACAAATAATGGTGATTTACAAGAGACCAAAGAAATAAAAAAGACTGCTGTTAGTTGATAATATCAATTTATTGTATTTTTTTAATTTATCAATAAATCAATAATAGGCATCATGATAAGTCAGTATTGTTTTTGTCTAAAAAAATACCTCAAACTCTTGAAATCACCTTTTAAGGTTCTCCATAAACTGTTTCTACGTTGAATTGTTGCTATTTCTTTGTTTATTTTATATTCATAATACCAAATTTTATATTATTTATGTAAACATTAAGACTGAATTAAGTAATTAGTTAGTTTGTTATTTGGACTGTATGATTAAAGTCCGCTTTTATTGTGAACCACCTTTTAGAGCTACGAGTTTATCGGTTGATCTTTCCTGGTATTCTTGTTGGCGAGCACATGCTTGAACCAAAATACTAGAAATTTTACCAGATAACGATTTAAAAAATGCTTTATTTTATCGGTTTGGGTCTTGGAGACATGGAAGACATTACAGTCAAAGGATTGAAAATAATTAAGAGCGTTAAACGCGCTTACTTAGAATCATACACGTCAATTTTAACTGATGCCACTCAAGCTCAACTAGTAAGTTACCGTACTTTAAAAACCATCAAAAAATTTTCATATTAACTATTAATACATTTATAGGAAGATTTTTATGGACGACAATTGATCCCAGCAGATAGAGATTTAGTGGAAACACAATCAGGTATAAAAATACTAAAAATAAAACTAAAAATGACAATTTCTCATTTTATTTTAATTATTTTGTTTCTTTTCAGATGAGATTTTGAAGGATGCTGAAACTGAAGACATAGCATTTCTGGTTATTGGCGACTCCTTCGGTGCTACTACACACACAGATCTTATTTTAAGGGCAAAACAGAAGCAAATTCCATATAAAGTCATTCATAATGCTTCAATAATGAATGCAGTTGGATGTTGCGGACTTCAAGTATTCAATATCATCCATTTTTAAATTAATAATTTAATAAATTTAATATTTTTTTTAGTTGTACAATTTTGGAGAAACGGTTTCAATTGTTTTATGGACTGAAACGTGGCAACCAACGAGTTTTGTCGACAAAATCATAGAGAATAAAAAAAGAGGACTTCACACATTGTGTTTATTGGGTAATAAAAATGAAATAATTTAATAATTTAATAATTTTAAATTTTAATAATTTTTAAAATATTATTTTAAGATATTAAAATGAAAGAACGAACAATTGAAAACCTAATGAGGTAAAATTAACATTTGATTAGGTATTTTTTTTGGTAATGAAATTTAAATTATTTAATTTTCAGGAATAGAAAAATATACGAACCGCCGCGATTTATGTCCACGAGCGAAGCAGCATCGCAATTGGTGCAATCTATAAATAATTTACAAGAAATAGGGGAAAAATCGATAGGTTTTATTATTATAATCATTATTTTTTATAATATTATTGTAATATCAAATTTTTTTAATAGTTCTAACGGAAGACTCGTTGTGTGTCGGTTTGGCTAGAGTTGGATCAGACACTCAGCGCATTGTAGTAACAACTCTTAAAGACATGTCAACAACAGATATAGGTCCACCGTTGCATTCATTAGTTATACCCGGCTATTTACATCCATTGGAAGTGGATATGCTTCGGCTACATGCGAAGGATGCTGATTTCTTTGATGAATGTGTTAAAACTATTTCAATTAAATGATTGTAATATGAAAACTACTAAATAAATAGAATTCTGTTTTTAGTAAGGTATATTGATACAGTACTGTGTGACTTATTTTCATCAATTTTTACTTTTTATTGGCGCCAAAATCGTATTTCTCTAACATACGGATCATATCTGAAATAATTTATTGTATATTCGAATCATGAACGACACAAATATTGAAGTCTATATTACAAAATAATTTTTTTATTATTGTAAGTTAAGAAATTTAAAAAATTACATTTAATTTTTTAAATAAAAATTATTTTTTGCTTAGTCATATTGGCATTGGCCGCTGTATCGAAATATGCAATTTTTGATTTTAAATTTAAATCTTTTTTAGTTTGGCAGCTCCGGTTCAGATGATCAGCGCCATCTATTAGCCAAATAACAAGTACGCTACGAGATGAAAATATAAGGTCTTGCTCAGTTTACGTCATCACTTTGTAAAATAAATTTGCAATTTGACTTTGGAATAACAAATCCCACGAAACGAGAAAATGCCTAAATAACATTCAGAAAATATTTTTTACTGATGTTTGGTAAATACCATAACGAGGAAGAAAACCAGACGTAACATACCGTAATACAATTTTGATAACAGATTACAAGTTAGACGTTACAAGAAAAAAAGAAATACGGACATCTTTATTTGACCTACGTTTTGGATTGATGAGATGTCGCTCTACGAGTTAACGTTGAGTTTTGTGCTTTTACTTCTAAATACTGCCACAAGTTTTTGCGATTAAAAGCTCTCGACATGTGGATGTTTATTGATGGTGTTTGACTCGCTTGTGCCGGCTTATGATGATTAAATTTGTTGAAATGTAATATTTTGTAGATTAAATAAATTTAAAAATAGAAAAAAAATTATTTGTTTATTTATTTATCGATTTAATAAACTCAAAGTAAACAGAATAATAACCAAAATTTAAATAATCCTAATTCAACATTTTCAGCCAAAATCAATATTCCATGATTGGAAATTCGTTCATATTTTGACATGTTCAAAATACGAAATATAAAGAATTATAGAATAACAGTATTTTTTGAAACATTTTATACACATTACGGTAATAACATTTTCTTTTTTTGATAGTTGAGAAAAAAACCGATAACGATAAATACTATATTGACTTATTAACTTCAAAATTACACATTTTTCAGGAAGCAAATACTGTAATATGTTTTTATTTTTATTCACACCAATATCACATTACAGTGCATCAAATACGATCACATAAGTTCTAAGAACCATCGGTCCCAATTTATTAAACGTGCTGTTGGACACTTTAAACATATTTATTGATTCCAACACGTTTATTTGTACTCCAAAAAATATATATAGAGCTCCAATCCTCTATTTGCTCATTCACTCTGAATCGTTTCAATTGTAACAACTACTACTGAAACAGTCAAGTCTACCTTGCAAATTTGGACAAATTGGTAAAAATAATTATTTAATACACTTGAAAAATTAAAAAATTGAAAAAATTTAAATTTTTTATTTAATTCATTACAGATAAACATGAAAGTTGCTGTATTTTTTGCCATATTGGCATTGGCAGTTGCCACCAAAGATGAAGAAACATCAGTTTCTGAAAAGAGAGTAACGAGACGTGAGTTTACAAGCAAAAAGTTTAATCGATTTAATAATTATTAATTTTATATATATAGAATATGGTTATTCACCACCCCCAAGTTATTCTCCACCACCAGTGTACGCCCCACCACCGACTTACGAGCCACCGACTTATTACGCGCCACCACCTCCAGTTTACTCGCCGCCACCAACGTATTACGCGCCGCCTCCAGTTTACAAGGAACCAGCTTACGAACCTCCAACTTACTATGCACCTCCACCAGTTTACAAGGAACCAACTTATGAACCACCCACTTACTATGCGCCTCCACCAGTTTACAAAGAGCCAACTTACTCACCTCCAGCTTACTCACCACCACCAACCACTTACACCATAACTTATACTTATTCTCCACCAACTTATGAACCACCCACTTATTACGCACCTCCTCCAACGTACAAGGAACCAACTTATGAAGCAACACCAACTTATTATGCGCCTCCTCCAGTTTACAAAGCACCAACTTATGAACCACCACCAACTTATTATGCGCCTCCTCCAGTTTACAAAGAACCAACTTATTCACCACCACCATACTATGCACCACCTCCACCAACTTATGGTTATTAAAATATTAAAATGTAATATTTTGTAGAGTGAATAAATTTGCAAATTGAAAAAGAAAGTCATTTTGTTTATTTTTTATTTATAACCTATTGCAGATAATAGCGACAACAATTGGCAGAATGTGGAACTAATTATTTGTCAACTAATTAATTAGCTGTTTCAATCTACCAAGACAAATAAACAAATATTACTAAAATTATATAAATATTTGATTAATTCCGATTAATTGAGATAAAATATCGTCTGCGATTTTTCAAATTGGCATAGAAGCTCCGCACTCACGAACGGCGCTCTTTTCAACATGGCCGTGACGATGGACGAAAACGAAATGGACCGCAAAATTTCATCGAAACAAACATTTTGTAGGTCCAAAAGATTGTCGTTATTTGTTCAATGTGTTGTTACGTTAACAATAGCGTTATCCATCTCGCTTTACGTGCCATTTTATCCACATTTAGTAAGTAAAACACAACAAAATGACTTTTTCATTATTAAAACTTCAATTTTTTTCCATAGGCTGCAAAGAAAAAAGCTTCCGCATCCTTGTACGGCTTTGTTTTAGGTGCCAACTGCTTGACAGCCTTTTTCGTCACTCCAGTCATTGGAAGAAATGTAAGACAATAGACAAAGACAACAATTCAATCCAATTTATGACATAATTTCGAATATAAACAGTTACAGCACATTGGATTGCATTTTGCTTATGTAATGGGTACATGTGTGAATGGAGTTTGCAGTTTGTTAACCGGGTAACTAATAATAATTAATAAAGCAATAAAAATAAATTATTTTCATTAATTAATTAATTTTGCATTTTAATTGAAAGGTTTTTGGATGAAGTGCCACCTGGAATCAGTTTTATAACATTATCGGTTGCTATCCGTGTTATAAATGCTATTGGAAATGCCGGTGTGATAACAGCATCGTTTAGTTTTCTTGCAAATGAATTCCCAAACTCATTAGCTATTGTGTTTGTAAGTATATCATGACTTAATCAAAAAAATTATTTTTTAATTTTAAATATTTATTTAAAATATTGGCTCTGAATCGATTTGTGATGAATGTTGGTCAACTTGTGGGTCCAGCTGTCGGTGGTGCATTAATAGAGGTAATAACTAAAACTCTCGACCACTATTTAGTCATTTATTATAATAATTATTTTTAGCTAGGGGGATTTCGGCTTCCATTTGTAGCGTTTGGTATAGCCCAAATTGTTGCTGCTCTGTTCAGTATCGTTTTTCTACCCAAATGTGAAGGTAAATTTGGATTATCATAAAAAAAAATTGGTTAAGTTTAAATTTTTAATTTAATTTGTTGTTTTTTTTTTTTTTTAGTGTCCGACGACGTGTCTAAATCGAAACAAAAGAGTGTAACAATTTGGAACGTGTTTAAAATCCCATCTATGTACATCGCTTTTACCGTGTTTGTTGTCACAACAATGGCGAGTGGATTTTTATCCATCACGCTGGAGCCGCAGATTCTTCGACCATATAAATTGAATAAATTTTATATAGGAATTATTTTTGGTGTGAAAGATGCTGCCAGCGGTGTATTCACACCTGTGTGGGGTTATTTATGCAACAAATCGGTTAAGTATATTAAGAAAAAAAGAGAATTTATCAAATAATAATTTATTTTATTTTATTTTATTTTTTTATTTAGAAAGTTGTAAAACCATGTATTTTAATCTGCTGTGTACTAATGATAATTTCTTATATTATTTTGGCACCATTTCCAGGACTCGAGATTGATGAGTATATGGTTTTATAGCATTTTAGTGACAACTTTTCTAAGTCAAAAATATTTCAGGACTATTTATCTGGTCTGTATTGCACTTTGTCTTTATGGAACTGGGATTGCTGGGCTTCAAGTCAGTGGAGTAATCGATGCATTTCACGAAATTACGTGAGTAATTTAAAAAAAAAAAATTAATTATTAAATTGTTGAATTTTTTTATTTTTTTTTTTTATTAATAGAGATCATGGTTATCCTGATGACGCTGCAACTCACGGCTGCGTAGCCGGTTTATGGTCTTCGTTCAGCGGTTTAGGGTAAAAATTTAAAATTCGAAGCATTGCAGTGAAGCTTCGATGAATTGATGTTCGTGCTGCCCCTCAACTTAGTGAAGCTTTACTGCGATGCTTCGGTAAATGCCATTGTAGGATAACACTAATTTTTCTTTTAATATTTTTTAGCCGTTTTGTATCACGATCAACAGGTGGTATTCTGGTAGATTTAATCGGATTTCAAAAAGCAACATATTTTGTAATTGGATTATTACTTTTTGTTGTAAGTAATCTTATTAATAATTAATATAGTTGTTTTAAACCTCATTAATTATTTTGAAGGTGCTTTTGACGTCAGTTTATCTGTGTGTAAAAACCTGCCGCAATGGACCAAAAGACAAATTACTAATAAAAGTGTCTGAAATTGAAAGAAAACGAGCCATAAGTAACACCGATGTTACAAGTAACAAATTGCTAGCCTCGTGTGAAATTCATCGCAGTTATAATTTCGTGGATGCTTTATAATTGTAAAATATTTAATTTTAATTAATCAATTAAAAATATTACTAATTTAATGTTTAGTTTGCTCATAAACTAGATATCCTTATTTATAAGTATTTTTTAATTTTAATATTATTTAAGTCGAATTATGTGTCAAATAAACTTTTATAAATTTGTTTTCCAAAATCAAATTGCGAATTTATTTTACAAAGTAATGACGTAATCTGAGCAAATTAAAGAACAGTTTATTTTTTTGTCAGCTGTCTTTAAAGTCTCTTGTCGTACCGGAAGACGACGGAATTAGAATGTTGAATTGGCCGAGTTATTGATGGCCAATGTTCATTCTGACGACGGAGTCTGGAGGTATGACAGGTGTGCAAACAACAATTTTCATGCTTACCTACAATTTAATAAATTAAATATAATTTTTTATTAAATTCTAAACTTACAATAAAAAAATTATTTTGTCATTTACGAATTTTCAATGTAGACTTCAATATTTGTGTCGTTAGAATTCAAATTATATTTATGATCGGTATTTTAGGATATTGGTGCCAATAGAAAGTAAAAATTGAAGAAAATGAGCCACACTGTATCAATCCACTTCTAAAAATAGAATTTTTCATCAATTGAAATCAAAAGTATTATAAATTGTCATCGTTAGATAGATTAAACACCAGCTACGGATAAAATTTTTCCGATTTTTTGAAGAACTTTTGAAAATGAACAGAAAAATTCGACAACAATATTATTATTACTTTGCTTACTGCGATTTTCTAGTTTAAAATTGATATAGAAAATGTTAGTAATCTCGTTTCTCAACAGATGTCGCGTCGCGTGTACCCAAGAATTCATTTTGAATCCTCTGCGGTCAAACATTTTTCACAAACAAGAAAATAAAAATAATCGGTTATTCCTCGCACTGCCCGCATCGCATTCGGCATTCCTTCTACTACGAACGTTTTTGGGTTTAAACGGACAACTGTCAACGTACTACTTAGGTGAGATAAGCTAATTAACTATTTTCACTAAATATTTTCAAGTTCGGGGTTTTAATTTTCCTCGCGAGTCCTATACTCTATATTTATCATTTAGTGCGCGAAACTCTCATTGGTTAATCACCTATATTGTACTGAAAGTATATACTGTATTGTGTTGTGGTATCTTATTTTAATCCTCTAGTTGAGCTGAGTCGGAAAATCATTGCTTTCTAGTCCAAAAATGAGCATGCCATTGTTAACAAATGAAAATGCTTGTAAAATATTTTAAAAAATTTATTTACATTTGGGTTTTTGTATTGTTGCGCACATTTTTTGGATTTGAAACAATTGATTTTTCGATTCGGCTCGACTAGAGGTTGCATAATGTAAAATCTAAAATTTTTATGAAAATTTGTAATGAATTGAACAAAATGAGCCCCTATTTGAAAGTTAATTACTCGATAATGGAGATTGTTTTAGTTTTAATTGGTCGTAAGTGAATAAGCGTAGATAAAGGGTGATTTGAATTTAAAATGGAGATGTTATTTACGACTGGATGGTTTTGTTTAAAAAAAATCGGAAATTGTTTAATCCCTTTCTAATATTAATTTCATTTAATAACATTTAGTTCGTACGCGAGTCCTGAAATACTTTGACTTTGTTATGGAAATTATCACTTTCGGTCGTGCAATGGAAATCATGCTGAAAGACCAATATTCAGGCCTACCGCACTACAAAGATGCCAAATACAGGTTTAAGTTACCTATTACTTACGTCAACACTTGGGACGTCGGAATTTTGGAATATCTGGATTCCAAAAAAAATGTGTTTGTACTGAGGTACCCGTATAACTAATGTTAACAAATTCAAGTTTAAAGCTAGGTTCACACTTGGTTCACACTGGCAGTAACAGTAGAGAAGTAGCAGCAGCGTGGTGCATTGTGGGACGAAAGTAGACCAAAAGTAGCAGCAGAGAAAAGTAAAGTAAAGAAAAGTAGTGAGCAAGCACAAAATCAAGTAAAGCTAGCTTCACATTTGTGTTCACACTGGCAGTGATAGTAGAGAAGTAGCAGCAGCTGATGCATTATGGGACAAAAGTAGACCAAATGTAGCAGCAGAGAGAAGTAAAGTAAAGTAAAGTAGTAGAATCAAAACACAATATCAAGTAAGAAAGTAACAGTAGAGCTTTTCTACTGACAACAAATCTTGTCACATGACAACCACATTTTTGCAAATGGCCACCGACATTGAAATGATTTCCATTATTATACAACAATATGCTGCCTAATTATAAAAAACCAGAACAAAGGACAATATTTGGACACATACAGCAAAGGATTTAAAAATATCTAGTGAGTAATAATAATTATATTAGTAAAATTAGTGAGCACATGAGCATGGTGCATTGTGTACATGTTTACATGTTTGTGCAAATAATTTTATCTAAATAAAATCCAAATAAAATTTATTTAATTTATAATTCATTTAAAATATTTTTAAAATTTTCACAATCTTTCTTTATTCAATCTGATGATTCAATCTATTTAATCTATTTATATGATTACAGCTGCTGAACTCCAACAGAAATGGAAAAACTTGAGGGATAATTTTTTCCAACAATTGTCTCTAGTTCATCTGCCATTTTTGTTGTTTATGTTTTTGTTATATTGATAATGTATTAAGTCCTCTCATTGGCTCTTCGGTCTTCCTGTTGTTGGCTGTTATTGGCTATTTCTTTACTTTATCTACTGCTACTTCATGTGTGAACAGTGTGAATGTGTTTACTTTACTTTTGGCCTACTTTCATCCCACAATGCACCACGCTGCTGCTACTTCTCTACTGTCACTGCCAGTGTGAACACAAGTGTGAACCTAACTTAATATGTTTATGATAAATCAAGTTTAATTTTTACAGCTTCCCCGGTTTTTTAATAGCATACGAGTATATACGATCCAGTATTCCCATTAACTTAGCAAATTATCTTGGATGTGAAGTTCTAGGAGATTTTATATTCTTTTGCCCGGAAATTGGGAGAATACTCCGAGGAATCGTCACTGAAAAAATACCGATGTCGGTGACGTGTTCGGTGCACGGCATTTTCCCTGCTGTTTTTTCTAAACCCAAAGATAAAATTGTATGGATCGGAGACGGGGTACACATCGGTGATTGGATTTTATTTCTTGTAACAAAAATTGGTGTAAAGCGTTTACATGGAACTATTACAAGTATAGAAAAGAGGTAAAATATATATTTTTTTAAAAAGGACTAATTGATTAATTGACTACAGTAATTGAGTTTTTTTATTTTTTTTTAGTGTTACTGTGCCAAACGAAGAATCCGACGATGAAATCGAGAAACTTGAAGATGATGCTACAGTTGTAGCAAGTTTATGGTCTTTATTTAGCGGTTTAGGGTAAAAATTTAAATACGAGCATTGCTGTGAAGCAATGTCGTGCTATCCCTACTAAATAACTGCAATGCTGCGTATAATTTTTTCTTTAATATTTTTAGCCGTTTTGTGCCAAAATCAACAGGTGGTATTCTAGTAGACTTAATCGGCTTTCAAAAAACAACTTACTTGTATTTTGTTGTAAGTAACTTCATTTATAATTAAGAATTTTTTTAACACCCATTCTTTTGCAGTTTATTCTGACGGGAATCTGTGTAAAAACCTGCTGCAAAGGCTAAGAAAAGCGTCTGAAGTTGAAAGAAAACGAGTAAAACGAAATTCACTTTATTTTTGAAAAAAATGTTTACTTTAAATTAATTATTATGAATTATATAAATATAAATATTACCAATTTAATAATGTTAGCTGATTTAAAAAAAATGAGGATATATAGCTTGTTATTACTATTTATAAATAAAAAATTGCCGATTATTTATTAAAAACAGAAATAAATATTTTTTTTATTTGTATATTTTATACGCCTGAAGAAATTCTATTAAATTGCTCTTTAACCTGGCAAACGTGGGCGATATGCATGACGCGGGATATTTGAAATCTTCCATTGTTTTTGGGGCGGTGACTAAGTGGGAAAATTTTTTTGGAACTTTTGATTAGTTGAAACGTGATCTCCTTTTTCTGTGTAACATGAATTCTGATACACCCTGTATAGAAAGCAATAAGTGTGTATTTTAACGCATCATATCAACTGAAATCTAGTGTGTATTCATTAAATGAATACCGTATTCAAAATAATTATTATCGAGTTCGGTTCGCTGTAAGAAAACAGGAGAAATTGACGCCGAGCTCAAGAATGAGATTTTCACCTATGTACCGTATGTAATTAGTCCATACATTTACGGTTTATCTTTTTGATCTTGTCAGTTGTTTCAGTATAGTTTTAGCTTTCAATCACGTCATGTCCGTATTTCGTATCATCTGTCATCAAAATTGTATTACCGTCTGGTTTTCTTTCTAATCATGTTATATACCAAACATTCCGTTATTTTTTTCATTAACTACATAAACCTTCTACCAAATAAGCAATTTGCAATCACAACCGTGTTCTAAACCATGCCATACAAGAAATCACCATCGACTCTGGAAGACTTGTGTTTGACTACAGTCTCTATTAATCTTGATGTGATGCAATATCAACTAGTGAATCAACCTTTGTTATTTATAAATTTAGTGCATCAACGACTGAATCAATTGAAACCACCAGGTTTTAGACTCAGAAATCAACATTTGAATTCAGACATTTTTATTCATCCAGCCACCAAAATATTACATACTTTACACGTGTTTCACTTGCCTATGGAACTTCTATTAGATAAATTGGGAAACGTTTGTAAAAATCTTTTAGACTTAAGTTTAACAGAATGTGATGAAAATTTTCCTTCTCAATACATTGTGAAGCTCATGCAACATTTACCACAAATTCAACGTTTAGACTTATGCAGAATATGTACCGATCAAGTTCTAGTTGAAATAGGTAAACATTGTCTATTATTACAACGTCTTGACCTGTGTGCAAGCGAAAATGTTACTGATACTGGACTTCAGTCATTAAGTAGTTGTAAGAACTTAGAATATTTGGTTGTTATAGGTACTGATGTCACACCCAAAGGATGTTATTTTCTTTTAAACCAATTGCCCCGTTTAAAAAAGTTTGTAAACGAATTCCCATTTGAGTTATTTGATCTGTTAAAAAAACAATTCATCAGGAAACCATTGCGCACTTTTTCCATTGAAAATGCAAGTATCACGATTAGAGAATCTATTACAGATATTAACATTATGACCACAATTTACCCTAATTTACGTCACGTAAACATTTTTTCAAACCGAGTTGGTTGTCATATTATCTTGCCTTTGACACAACGATTGATTCGCTTATGTTTGATCGACGTTGAATCAGTTGATCTTCGATTTATTGATAGTTACTGTCCTATGTTGGAGATGTTATTATTTGCAAGAGTTAAAATTGTAAATTATTCGGCTGAACGTATCCTGTTTATAAACCTCCAAGAACTACATTTAAATTGTCCCATTAGCGATGACCTTACATTCGAAAAGTTACTGTTGTGTCCAAATTTAGAAAAATTAGAATTTTCAGGTTGTATTCTGGGTGATAATTTTTCTCAATTAAAAGCAGTTCAAAAACTGAAAGTTTTATCACTTCGTTTCTGCCCTTCAGTTAATTCAAATTTCATCATTCAATTGATGGAAATAAAAAATTCGTTGAATAGAATAGAATGCATGAATTGTAGAAAAATCGACGTTTCAGCTAACAACAAAATTAAGGATTACATTAAAAACAAAAACTTGGAGGTGGAATGGGAGTATTCAATTTACGTATAGCAATAAACATCAATCTTTTAAGTTGTTAATAAAATGATTTATAATTATAATGTGTATGTGTGTAAAAACCT
Source organism: Strigamia maritima (assembly GCA_000239455.1). Lineage (NCBI taxonomy): Eukaryota > Metazoa > Arthropoda > Chilopoda > Geophilomorpha > Linotaeniidae > Strigamia > Strigamia maritima. The sequence goes on from JH432147.1 coordinate 87,137, forward strand.
GCCGCAATAGAAATTTCAGACTTACTTATTGCTAATTGCTAATAAATGTGTCTGAAATTGACAGAAAACGAGCCTTAAGTATAACACCGATGTTACAAGTAACAAATTGCTACTTAACCTCGTGTAAAATTCAGGAGTTGTAAAATATAGTCAAATATAAACCAGATATCTTTGTATTTTTTGATTATTATTTAAGTGGAATTTTGTGTCAAATAAACTTTTATAAATTTGTTTTCCAAAATCAAATCTCGAATTTATTGTACAAAGTGATGACGTAATCTTAGCATACTTATCCATAGTGTGAATGGCGTTTGCAGTTTGTTAACTGGGTAATTAATAATAATTAATAAAGTAACAACAATTTCCATAATTAATTTTGCATTTTAATTGTTGGGTTATTGGATGAAGTGCCACCTGAATTCAATTTATAACATTATTGGAAATGCCGGTGTGATAACAGCATCGTTTAGTTTGCTTCCAAATGAATAACTTAAATCTAGTGTATATTAATAAATGAATATTCAAAATAATTATTAACAAAAACTCGAGTTCGGCATCGCTGTCAGGAAACAGGAGAAATTGAGACGGAAGGTCGCCGAGCTCAAAAATGAGATTTTCACCTATGTAACCGTATGTAATTAGTCCATCATACATTTACGGTTTATCTTTTTGATCTTGTCAGTCGTTTCAGTATAGTTTTAGCTTTCAATCACGTCATGTCCGTATTTCAGAATCTATTACAGATGTTAACATTAAGACCACAATTTTCCCCAATTTACTTAACGTAGACATCGAATATCGAATTGGGTTGCATATTATCTTGCCGTCGATGCAACGATTGATTCGCTTATATTTGTACACATTTGAATTAGTTGATCTTAGACTTATTGACAGTTACTGTCCTATGTTGGAGATATTATCATTGGTAAGTGTTAACATTGTAAATTATTCGGCTGAGCATATCCTGTTCACAAACCTCCGAGAACTATATTTATTTTATCCCATTAGCAATGACCTTACTGAATTCCAAAAGTTACTGTTGTGTCCAAATTTAGAAAAATTATGAATGTGAGTGCACTGAATGTGAGTGACAATTTTGTTTCAGAGCTTTCTCAAGTAAATGCACTACAAAAACTTCAAGCTTTATCAGTTCGTTCCTGTCCTTTAATTAGTATAAATTTCATCATGCAATTGATGGAAATGAAAAATTCGTTGAATAGAATAGAATGCAGGAATTGTAGAAAAATCGACGTTTCAGCTAACAACAAAATTAAGGATTACATTAAAAACAAAAACTTGGAGATGGAATGGGAGTATTCAATTTATGGCTATTAATAAACATCAATCTTTTAAGTTGTTAATAAAATGATTTATAATTATAAACAATTTATGAGAAATACTGTTTGACGTCAGTGTATCTGTGTGTAAAAACCTGCCGCAATAGACCAAGATAAATTGCTAATAAATGTGTGAAATTGAAAGAAAACGATTAACGAGCCATAAGTAACACCGATGTTACAAGTAACAAATTTCTAAACTCGTGTCAAATTCATCGCAGTTATGTTTAGCTTGCTTATAAACTAGTTAAATTTGTTTTTTCAAAATCAAATTTTACAAAGTGATGACGTAATCTGAGCAAATTAAAGAACAGTTTATCAAAGTTTTCATGAGACAAAAAATGTCTAACAACATTCAGAAAATATTTTTTTTAAACATTAGAAATGTGGAACATTTTTTCAACATTCAAACATAACAAAATGTTGATTTAACAACCAATAATTCCACTGTTTGGTTGTTGTATCAAAATGTTGATACATCATCTAAAACAACATCTATTGAATGTTGCATATTAACAACTCATATTGAACGGTTGATTGTTCAAAAAATGTTAATTTAACATTATTGGCTTGTTATGTTTGAATGTTGAAAAAATGTTGATGAAAAAGACATTCTTACATTGAATCAACATTTCTAATGTTTATAAAAAATATTTTCTGAATGTTGTCAGACATTTTCTTGTTTCATGGGTTGTATCAAACAATCAGTAATGGCGTTATCTCAGCAAATTATATTTATTAATGAAAGAATATCAAATTTTTAGTTTTTTAGTTAATTATTTTTTTGGCATTTCTTAGTTTCTTTACCGCAGTACAAGCCAGGCCTACACTCGGTGGTCGGTGGCACACCATGAAGAAATTCCATTAGACATGATTGGCCTTCGTCTAAACATAAATTTAAAAAATTCAGATAAAACATTAATAAGAAATATAAATTGTAGTTTTTACCTAAATATGTTATGCAGGCATCACAACAAGCGCAATAACTACCATTTTTCTTAATGTAACCATTTTCACATTCGGATATAACGGGACATCGATATCCTTTGCAGAAGTTTTGCGTACAAGAAATTGATTTTGTGTATTGAATTTGTAAGAATCCCACGAATAAAATGGTGCACAAAGTGATAATTATCTGCAAAAGAAAATACAGGGAATTGCTTAATTAAAAAATTAAAAAATAATAATTAAGTTTGTGTGGTTTAAGAAGGAAAATCAGTTGAACTAAATGGTTTTACCTTATTCATGGTTTGATTATGTTTGCGATGAAGGTTGACTTTCACTTCCAACAATCAAAATGACAATTTTTTGCAGTGTGCACTATATAAGTAAATTTCTCAAGTGCGAAACGGAAAAGGGATATTTAGAATAAAAAAACCAGGATATAACTAATGATAGAAATATATTTTCCGTTAATCAAATTATTTCCTGGTTTAACGTAAACTCTTTTATGAAATTGTGAAACTTTACGTTTGGTGACAGCTAAATTGAAAAATGACAATTATAGTTTTAGCTGTTTTAAGCTTGTTTTAGTTGTTTCTTAGTTTTGGCTTTAGGTGTTTTAACATGTTTCATCTGTTTTTTAGTTGGTTTTAGATGTTTTTAGCGATTATTCTAGAAATATTACCAAAATTTTACATCAAAAATTCTTCTAAATTTTATTATTATTGATAATTTTGACATATATTTTATTAATTATGGCAAATCAAACGCAGATCAAGCAATTAAATTGTAATTACAGTAAGCAATTTTCTGAAGGATTGTTACTTGACTTTATGGAACAAATAAGTTGACCCTCAAAATTCCACAAAAAACTTCCTCTTCATCTTATTACAAAGTGTATTTCCTCCATGAAACACAATTTAACAAAACTTCATACATAACAGCATTTCATCACTTAAAAACACGTGACACAAAGTAAGAAGGCCATTTCAAAATGCTTTTCAAACTCATCTATTCAGTTTAAATCACTTTTCACTCAGCATGACATCATTCATGGTAAAGAAATAATGGAATACAATTTTTTTTTTATACTTTTACACATTACTGTTATTGAAAAACCTCAAATTACTAGGTGTGGCTATTAATTTTATTACCATCAGCAGCAGCAAGTTATTACCCAAACTGGCATTGTGCTCTGTGGAAATGTGCCAAAACAAGACCAAATTGTATGCAAGGTTGTGTTGATAGCTGTGGCTGTTGTGTTCCATGTCCATACAAAGGTAATTGCACCATTAAATCATTTCTTGACAAATATTTTTATATTGATCATAAAATTTAGATTTATATCAACAATGCAGTCCAGCTTGGTCTGAAACTGGTCAGTATTATGTGGCTACTGGTTTGTGTGCTCCTGGTTTACTGTGTGACCCACTTTATGGAGTTTGCATGCAGAAAAGTCCATTTTATAACCCTTATCCTTCTCCTTATGGCATGTTTACAAAGCCAAAAACTATCCAATCACTTGGTTGAAATTGTATATGTATTTGTGGATTAAACAAAATTGTTGATATTAGTTTTGAGGATGTTTTTATATGGTTAAGCTCCACAAGTTGTCTTAATGGTATGTAACTATGTTAGCTCAACTTCCTCTCCTACAAATGTAATAGACACTTTTAGAATGACTGTTAGCCTTATTTTAGTTGCCAATGAAAGTAAAAATTTATGACTAATGTATGACATTTGGTTCATCAATTTGAATTTGATAGTCAAGGTCTTTCCCTATTGTTTTGTATTCTGTGTTTGTAGTGAGTAAATACTTTTCCATATAAATCTTTCACCCATAGGATGTAATTTAGAAACTACAAATGATATTCTAGAAATTGTTTATCAATAAATTGGATAAAATATAAAATAGAAATGTCCTCATTTCCTGTTGATAGTTAAGTCAAAGGTAATCCACATATATAAGTCACATATAGCAAAGAAAATGACACCAACATCAATTCCTATCAGTTTATCTTGTATTTTTTTTTGTTGCAATAAAAAATTATCATTTTCATTTATTGTGTGAATTAAATTAGTTTCATCATTAGAAATACTGATAAAACACTTTCTTTCACCACTAATGACTTTATTGGGGAAATTCTTCAAGGTTACTAATCAAGGCCATCAATCATCATAAAGAAATTCAAAGGGTTTGTGAGCTGCGGGATCAAAGTAGTGTGGTGTTAAACATTCCTGACACCTCTCACCCATACACTTTGTCGGTCTGCTTTCTCCATTTGATTGCACTTTGAGAGGATACTGAAAATTATTTATATTGGGTGCAAATCCTGCAAACAGTTGGAGCTAACATTTCAAATGGCGTTTAAAGTGGTTCAGGTAAGTCTTCAAAAATATTTGAATCTTAAAAAAATATTTTGAAAATTTCTGTTTGGATATTTATTCATTATAGTTTGCAATTTTGTTACTTTTAATGGTCTCTCAATATGAGTTTCTCGAGTTACCTGGTTGTAATGAAGTCTGCAATATGTATCCGCCATGTTACGATGCTTGTGTCGACAGATGTGGTTGTTGCACAACTATTTGTCCAGTGTTGGGTAATTATTTTATACGCTATTGTGATCTAGAATAAATTTACCGTATTATAAATTGCATTTCAAAACACCATAACTGACAGTCATGATGAGATGACGTGTTTCCTGTGTATTGAATATGAATTCGATGAACTATGCTGAGTTTTTATTCTAGTTTAAGCTTGAAAATAACAAAGTACAATTTTTGATGATTTTTTTTAGGTTTTCGTCGAATTTGCGCTCAGTCAGATGGAAATGGTGTGATTTCTTTGGTTGGAAGATGCTATTTTGGTTTGATTTGTCATCCAGAAGAATTAACGTGTTTGCCTGTGCCTCAAATTCCACTTAATTTAGATCAAGGAAGGAAATGATTGATTGATTGATCATGCGTGTTGAACACGTATAATATTTTTTATTTATATTTTATATATAATATATATACGGTTTAGGAAATGTAAAGTAAACACTATTTTGATTAATTTACTTTTGTATTAAGTGTTTTTTTTATAAAATTGAAATTAATGGATAATAAAAGCTATTTTATATTTTATATTTTATTTTATATTTTATTTTCGTTTTGAAATTTCCGCGATTTAAAGATTTTTATTGTTGCCACTAGATGGTACTAGCTAAACTGCACACGCGCGCATTAAGCGTCGAAGATCATGGCGATGCTCTACAGACATGTGAGTGCAGCTATAAAATCACCATTTATAAGTAAAATTCGCTATTTAAAAGCTAAACTTCATTACGGTAACATGATAAAATATATATTATTGCAGGTAGAATAAAATTTCAGGGTATATTCACTCAGAAATATTCAAACGATGTGACAAAACGACTCGAAAATGGGTACGAATTTGAGCCAAACAGAATTATTTTCAAATTTTAAAATAAATTAAATTTTCAGAGAGTCATGCATTACCTTAACAGACGATGGATCGATGGTTGTGTGCTGGCATCCAGAGAAGAAATTTCCATATGAGCATTCAAAAGTAGACAAAAACAAAATGGATTTTAGCACTTTATTATTAAAATTAAATTTTTTCGTTTAGCCGATTCCAATATTCGCGTCAGAATTTAACGAGGTAAATTACGATCGAATTAATGAATTAAAGCAATATATTTAACGGTTGTTTTTTTTTAGAGTGATTCCGTGCTGAAGGTTCAACATCGACTTCTTCATAAATACAGATTTCGTCCTAGCGGGCCGGAGATGGCCGAGTTGCAAAAGTTAACGTTTACGACTAAACATCAGTGGTATCAGAACAATCGGTGGAAAAAGGAGAAACTAATACCTCCACCGGACAGGGAGTCGCTCTAGAATGTTTGATTTTTAGATTTGTTTTTGTTTGTTTGAAACAATTTATTAAAATCGGGATGAAATGTGTTTATTACATTTTTCTTTGATTTTTATTGGGAAATTGTTATTTCCAGTTGCGCATATTCAGCGGTTTTATTAAATACACAGATTTACATTTCATTTACTAACATCGTTAATTCTAACGTAATTTTGGTTAAATTTGATGAATGTTTGATTAATTCAACAAATTTGACGAATATTTGGTTAATTTAGACAAATCTGTTAGATTGACATAGATATTAAAGATATTTGCGGTTAATTTTAAAATTTGCATTTATAATATCGGTATATCTTAGATAACAATACAATTATATATTTAGAAATTACAAAATTTTAATTTTTGAATTTCGTTCCGGTCTCTCGAATCTCGACCTGTGGGAACGGTTTTAAAGTCATCTTGACATGCTTCATCATATATTTTTATGAGCTTGCCCTATAACAGTGTCTTTTCTTACTAAATGGAAAAAAAACTCAAATATAGCACAACTGCGATTTCATTTTTGACCCTGCTCTCGATAAAACACAAAATTCTAGTTTATTTTTTTTAAGAATTAAAACTATTTACCATCTAACTAGCAACTGTTACATAAAAACACCATTTTTATTCAGACATTTTTTAAAGAAAATTCTGAAAAATTATGAGTTATGACCTTTAGTGCCTTACTTATCAAACACCATCAGATAACGCGTAAACTAACCTTAAATTTGTCATTATTTCCTTATTCGAGCTAAATTTACAATTTTTTGTTCAAACAGTACCAAAATGCAAAATTTTTAATTTGTGATAACCGAACCTTGACTGAAAATGGTAAGTGAATTTTTTGTTGTCGAATAATATATAACAAATTATTTTTGTGCACATTTTAAAGCTTAATGTTCTCATCTTACATATTATCAAATCTTGGCTTAATTCACGTGGCAATAAAAATTTTAAAATGACAACATTAATGAATTGACCTCATATGTTGTTGACCTTAACCCCCTGATGGGTTTCTTTTATTTTATGCTAGACCAGCAAAAAATACTCAGACAAAACTGTGAGGCCAGTTCATGGACAATGTCATGTCATGCACATTTTACAGTATAGATTATACTGTCCTGGTAATTCACAGAAAAATCTTGATAATATAACTTGGATTTTTTATCCCAAAATTTTTTATTGCTTTAATCAATAAAATGTGGAAATATCAATATTTATGGGTTTTTAATCTAAAAAAATGAATTTGATGAAAATAAACCAATAAACATTTATATTTCAACATTGTTTTTATGATTTATCAGTCTAAAGACTTCACTATAAAGTTGTGTGCCAAAAGTTAAAGGTCAAGTGCAATCTAAAATTTAATTTTAGTATGTGAAAGAGTGTTAACAATAACATTTTTTTAAATATTTTATTGTTGAATATTTATTATTTTAATGTCTAGTCGCCTTGTTTGTTGTGCAATGCATCATGGTCGAGCAAACGATTGAATGACCACCAGTTCTGATTGTTAACAAAATAACCATCTGAGCATGCGCATATATGCGCATGCTCAGAGAGCTGAAATTTGACCAAACCTGAGAGCTAGTTCTGGATCATTTGAATTTTAGGATTGGGAACGTCATTTGACCATGATGCTTTGCATTGTGGAGAAGGAATATTGGAATTATTATATAATAATAAAATATGCAACAATAAAATATTTAAAAAAATGAAATATATGTTATTGTTAACACTCTTTCACACATTAAAATTAAATTTTAGACTGCACTTGATCTTTAAGAGTTTTTTTATTGTGCTGCAAGATAAACTAATGTGTATATCTTTAAATACAAACAATATACAACAGTTTCCACCACATTTTATTCACAAAATGTGTAAAAAAAACAACCAACAAAACCTAAAAAAATAAAAACAACATAAATTTGCTTGTTTTTTGTTGTTATAATTGCTTGTGACTATGAACTGATGTATATTGTTTCTATCTAAAGGATTCATTGTTTTTCTTGCACAAAACAAAATTACCCAAAATACAATTATTCCAAAATATTGCCACTAACATAAGACAGTTGGTATATACAAAGCGCAAAGTCATAAACATCACGCTGCACACTAGATTGGGATTTCCTCGTTCAGAAAATAAAGTCAAGCTCAGATTCCTGAAGGAGGTTCATTGGGTTACCGAATCTTTCAAATCCGTAGAGACTTACAGTGATTTCTTCAGCGCGTGAAAAATACTTGAATTTATTTATTTGTATTTGTATTTGGCTTAGTTTCCCGTCCGGGTCTTGGCCCATGGCAGTTTTTTGTGGGAATAAAAAGTCATTATTATTATTATTATTATTTCTATCTACAGTAGGTGTAATTTAAATTGCAATAAGTGATTTACCTATCGCAATTCCAATCTTCCAGATAAGAAATCAATTTAAATACAAAGGAAATGGTCTTAATTTACCCACACCACATTCACTTGCAATTTGATTGGTTAATTAAAACATCAACAACATATACTTATGAACCCACCACTACCTAACTTAAAAATCACATCCGCTTGACCTTCCCGGCCTCAAGCAGCCAACAAGAGAGGGAAAAAAATCACCCAGCGAAACTAATAACCGGTCGAAACTCGAAATCCGCCAACTTTTCCTAGGATTTTAATTAATCCCACGTAGAATCGTCAATTTCGATGTGTTTCACACGATATCGAGCAGATTGAAAAATGGACCTTATCGATGTGAATTTATAATCAAATTTAGGTCACCTGGGCACTGAAGTTGCCTCGAGGCAAGGGAGTCGCAGACAACTGTAGCTGGCCCCATTTGCTCACGGATAGTCGTTGTCGATTGTTGTTTCCGCGCAACGTGTTAAATTTAGTGCAAATATTAGCTAAAGATTATTGTTATTTAAACGGTTCGAGGATGAGGATTGGGGTTCTCCAAGTGACCAGCTTCTGGCTGATTTCAGTCGTTACAGCGATGGATTTCATTTCAGTATGATGTTTTTATTTATTATTTTGATTTTCCCATTGGTTTTGATGGTTTTTAGGGGTTTTTAAATGCAAATTTTGGCCATTAATGCAATTTTTTGATTTGTTAAGTTGCGAGGACAAACTTTGTACGAAGTATATGCACCGTTACGAGGTGGCCTCGTGCGGCCTCGAGGTCCCGCTTTGGATGTCGAGAGTGGGCCAGCCTTCCGATTAAACGGCAAGGACATTCAGATATTCAGCGGTGCAATGCATTATTTCCGGGTGCTTCCCCAAGACTGGCAAGACCGGTTGAGGAAGATGCGCGCAGCTGGGCTCAATGCAGTTGAAACGTGAGTTTTACAGAAATTGAAATTTTTTTTAAAATTTTTAGTTGGTAATTGTGCACAGCATGCTAAATTTACATTTTGTGTACAGTGCACTGAAAATTCTTATCAGCAATTATTGTGACCTCTTTTGATGTCTTTGTTTGTAATCTTGAGAAATTCCCACCAAAATTCCTTTTTGATTTTCACTTTCAAACAAAATATTTATTAAGTTTTATTATTACTTTTTTTTTTTTTTAGATATGTACCATGGAATTTACATGAAGAATCGAAAGGAACATATAATTTTCAAGGAAGATTGGATATAAAGTATGTAAATTTTTTTTTGAAAAAATTACAAAAAATATTGATAACTTAGGGTCAGGTCATGTCACATGAGATTAGCTTGATTTACTTTTGATTTTTCCTCTTTTTTTAAAATGATATTTAACAAGTAATTAGTAGATTTTATGACATAAGCGTAAAACTTAATCGGCGAGAACGGAAAAGACTAATCGTGGGATAATTTGAAGGAAAAACTTCTTATGCTTATTGAGGGCATCAGTGGTTAACTTTATAGGAAATATTGACAATAATAACTAACAATGCCCTAATTGAATTTATATTTACAGGAAATTCATTAAACAAGCTCAAGCCGAAGACTTATTTGTTATATTGAGACCAGGGCCTTACATTTGTGCTGAATGGGATTTTGGTGGACTTCCTAGGTAAATTATATTAATTCTACATATAAATTTACATTTATTTATTGGCTATCACTAGTTGGTTGCTCAGAGAACCTGATATCAGAGTCAGGACATCAGATCCTATATACATGCGCTATGTAGACCGATATTTCCAACATCTTTTAGCTATGGTAGTTGATCTGCAAGTAAGTAGTCAAATTGAATACATTTATTATTGTGTTGATTTTTTTATCTTCGACATTAGTTTACTTATGGAGGTCCAATTATTGCTGTTCAAATTGAGAATGAATATGGTTCATTTGGGCCTAACACAATTCCAAGAGATAAACAGTACTTAAGATATCTCAAACAGGTAGAATTTATAAATTTAATGGAATAATTGTTATTTTATTATGTTTTTTTTGTTTTTTTTTAGATAATGGAAAAAGCTGGTATTATTGAGCTTTTTTTCACTAGTGATGGAGTATTGGCCAATGGTGACATTGGATCAGTTGAAGGAGGTAACTGACTTTTTGGCCTAAATTCAATACACGAAAAAAAATTAAAGGTGAAACTGTTAATTTTTAATTCCATACAGCACTCATGACTGCAAATTTCCAATCTTATCCTTCTGTGGAGTTGGACCGATTACGGTTGCTTCAACCCAATAAACCATTAATGGCTATGGAGTTCTGGTCAGGATGGTTTGATCATTGGAATGAAAACCATAATGTTTATGCTATTGACTGTAAGAATAATGATATTGACTGTAAACTATAATTTTATTGAGGATTTGTATGAATTTCAGTTTTTAAGGAGTCTCTTATCACGATACTCCAGTACAACGCTTCGGTCAATTTTTATATGTTCCATGGGGGCACTAATTTTGGATTTATGAATGGAGCCAATGTGGACTTGAGTCATAACAAAGTCAGATATCAGCCAACTGTTACTAGCTATGGTTAGTTTGACCTAAATTGCATCTTTTGACCTTAATCCCATCAGGCAAACATCTTGAATAATAATAATAAATTAATGGATATTTTTTTTTGTTTTTTAAATTATCAGATTACGATGCACCGCTCACAGAAGCTGGTCATTACACTTACAAATACGTGCTGATAAGAGATTTTATCTTGCAGACTTCGAAAGGTAAATAATTCATCTCTCAGAATGAAATCAATCGAATAATCTCATGTAGTTGTTGAAGTTTTTATAGTTTTTTTTAACATTCTTTCAATGCCATACTATTGTTAGTATTTTGATTTAATTGAGTTTTTAACACCCTGATCCCTTAGCAACTTGAAAAAAATGTTTTTCTTGCAGGCTCATTGATTTTCCATTGTAGGAAAACCATGGGATGTGCCACTACCGAAGCCACCGCCATTGCGACCAATCAAAGCTTATGGTAAGTTATAGCATACAACAGAGCGAATATATGAGTTAAAGATTTGTTTTTGATTCATAATGAATGCAGGTATTAATTAAATTTTAACCAATTCTTCATTATTGCAAACAAAACTTTTTGTACTGTATTTCCTCGGAAAGAACGGCATGCCGGATAATGGCGAATCCGACCAGGGTGCCAGAAAATTTGAATTTTCCGGCATGCCGGATAACTGGAGTCAAAAAAGCCCAAAATTCACACGTTCGCATCTACATACGCGTATACGTTCACATATAAATACGCGCATTTTTAAGCTTGCTATTTCATTTCACTAATCACACTGACACACTCGTAACAATCAACAATACTATAAAAATGGAATGTGACTCGTTCCGTAATTCACAAGGTCGACAATTTAAGTTGTCAAATGCGGCCACTGAGGGCACTGTTGCTGTCCGCCATTACGGTGCTGTGTGCTTTCTATCGCGTTCAAAGCGTAAATTCCACTATCAGGTCGTTAATACCCGCTAATAATTTCAGATGCTAGTCTATGAATTTAGAACAAACGAATGTTGAGTTAACCATGTTAAAGCAATCATATAACAGATTTATTAGCAACAAGAAATGACCTTTCAAAATACTGTTACCGGTATTTTTATTTCGGATAATGCAGTTAATGATGCTAGTGGATGCGAGCTTAAATGTACGATAAAACGAAACGCACAAACGAAAACCAACAAAAATTTTATTACCAAATGTTTTAACGTTATTTACATTCTACGAACAAGATCACTCAATGACTAAATTCTGTGATGCAGTAAAAAACGAATAAATTGCGTGATCCGTGCATCGAACACTTGAGATCTGCATGTGACCATTCTAAATTTTTTAAATACAGCAATACATTTTAACAAAAGTTTAACACAATAATTTATCATTAAAGTTGGAACCTATGTTTTATCGATGCACTTTATTGTGGAAACGAGAGAATGATTTCTTGTATGAACAGATATCAATTGAAGGATTGTATACGGGACGATACGTCATCAATTTAGAATTTTTGCAAGCACACACTTGTAAATTGGGAACTTAATTGATCGAGTCAGCAAGATTGGTCCTTCCTAGGGGTCGAAATTCCCCATACTTTTTTCTTCCCCGGGGAATCGGGGAAAATTTTTTAACCCCGGGATTCCCCGGGAAATTCCCTGATTGTTTAATTTAAATACAAATTTTTATTTAATGATATTTATGTAAAAAATCAAAATATAAGTACTTTATTTTGTTAAAATCCATCTTTAACTTTAAGTTTAAATTAAATTAAAAATTATAAAACACACAAGAAATCAGAATACACATGTTTTACCTACGTAGATTGAAAATATTGAAATAATAATATGCTTATTAGTTATTCCTTAAGCTTTTGAAAATTTGCTTTCAATAAACACAAGCTTTCAAAGTATTATCACTATATTGTGATTTAAGTTTGTTGCAAAAGTAAAACCAGATGATGAGAAATGTCTTTTCAGAATCTACACAAGTACAAGTTATCCCCCATTAAATAATTAAACACTAAAATCAAATTTATCCCCTTGTTGTCATTGTAGAATAGCTTATTCTATTCTAGAATGTACGACAGTAGCCTACATTCACAAAAACACACGTAAATTCACCAGTTTTCCCATTTACTTGTATATCCGCATACCTTTCATTTTATTTCCTGTTATAAGCGCATGTCTTGATGGAGACAGAGACAGGGAGAGGAGCTCAGTTCACTACTCAATTGAGCCCCATTAATTAATGGAATGTTTTAACCATTTTAAAAATATTTTTTAAAAGATATTTTTAAAAACTTAAATCGGGGTAAAAAATCTATTCCCCGGGGGTTCGGGGAGTGTAATTTTATAGTTTTCCCCGGGGAATTTCGTCCGGGATTCCCCGCATTTCGACCCCTAGTCCTTCCGATATATACGTCAACCATTGACGATTGATTGACTCCATGGTAGATAATAAATAATCTTCCTACCATTTGAAAAGGGGAAACAAAATTTTTATTAAAATTCATTAAAAACCCAAAGAAACAACTATACCAATGACACTTCAATTCTCTCATTCGACAGAAACATAAAATATAATGCAAAACTTCATTAGTTTCCAGTCTTATTTCCAAACGTGAAAATAACTATCTCATATGAAAATCTTACAAATCTTAAATCTTTTAAGGGTACCGTACCATATTCAATACATGGAATAAACTGTAAACTGAGTAAACTGAAGAATAAACGTTCTCTGTCAAAATCAAATGATCAGGCATAAACGGAGTCAGAATCGTCAGAAAAGTGTTGAAAATCGACTCATTGGGTCATATGAATAAAGTGAAGTTTATGCTTTTACTTCATAATTTTGAAGCAAATACTCTCATTCTTAAGAATAAAATTTTTAAGTAAATGCTTTGACTCTGAAGCAAAATAGTATTTACTTCATACTAGTAGTTTTTACTTTAATTAAAAGCATTTCCTTTTTTACTTAAATTTTGTATGAATAAACAGAAGGAAATGCTCTTATTTTTAGCAAATGCTTCAAAAATTTGAAGTCAGCTCCCCAGTATACTTCAGTCTGTTACTATAGCCATGGCCCTGCTGTATCATGTTTTCAAAGCCAAAAAGCACTACAAATCCACACTGAAACTTGAGATGAGGACTACTGTGAATTTCACAGGTTTAACAGTGAAAATGTGAAATGGATTACAAATTATTTTTTCAGTGGTTCTTTGGAAAGTGCATAAACTTCACTTTATTCATATGATGCAATAAAGCAGGAAAATTAACAATAGAAATCTGAAGCAAAACCTTCACTAAAAAGAGATTTTGCTACTGAGTAAAAGCAAATGTTTATTCATATGAAATTGAGCATTTGCTTTTATTAGTTGCTTCTACTCGAAGCAAATGCTTTTACTTTTACTTTTTGCTTCAAGTAAATACTACATTTTTATTCATATGACCCATTGTTCTGTAGTCAACAGATTCCCGAGAGCTCAGCTCCAAATCGAAATCAACATTGTCTTTATCGCGTATAGTACGCGGGGATCAAACATCAACGCAAAAAATCAGCGTTATCAAACAATGGGCATCTGCCCCTCGAATAGTCGGGATCGTACGGTGGACTCTGTCCCTTGGACAGCCAAACTCGTCTCCTGGGCGCCTGCCCGGATGCTCAGACACTTGAAAACTGGCTGTAAGCAAAAAAAATTCTTGTTTTCGTTGTTTTAAAACGACTACGAGGCGAATAGAAAATTCGTCTGCGGGATATTTAACGCCATCAAACAGTGGGTCTCTGCCCCGCGAATCTGTGGCATTTATATACTTTTCTGTGTTAAGACATAAAATGTAAAAAAAATGTCAAAATGTAAAAAAAAAACGTCAAAACGTAAAAAACCCATCAAAACATAAAAAAACCCATCAAAACATAAAAAAACCCATCAAAACATAAAAAAACCCATCAAAACATAAAAATGGAACGTTGCAGACCCTAATAGCATTGAATTTGTAAAAACGTACAAATAAATGTAAAAACTTAAAACCTTCAAACAAGTTGACACAGCACCGTCATGGCGGGTCGATAGTAGCGCCACTACACGGACAAATACAGGAACCCTGATCTCGACCTTGTGAATATGTACGTTTTGGCACTGATTCGATTTTTACTACACGATTTGATTTTTACGGCACGATTCGATTTTTACGGCATGCTGTAAAATTGACCAGATGTCCGGTTTTGGAAATCTAGTCAAACTCGGTTTTTCCGGCATGCTGTTCTTTTCGAGGCAATACGGTAATTGAATGCTTTTCTTTGATTTTTAAAGGAGCGATCAGAGTTTCCCATTATTTATCTCTTCATGAAATTCTTGCATCGGTAAATAAAGCCATAAACAATAATTAGATGGAATTTTATTTTATTTAATATTGTCATTTTATTATTTAAAACAGCAAGAAACGTACGTTATATCTCAGTCGCTTGTTCCTATGGAATATTTAGCAACGAGTGAATCGGGCCAAGGATATGGGTTTATTGTCTACAGGACATTGATTGATTTAAATCCTGTGGGTACAAAAATAGAGTTTGCTGCAAATATAAGAGATCGGTGTCAGGTGATTGGAAAATTATTAACATGTGGATTCGCAATTTAACAGCTTGTATTACAGGTTTTGATCAATGGAAAAGAAGCTGCTGTTATTTATGTCAATGATGAAGTGCCGACCTTATACATGACAGCTGACAAAGTAAATTTTAAGTTGTTTTTGAAAAATGGAAAAAAGATGGCTACCTGTGGTTTAGCTTTTGGGCTCGAGGCGGGTGGCCCTGGTCTTGCATTTTCGTGATCACACATTTGTTGATAATATGCTAAGAGATCCATAATTTTTTTATGTTCGGCATTGGTTTTGCCGCAAGTATCCAAAAAAAAAATCAATAAAGTGTGCTTAATCTATAAAAT
Organism: Strigamia maritima; assembly: GCA_000239455.1. Taxonomy (NCBI): domain Eukaryota; kingdom Metazoa; phylum Arthropoda; class Chilopoda; order Geophilomorpha; family Linotaeniidae; genus Strigamia; species Strigamia maritima. The sequence goes on from JH432147.1 coordinate 103,188, forward strand.
GTTTTCTCACTGTTTAAACCGTGATTTTACTACTTCTCTTTCTTGCCTACTTCTTCTCTTTCTTGCCTACTTCTTCTCTTTCTTGCCTACTTCTTCTCTTTCTTGCCTACTTCTTCTCTTTCTTGCCTACTTCTTCTCTTTCTTGCCTACTTCTTCTCTTTCTTGCCTACTTCTTCTCTTTCTTGCCTACTTCTTCTCTTTCTTGCCTACTTCTTCTCTTTCTTGCTCGTTCTTAAATAAACTTTATTTGCTAACGAGGTCTACCGCTTAGCGAGGTCTACTGCTTAGCGCAGTTTTGCTTTGGGGGACCAACTTCAACTTCCTTTTTCAACTAAGTAAATTATTCCTCAAGTCTTATGGCCTTTTATGTCCAGCATGGGTACTCTAATACAAGGCACACAGGGGATAGGTTTCCATCCCCAATTCAAGAGTTCCGCAGTGAATTCCTAACATAGACCGAGTTTTGTTGGTTGATGGGAGAAACCAGAGTACCTGGAGAAAACTCATTGATAACAGGCAGGAGAACTCTGAAAAAACTCTTTTACACATTTTGGTACCTTAAGCTTATGCCAGGAGGCGAACCTGAGACCAATGTGGTGTGAGACCAGTGCACAAACCACTAGACCATCTGCGTTCCTCTTGCCTGTTCTCTTCTTGTTTTTAAATAATATTAATCAACAAATTATTATTTTCTAGGCAGAAAGAGCTATCTTAGAGTTGGTAGTTGAAAATATGGGTAGAGTCAACTTCGGATCACCCGCAGAGTTCAGTTTCTCTAACCAATCGAAGGGCATTAACGGCCAAATATTGGTTAACGGAGAAGTTATTCCCAAATGGGAAATCTATTCTTTAGATTTCAAAGACAACTTCTTGAGCAGGTTAGTATTAGGAAAAAATTTTTTATTTGTTATATTTGTTATATCATAATGAAACTTGTTATCATAAAGATTACCTTTCGCAAACTGGGCTAAATACTCAAATCAGCCTATCTCGGGTAGCCCTGCATTGTACAGGGCAACCTTTCATGTTGAACAAACTGGTGCTGATACATTCCTCAATATGAAGGACTGGGTTAAAGGTGCAGTATTCATAAATGGATTTAATTTGGGTCGGTATTGGGTAATTGGACCTCAACAAACTCTCTATCTTCCTGCGCCGCTATTGAAAAGTGGTGTAAATGAGGTAATGTTTTACTGCTTTGAAAAACAATAAGACAAACTTGACATTTTGTATTTTTTTTTAAAAGCTTCTTATATTTGAACTACACAAAGAGTCTCCTTTTGTTTTATCTCAAGCAACTGCAATATTATCAACCGGTAACAGAGTACGACGGCTTACGATGGAACATGTTCCACAAGAGACGTAAAAGTCAATGTTTTAAAATGTTAGAATTTATAGCAGCATTGAGTGAAAAGAAGTTACAAAATGTTCAGATTTGCCAAGAATGTATTTTCTTATTTTTTTGTCTTTGTTTTTTTTTTTTGGAGTGTTTAGGTCGCATTGTTAGGTTGTTGTAATGGACGTTTTTGTGGGGTGAGAATTAAGTGTTCTACAGCAGTTTATTAATTTATTTTAGTTGTTTTATGTTGAAATATCTTTTCTTAAATTTTTTTTTTGTGCTATGTTTAGTTGATAATTATATTTTGATATGAAATGTAGGAATAATTTTGGCTCTAGCCAATAGAAAGTACCGGTGAGAAACTTAGCAATGTGTTTTACAATATTTTATTTTTGTATAAAAATGATTCATATCATATATAGTATATATTATGAAAAATATAAAATTCTTATCATTCAATCAATAGCTATATATTTTGTATAGTAAATAAATAGTTTATTTAATTTCTATTGCATGCTTAACGCAGTGAGTGAATTGATGGATGTAAGGACATTGGTCAACAAAACAATGACAATTTAAAGTTTTGTTTACAATAAACAAAATTTTGCTAATTACTATCTATATTTCAGTAAAACTATCAAAAGAATTTTTTTGGTTATCCAGAATGAAAGAAAAAAGTTTAACAACATCATTACACTTCTGTAGCATCTACTCTAGGGAAAGTACTGAAACTGTGATTCATTTGCATGCTGAAGATGTATCAATGATCACAGAAGATCTTTTAAGGCCTAGAAGCTTGGACATTCTAGAGGTCCTCCACAGCCGGACTGGAACAAAAAGAAAATAAAAACTATAGAAACAAAAATAAATGCATAAAGCTAAATTTACACTTGTGTTCACACTAGCAGTAGCAAACAAAGTGGGGAGATTGGAGAAATAAACATGTAACAAACAAAGTGGGGAGAAATAAAGTAAATACAGTAAGCAGTCAGTCTACGGTCGCCAATTAGAAGCACTCAAGTAATCACATGACTCGCTGTCTTAATTCTTGCAGCACTGTCTTAATTCTTGCAGCACTGTCTTAATTCTTGCAGCACTGTCTTAATTCTTGCAGCACTGTCTTAATTCTTGCAGCACTGTCTTAATTCTTGCAGCACTGTCTTAATTCTTGCAGCACTGTCTTAATTCTTGCAGCACTGTCTTAATTCTTGCAGCACTGTCTTAATTCTTGCAGCACTGTCTTAATTCTTGCAGCACTGTCTTAATTCTTGCAGCACTGTCTTAATTCTTGCTGTTACTGCTAATTATGAACACAAGTGGGAATTACTTGTTACTGTTATGGAAAGTTCACATTGGTGTTCACACTACTTCGTGTAATGCAAGATGGCTCTGCAATGCATTGTGGGTTTAAAATCACAGACAAACTTAAGTTCTTACTTCAAATATTGAAGTAGGAAGTAACATAATTTTAGAAATTATGGAAACTAATGAGAAGACAGCTGTTTCTCGCATGAAAAAATAGATGGAATAAGATGATATAAGATGATATTGCATTACATTGCATATTAATTTGCTCTCTACAAACAGTGTGAACAAAACTATACGTTACTATCCTTAAGTTACGTTAAATTTTACTAATGCATCCACGGAATCTTAAGCTAAAATTTTTTACCAAAATATTTGCTAAATGATCAGTATTACTTTCCAGTTGTCATGGAAACAAAGTCTCACATTAGGCTTTCATTTCCTTGACAGAGTAAGAGGGATACTAATTATTAAACAGTAATTATTCTATTTAGAAGTAGAAAATTTTAGCTCAGGATTCCATGGATGGGTTTTTTTATAGTGTGAACGATGCAAGTGAGAACCCAGCACTTTACTGACAGATCACGAGTATAATGTATTAAATTTCAAAATTCTAATTTGTACATAAGTCACAATAGAAGTTTTTGAGCATAAGTCAGGTTTATTTTTTGTCTTTGCAATTTGCTATGTTTTTGGGGGCGACAAATCCAACTCTTTACCTCCTCGCGGTTGCCCCTGGACCACTGGAGGCTTGGCCTCAGTGATACTAAATGAGAGCTCTGGTACTGATCTTCGATTTAGGTAATAGATGTTTATTTATTTGTTTATGTTTCTACTTGTACTGGTTTTTATTTCTATTTTCAGTAAGAATCAAGTCTCTTCTAGACTATTGAGCAGGAACATAAAAGGAATGCAACAGTAAGTTTACAAACTTATTTATTTTTTATTAAAACTTACCTTTCTTTCAAGAAATCCTGTCTCTTAGAAGGTATTTTGTGAAATACACTTTTGAAGTTGCAGATTGGTGCATAAACCATTTTGTGGTGTGTCTTAATTCCACTAGATGCCAGGACATGTTACACTGTAAACATCTCGAGCTAACATTTAGCCTTGAAAAGTTGAAAACACGTGCTGCCAGCTAGTAACAATCATAAAAACGTATTAATCACCAATTTAAAAAAAAAACAAAAACCCCAGAATGTAGATAATTTCAGTGTAATAATTCATTCCCAGAGCGTGTGTAAACAGTAATTATGCCACACTGTTTGTTTTTTTTCTAAAAATATTATTAGAAAACCAGATTTTAACCACTAAAAACATGCACAAGGGGTGATAAATCCATTACAAGTCAAACTAGGGGACTGGCTATGATTAACTTATCGACTATAGTCTCATTTCAACTTAGTAAATTGATGCTTCAATCTGGAAAAGTTACAAATTATCTACAAAACCATTATAAGTAATTACTTATTGAAAAACCATTACCCCACCTAATGTATTGTCACAACTTTTTTTTTACAACATTGAGGCCAGGTGCAATTTTTTAAGACATAAATTAAATGGAATAGTTCATTTTTAATTGCTATATTTCGGGTTGTTTCTACATTAAATTACACTGAACATCTGCAATTGCTTTCTCTTGTCACATGTCAAGCAGAAAAAATCAATTAACCGGTCGAAAACAATGTGTTAAACGGAAACAAAACGACCTTGAAGGTGTTTATTGACAAATAAACACGTTTTATGTGCGGAAATGAGGAAATGTGAATTATTGATCACATTTTTCGATTTTCTTTTCGGCGAAATAAACAATTTCGATGTGTTTTTGAGAGATTGGCGCGTAAGAAGAAAATGATTTAGGGTTGTAGACGAATTAATGCATTTTGAAAATGGTTAGGATGAACTTGGGAATTTTGAAAGCAATTTCTGTCATGCGTATCGTACTAGCAATGTTAATGAATGATAAAAGTACCGTGAATAGGTGAATGGCCACATGAAAATGGCTCGTGACACCATCTAGCAGGAAGATATTTAAATTTTGGAGAAATAAACAAGAATTGATTGCGAATTGGGGATTTAGACGAATGGGGAAGTTTATGGAAGTAGGCAATTGTCAATTAAGGCAAGAAGATTTTTAATGCAAAAAAAAAAAATTGTTATTATTGTGTTGTTGTTTTTTTTTAAAAAAACAATTTTTATTAATTTGTACGGTATGTAAAAATAAGAAGGGTTTTTTTCCTTTTTTTTTGAGTTGTAATAAGAAATGATGATTCAGTTTGAGTAGTTTAAAGAAAGAGAAAATTTTCAAAATGAAGTTTGTTTTTGCTTTTATGCAAAATATTTAATTTTAACTATGTTATAAAAAATACTACTAGCTAAAAAATAAAATTTAGTTTTACCATGTACAAAAGCTGTTTCACCACGATTTCACATTATAGTAAATCGTGGTAAAAGAGTTTTTTTACATAGTAAATCGTGGTAAAACAGCATTTTTACATAGCTAATCGTGGTAAAATAGCATTTTTACATGGTAAATCGTCGTAAAACAGCATTTTTACATCTGTTTTACTGCGATTTACTATGTAAAAAGGCACGATTTACTATTAAAAAAAGCTGTTTTACCACGTTTTACTATGTAAAAATGCTGTTTTACCACGATTTACTATTGCTACGCCTCAACTAGGACAAATGTTCTAGGAAAATAAAGTTCTGGAAAATTGTTTTCTATAAAAATGTTGGCTTTATTACTTAATTTTCTAGAAAACGAATTTTCCAGTTAAAAGTTCCAGAACATTATCTTGAATTGTTTGCTAGAACATTTGTTGTTTTACCACGATTTACTACGTAAAAATGCTGTTTCACCACGATTTACTACATAATAAGGCAGTTTTACCACAGATTTATTACGTAAAAAAGCTTTTTTAGTACAAATTTACTACGTAAAAAGGCTGTTTTACCCCAAATTTACTATGTAAAAGGCTGTTTTACCCCAAATTTACTATGTAAAAAGGCTGTTTTACCACAAATTTACTATGTAAAAAGGCTGTTTTACTACAGATTTACCATGATACCATGCTTGTTACACCATATAAAAATGGTGTTTTATCATATGAAACAAAAAAACCGTTTATTTACATTGAAAGTGATAAACTTTATTATAAATTATAATTTTGCATGCTAAATCAGCATATTTATGCGAAAACATCAAAACAACAACATATTTTCTTTTAAAAAAACACATTTTCTGGTACAAAACAATTTTTATCTTTTATATTCTCACCCATTTATTTTGAAACAAGTATATTTTTCATTTTAAACCTTCATTTTATGGTTACAGTAACATTCAGGCATTCTTATTATACTTACTTCACAGCCATTCACGTACTAAAAACAACAGCTACTATCTCAAAACATATCAATTCTCCAAACCCACAGTATTTACTCCTTCAAACAGTCCCATTTTCCTCCACAACAAAGTGATAAAAAGCCATTTTCAACAAAATTGTATGCGAATGTTGTGCGTGAATGTTCGAAACACGCTAAAATGACACACCCATTCAACATAATCTCGCACATGACGTGTCCATGCATTTTATTCTTTCAGCTCGAGTCTCACCATATTGATTTCAATTGTAAAACCTTTGTTTCCAAACTCAAATTATTTACTCATTGCTGCCCCTTTTACTTATCGGAGCTGCACTGCCGATATTAAACATGCGACCGTGAATTTCTCCTTTTTCTCTCTCTCTCTCTCTCTCTCTCTCTCTCTCGCATAACACACTCGTTCTTACTTCAAATCCATAAAGGGGAGTTAGTTTTGAATCGCGTTCCGTGACTCCATCCCAATAACAAGGCCGTTACCATGACGACTCGTTGTCGTCGTCGATTTTGTTGACTTTGCCTCTCGTGTTTGCTCAAATTGATCCCGTCTCTTGGGTTATTTCGATCAAATATTCCAATTTAACTACTTTCCTTATTTAGAAACTTAAATTGATCAATTAAACCGGAAAAAAAATCAAATCAAATAAAAATATTTTTATTTTATTTTATTTTTTTCGAAAAGAAATATAATAAGAGAAATGGCTAATTTACTTGTCAACATTTGCATTTGCCATTATGTTAAAACGCTCAATAGCCGCAACCAAACCCCTTTAAGTCTCCATTTGCGGCTACCCACCGGATTTGCAGCGACAATTTTGCTAAACCCGCGTTTTAACTTCGAATTAATATCTGATTGGCACGTGATTTTGGAATAAGTTGTAACGAGAGATTCATACTGCCCGTCCTGTCCTGTTGTCTATTTAATGTTTCGTTTGGTGGTTTCCGGTGGCATTTGTGGTTAAACACAGTTAAAACATAAACCATTCTGAATACACCGGAAGAGTTCGAGTTTTGGCGAGTCTTCAAGGTCCCATTTTGTCCCTGTGTTAACAATAGGTCACGCAATTGCAGTAATTTGATATTTTTTTGTTGTTAATGATTTTAGTTTTTGGAGATTTCGGGTATTTGTAGTAATAACTAAATTATTTTGTACGATATTTCGGTCATATTACTGTATTTCCTCGGAAACAACAGCATGCCGGTAACGGCGAGTCTGACGTCATTTTTCCGGCACGCCGTAAAATTCGTATCGCTGCTGTAAAACGTAATACTCATTTTATTCGCATGCCGGATAATTCGAATTATTAAATGACGTCCCCCACCTACAAAATTTGCAGGTTTTGTTTGCTAAAACCTCAGTTTGGATTCGAGAAACACCATGCTCGATTCAAGATGGCTGCCACTGAATGACTTATGCATTAGTGACGCAATTTAAGTTACTTCCGGTTTGCCTTAAGTCATGTCAGACATGACTTATGTATAAGTCATGTAAGTCATTTGACTTTGAACGTACTTAATATCTTGTTTTTTTGCCCTTCTCGTACGAGAAATTGCAAACTGACTAGTATTTGATTACCAAAGAAATACTCTATTGTATTAAATTTTTATTGTTGAATGACGCTTCAATACCACAGTTTTTTATCCCATTGAACGTTTTATCAAATCCAATAAAACTTTTTTCTTTTTTTTTTAATTAAAAAGAAGAATTTCTCATCTTTATCATTGATTCGTTGTCATATGCAGAATTGTCCTTATCCTGCTCAAAAGAGTGTAAATAACATAAACCTCGTCTCCAGTCGATACTCTCTCTTATCAAATAAAACGCCATTCAACAAATGATCGCGATCAACCATCATTCAATAAAATCTCCCAAAACACGTTTCAACAATACAAAATCCGTTACAACCTCCAAACAACCCACTTAAAACGAGTATTAACGAATACCCCTAATGCAAAACACTTGCCCTCAAAGAGAATAACCATAAAAAAACATAATGCAAAAAAAAAAATATGATTGCAACAATTCCCTTCACTTGCCCCTTTCTCTGCCATATCAGCAACTGAACTTTATGAAATGCCAACGCCTAGCACATTCCGAATATGTTCCCAAGCCCGTTTCAAAAGAAATCTCTTTGATCCATTTGGACCTTTCTTCCCTACCCCCCACCTGGTTCGCCTCCCCCGCACGACTTGCATCTCATTCCCACGCCAAAGGAGGGCGCTCCATTCAAACCAATTCAACATCAATTCCCGCGCTGACCTCATCGAATGCGCCCCAGGCCCAGGGGTCTTGACTGTCACATGACTCGTATTCCGTTATCCATCTGCCGTCTGCTTCCTCCAGGAAATTCGTTTTTTCTTTTCTTATTTTTTTTTTTTTGTTTCTTTCTTTCATTCATCTACACTTCATTTTCCCTTTTTTTATTATTATTACCTGAGCCACACTTCCTGCCACTATTTCTCCCCTACAGGTGCGCAATGGCACCGGCCTTTCATCTGCAACAAATGCATCGAATGGCGAGCTGCACGCAATGCTCAACCCAGTTATAGTAACAATATTGCCACCATCGTTTGGAAATTTGCAGTTTTCGCATGTCAACTTGTGGTAGGTAATTTGGCAAAAAGTCGTGAACCAAAAAAAAAAAAAAGGGGGGGGGATTTTTGCTTCGTCCTTGTCCGCAAGCCAATTATCGATTATTTATTTTCTGCCGAGTCCACTAGCAATAGCCATGCATTATATAGTTATAGTGTTGAATGATGGTCGCCCCACCCTTTGTCATTTCATAATTTGGTTGAGTTGGTCTTGTAACGAGGTCTGCGTGATGAGTATTGCTCGTTTCATCACCTGAGCCACGTGGCGGGCTCCGTGACTTCGTCATCGATCGATATCGCGATCGAAAGTTGTGCTTTGGAGATGTGTGGGTCAGTCTCGTATGGTGTACAATTCAGGGGATAAAAGGTTTTTGGAGACAAAAATAGGATTATTATTTGATTGTGTGTTGGTTAGTTGGATTTTTGTCAACCAATCATGTGTTGTTGGATTGAATGGTTTTTGTAATCGAATAAATTTTGATTTTTTTTTTTTTTTTTAAGAAATGTGCTTTGTGGAAATTTTTAGTTTAATAAATGTTGATTTTGGGGTTGGTTTTATAGTTGTGTTGTTTGAATTGGGAATTAAATGAATTGAGGAATTAAAATGAGGATTATTATCATTGGATTCAATGGTAATTGAATTAGGAATGGCGTTTTTAATGTTTATTAGGTGCATTTAGGAACTAAAACTCGTCAAAAACGAGTTTTGCGTGTGGTTAGTTTTGTGTTTTGTGTATAATTCTGAAGGTGCATTCAGGAACTAAAATATTTCCATGTTTTAGTCGTTTCCCTCGTTTCGTTTCCTGAAATGTGTCGTCATTTCCGGAAACGTTTATGTTTTAGTCAAGAAACGCGCATGCACGCGCGTTTTAGGAAACGCTACAATTCCAGCGTTTCACGAGACACGAGTTGTGTCTTACAATTGCGCACTCGTCTGCCCAGCATCTACTCTACTGTTGTAGAGTTGGATCGGCGCCATTTGTTTTAGACGTCACATGACTGCTTCAAGTCATGTGACAGAAGGTAAAACGAAGCTAAAACTTGCCTAAAACTTAGCTAAAACGTGCCTCAGATTTTCACACTCAGAATTATACACAAAACATACCCAAAACACAGACAAAACTAACCACTCTCAAAACTCGTTTTTGACAAGTTTTAGTTCCTGAATGCACCTATTGTAGTGTGAAAATCTGAGCACGTTTTAGCTACGTTTTAGCTTCGTTTTAGCTTCGTTTTAGCTTCGTTTTAGTTTCGTTTTAGCTTCGTTTTAGCTTCGTTTTAGCTTCGTTTTAGCTTCGTTTTAGCTTCGTTTTAGCTTCGTTTTAGCTTCGTTTTAGCTACGTTTTAGCTTCTATCACATGACTTGAAGCAGTCATGAGACGTCTAAATGCGGATCTAACTCTACAACAGTAGAGTTAGATGCTGCACAGATGAGTGCGCAATTGTAAGACACAACTCGTGTCCCGTGAAACGCTGGAATTGTAGCGTTTCCTAAAATGCGCGTGCATGCGCGTTTCTTGGCTTAAACCTAAACGTTTCTGGAAATGACGACACATTTCAGAAAACGAAACGAGAGAAACGAGATTTTTCAAATTTAACATAAAAAAATCACTTTATTACAGAGTTGGATGCTGCGCAGACGAGTGCGCAATTGTAAGACACAACTCGTGTCCTGTGAAACGCTGGAATTGTAGCGTTTCCTAAAATGCGCGTGCATGCGCGTTTCTCGGCTTAAACCTAAACGTTTCTGGAAATGACGACACATTTCAGAAAACGAAACGAGAGAAACGACTGAAACATGAAAATGTTTTAGTTCCTGAATGCACCTAATATTTTTTGTACAGTTTTAATTAAATGTTTAAATTTGTAAATTTGCATCGTTTTCATGTTAATTTGTGGGTTTTGTTGTATTGTTGAGTTGTTTGTATAGTTTTATTGTTGATTTCTGGGATTTGATCTATTGTTTATTGATTTTTTTGAGTAGTGAGTTTATTTAATTTAATTATATTGTTGATTTGTAGGTTTTTTTTTATTGTTGTTTTTGTAACAATGAGTTGAGAGTTTAGTTTTATTGTCGAACTGTTTGTTGTGGGTTGGTTTTATTGTTGTATTAAATGCACTATAACGCTTTATTGTTGATATTTATGTTTAGTGATTTTATCGAATTCTTTTTTTAATGAAATATTTATTCAAAAATCCAATATGGATGACAAATCGTCATAAAACCAAAATCAATAGTTTTGTTTTCAACCTTTAAAACACAACTATTGTTGTTTTTAACTGTTACTCCATGAATTTTGTTGTAAATCAGAATTATTTTTACCCAAACCAAACCGAATTCACCTGTTTTCAAATTCTTATTTATCTTACCTCAACTACATCATGACAAACGGTTACTAAGGCGAATGTGTAACCAACATTAATATTAAAAACATCACAAACAAGTCAATAAGTCCACGTGTTTTACCCGTCTAACACGCGAAATCATTTCCTAGGGAATTATTCACTCGATGGTTTGATGGTCATTAAGTTTTGGGTGCCATTTCATGCGCCAGATTTGGTACAATAACCGTAACGTTCATCATTCATCAACATTTTTATTACTTTCATTACGAAAAACGTTCTTATCAATCAATAACTTCCCGGCAAAAATTATTATTCTCTGTTGTGACCGGTACTCGCCAGAGAATTATTAGAGGAAACACTCGACTCAATCAAAACACCAATACAAGGTTAAGAAATTAGATAACAATTATTTTCCAAGAAAAATTCCATCTTACATAATTAAAATAGTTTGTTTTTGTTTTTCACCAAGTACGGATGTGATGAGAACATTAAAGCCATTGATTTTTCAATCGTATTTCAATGTATTCTCGTGTTGTTTTCTTACATAAAATAAACCACAAAAAAATTTGCTATTCGGTCAATCAATTTGCGTTTCAAACGACCAAATGTTAAATTTTGATCACGTGATCAAAAATTTGGTGTTTTCGAACCTTTGTTATCCCTTAAAACGCTGAGTCTGTCTCGTTTCACATGTTTTCGACTCGGAAACGCACATTAAAAAGGTTTTTGTTACCTAAAATGAATAGGGACACGCCTTGGGAAGTGATTATTGCTTATAACGAGGTTGGGTGAGGGTGTGGGGTGAATAGCTGACGATGATGATTGAAGTGAATGCTTAAAGACCTTCCCGCAGGGCGGGGAGGAGATTCGGGAAGATGCACGTGTCGTTTGACACAAATATCTGACGGAGCAGTAACAAGGCATAGACATAGATTTCTAATCTAGCATCGCAACAGTGCACCAACCTGTTTTCCACCCTTTGTTTACCTTTTATTTTTTTTTTTTTATTATTATTAAAATATTAAATATTTAAAAAATTAATTAATTTTTTAGTCCGCGCACACCTTGGTCACTTGAGTGTGACTCGCCCACTTGGCCACGCACCAGCAACGCAGGAAGGAAGTTGGCTGCCCGCCCTCCCCATCTCGCTTGGATCTTTCTCTCTCACCTGAACGAGGCGGCGCCCTCCGTATCGCGAAGAATTGTGGGAGTGACGTCACCACCGGTTGCCGGGGTTTCATAATTGAAATAACAAAAGCGAAGCAAGCAGCTGCGGACGTTGCACGGCTCGCGCTGCCTTCCGCGCACCCCGAATCACGCCACCACTCCACACTCCCCTACACATATCCACGGGCGACAGTTGCGGCGCTTGACGACTCCCTTCACCTGGATGCATTTAGCCGCCGGCCGGCACTCGCCGCCGCCGCCGCCCGACTCCACGCACTCGCCGCAAACGCAGCTGAGTCCGCACTATCACTGACGAAGAGTCGCCGCGCTCACTCCGGTGTATCCAACTCGCCATGTCGACCACGACGGAAGCCAACATGACCCTCAGTCAGAGCATGGACTCCGTCAACACCGTAACAGAAGACGAGGTAAGACACGGTTGTCATGGCAACCGACAAGCCACAAACACCTGGTCACACACAAAACCGACCCAAAATATTTTGCCACTTTGAATAATTTATTTTTTATTTTTTTAAAAATTTTTTTATGTAAATTTTTTTTTTTTTTAATTTTTTTTTTAAAATTTTGAAATGAATTAATTTGTGTGCGACCAGTCACGTCTGCGAATCTGGAACGCTGTAAATTTTTTTTTTTTTTTTTTTCTTTATTGTTTGGGGGGGGTTTTTAAAGGACCCCGCACCTATTTCTATTCATCGTGAAAAGGTATTGAACGCGGGTCCGGTCGAGCTAGTTGAGTTGGCTTTAGAAAACGCAGCCATTTCGCAGACCCCTTCCTGTCTCCCTTGCTCGCAAGATGACCGCGTCTTTTGCTCCTCTTTTCGATGCCCATTAGGGGGTTTGCCACCTCATCGATCGTCGGGATTCTTTGCTGTGTACCGGCCATGTTGTGACCCCGTTGCCAAAACAAACGCTCGTCCTGTTGCTAGGACGCCATTGATCGGCGGGATGGGGGCACCGAAATGCCGTGTCGGCACGCTACGGAGAGCGACGCGTAGAGGATTTTTCGTGTTGTGTGTGTGGGGTAGTTCGAGTTGGGGTTGGAGGTGCAGGGGGGGTAGGTGTTGCCAATTCTTTGGCGGATTGTTTGGCATGTATCCAATGTGATGGCGCATCGCGCCCGGTTCAATTATTCTACCTCTTTTGGAGTCTTTTTTTTTTTGATGTATTATTGACTAGAGAATGAATTTGGCGGGTTGTATTAGTTTTTAATCAGTTTTGGAGTTTTCTTTTTTCGGTTTTTTGAATTTTGGGAATTTTGCGAGTGTAATAATTGGTAATTAATTAATTTTTCGAAAATTATTTTTTTTTGTTTTGAAAATAACGATTTAGCAGGAATAACAATTTTTCGGATTTTTCTTAAACGTGATTTCTGTTTTTTTTTCGGATTTTTCGAATTTTTTTTCCAAAGTTATTTCCAATTTTTTTAATTTTTCGGATTTTTCGGATTTTTTTTAACATAATTTCTAATTTTTTGGATTTTTCGGATTTTTTTTTCAGCACAATTTCTAATTTTTCGGATTTTTCGGATTTTTTTTAACATAATTTCTAATTTTTTGGATTTTTCGGATTTTTTTTCAGCACAATTTCTAATTTTTCGGATTTTTCGGGTTTTTTTTTCAAATAATTTTAAAATTTTATATTCAAAAAAAAATTAAAAATCAAAAAAAAGAAAAAATTCAACCAGTCAAGTCTATGGGAAAATGACTCGCATTTCATTCAAAAACATTTAAAATAAAAACTTTGACCGACACGGACATTGCCGAACACAAAAGACTTGTCTTCCTCCCGCCTCACTACCCTTTTCCTTCCGGACTCCAATGTAACATGACTGCAAGAAAAGCGAACCTCAGGTGAACAACCTATGTACTCACTGACCCCGCTATTCCCAATCGACAAGTTTATCATGAGAATGACATCACTCGCATCTAATCAGCATCACGTGTTACCCAGTTGGAGATTCACCAGTTTCACTGTCCAGAAATCGCTCGGTGGTGGGCAGCGGCATCTGGTGAAGCAGCCGAAACAGCTGCGTCCTTCAGCTGGATCAACAACGACTCCTTCCTCCCACCTGCGCGTTGTTAGGACGGCACGCGTTCACTGATTGACGACAGTGACGTGTCGGTATTTGCCATTTAATTAATCACCCCTAACGACCACACTAATTAGACCTTTGGTGCGGATCAAACTCAAAATTGCTCGTTTTATTAAATCGCGCACCTGCTTTGCTTTTCTTTCTTTCTGTCTTAGACCATGTGATGTCATGCTGTAGTAATTTTCTTAAAAGGAATCAGAACTTTAATTTTTTTTTCTTCTCTTTTTCTTCTTCTTCTTCTTGATGACCAATTTTTTCCACCTGCTTTACCTAGCTGTACCTATAATTGAACATTCTGATTTTAATCTCAGTTTCCAACGTGCATCAACATGTTGTGCAATTTATAATTCATAATTTTTTTTATTTTTTTTTTATTATATTTTTATAAAAAAAAAAAAAGAAGTGTTTAATCCTTATTTTATTAAAGGTTAAATATGATCCATTAATATATGGTAAATTTTTTTTTAAGTTAAAAATTTTTTTTTTTAGTAAGTTTTGGGAATTAGGGAATTATGCATGCAATGCACTATGCAGCTATTAAGCTCTCAACCCCATTATTACTTATGTAAAGCAATAAAACTAATGAAATATGGCTAATGGGTCAAAACAGACCCATGTTGGTCATGTGAGAGACATAAATAGACTTTAAAGTTGCTAATATTTTACATAAGATTAGTTATGTACAAAATACCTGTTAATAACACTATAATAACACTAAAAGAACACAATAAAAGTAAATAACCGCATGACTAAGGAATTGCAAGGATTTTTGGGATATTTATGGAATTTGCGTTTTTGTGTATTTTTATTGATTTTGGAGGAATTTTGAGGAATTTCCATGGATTTTGAAAAGGAATTTGCATGAATTTTTGTAGATTTGCATGAATTTTTGTAGATTTGCTATGAATTTTTGTAGATTTGCATGAATTTTTGTAGATTTGCATAAATTTTTGTAGATTTGCATGAAATTTTGTGGATTTTTATGGATTTTTGTCGATTTTTATAGCTATTTGAGAGTTTTTTATGGAGTTTTATGGATTTTTATGTCTTTTGGGGAACTTTTTTGAGTATCTTCATGGATTTCTAAAATTTATACACCCAAAATAACATTTCATCGACTGTCGATCTCTTGGGACATCAAGCCAAGAATTTGCCAAGAGCATCAAAAAACCTTTGCTACATCTGTTTCTACATGACATCCACGCTCTGAATTGTAGACTTTTAGCTATTTGACAATATCACTTTCATTCCAGTCTTGGATAACTGAAAACTACACATAGCATACAACCATCAACTAAATCCCCAGCTATTGCAAGTCCAAAGGTTAAATTCTCTAGAAATTAACTTTTAAGCTAAAAAATCAGGACCTAGATTTAAATTACATGTACTAAAACTCTTTTATTAGCTAGAAAACCAAAGCAAAAACCATCATTTATCCTTCCAAGAGTGACCATTGGGAGTTTCTTAATGCTAATGAAATTTCTGCTATTGCAAAGATTAAAACATTCTCCAGTTTCCTCCATTACTATTAATATTAAATTTTTTTTTAACCCTCAAATGTAGAATACAAATTTAAGCTTAGGATCACTTTTCATACCCAAATTTCCAATTCACAAAATAATTTTTTTTTAAATTTTTTTTAAATTTTTAATTTTTTAATTTTTTTTATAAATTTAAAAAAAAAAAAAAAAAAAATAAATCAAATTTTCATGTTTAACAAAACGAAATCTGTCATACATTAAAGTGGAATGATTCATATTAAGCAAATGGATGGCAAGTGTGAGTAGGGGGCTTTGCGTCACGTTGTCGTCTCGGGTGAGGAAGGGGGTGGTAAGAAATCGATCAAGCCACGCCTAGAATTGGAACGCGGCTCTTCTTCCTTCTCCACCCCGTCGAGTACGCAATGGCTGCGTCTTAATCCCAGTCGAGATTTTGTTTGATGTTTACCGATACCTGGCAAACGCTTTTGCACTGCCCACTCGGGAATGAGTACTGGCGAGGGGCAATTGTGCAATTGTCGAACAACTACCTGACTCTGACGGGACATTCGATATCTTGGTTACAGTGACAACATGCACAATTCATTTCATTCTCAATTCTTAGTATACGAGACGAAATTCGCGTGTCGACCGATCCTAATGGTGATTGGCGGTCGAGCAAAGCTTTGCCATTAGGTGTCGAACCGCCACCTAATGGTATTCGTCTTTGGCGCGCCTGTCTTCCTCATTATCCCCCTTTGCTAACACTCTTCTCGTACCTTTCAACATCGCGCGGGCGTAGAATTTAACTTTGTTAGATGTCTCATTTCCGATTCTGCACGAACAAAGACAATTCCAATTTTGCTGACTTTTTTTTTGGTTTTTATAATCGTAAATGAAAACGTCAAAAGTGACCATTTAAACAGGGGCGGTTAGTATGTTTTGATTAGATGATATGATGAAACGGGCCGGGGTAAAACGTAAACAATTTCAATAGAGCCAATGGCGTCGAATTCTTGATTATAAATTGGCGAATTCTTAGCGTTTTTTTATGCTGGGATATTAAAATTATAAAATGCATAAAAGTGCATAAAAATGCTTTAAAACATGTAAATTCCGCATAAAAATATGTAAATTTTGTGTAAAAATGCATCAAAACATGTAAATATGTGAAAAATGCATCAAAACATAAATTCCGTGAAAAATGCATCAAAACATGTAAAATCTGCATTAAATCTGTATAAAATGCATAAAAGTGCATGAAAATGCTTAAAACTCACAAAAATGCCTAAAACTCACAAAAATGCCTAAAACTCACAAAAATGCCTAAAACTCACAAAAATGCTTAAAACTCACAAAAATTCCTAACACTCCATTAAATACCTCTATAAAAACGCATTAAAATGCATCAATCACATAAAAAATTCTAATTTTAATTTTAATTTTTTTTTAAAAAAATTTACATACATACAAGGAACTTCCAATCCGTCATGGAAAATTAATCACAACACATACAATCATAAAAAAAATTAAAAAAAAATTAAATAACCATCATCCCATTTTATCCTTATGAGAAATTAATTACATTTATTGAATACCAAAACTCCACACCACAGACTATATCTAAATTCCTCTATACTCAATATCTTAACAGCCTTCCAAACATTGATATACCTTTATCTAACGCACAAACCATCAATCCCTCCCTTCCATCCACTTGTGAATTATCGGCCGAAAAAAATTCTCCAAAATTCCTATACCCAATAATAAATACTAAAACCGACCCTTAAAGGTCAAGCAAACCGTTAATCTCATTCTCTTTTAATTAGTCTATGACCTTTAATCAACATGAATCACATGAATAACAATATCCATCTTTATAAAAACATTGTTTTTAGTCATTTTTTTTCTCTCTAAGTTCACTATGTGTTTGTTCTTCCATTTTTCTTGGCTCCTAATTGGGCTCCTCCCATCCCTCGGGGCGAGGAACAGATGGAAGAGCAGAAGAGGGGGGGGGGGATGGTGGGGTGGTCGCTGCTCGTAAATGACGGAAAGATGCTTGAAGCGTGTCTCCGGGAAACATTCGAGTCAGCAGCGCCATTGTACGAGAAGTCGCCATTGTTTATGTCACCTCGTCACGCGCGGGTTTGTCCACCTTGTGTTTACTTGTGCTTCTGGGTCGGGCCGTTAGGGGGTTTATTGATGAATTTGTCCCGTGTCAATCGACTTCCGGTGTGGGTTGAGTGACACGAGTTGATTGAAACGGCCAAACGGGTTTCGCAAGTGGGAGTTGCTTGAGAGTCGAAGGGACGGAGCAGCTGCGGCTAGTGAAATGTGGGCAATAAGGGAGCTGTTGCTGGTTATAAGACGCCATTTTTCTCTTGTTCTTGAGACTCATGAGAACGGTGTAAATTGAAAAGTTTAATCCGCACATGCAGCACTAATCGCACTTGCGTTGTGTTGTGTTCTCGAGTGGGTATGCCTATGGTGACCTATTAGGTGATAGTTTTGGATTCAATTTTGTTTGGGTTTAAGGGGGATTGCGAGTTTTGGGTTGTTTTGGTGTTATTTGGGTAGGAAAAGAGGTTTTTTGGGGAATTATTTTTTGGTTGTTAGGATTTTTTTTTTGTTTTTTTTGGGGGTTTTTTTTGCAATATTTGCAATTTGGGGGTTTTTTGATAATTATTTTGGGGTTTTTCGTAATTTTTGTGAGTTAGTTTTGGGTTTTTCGCTATTTTTGTGAATTAGTTTTGGGTTTTTCGCAATTTTTTTTTTTTTTTTTTTTGGGGGGGGGGGGGTGGTGGTTGGTGGGGGAAGTTTATTTGCAATTTTTGGGTTTTTTGATAATTATTTGGCAATTTTGTGAATTATATTGAGGTTATTCGCAATTTTTGATGAACTTTTGCCCATTTCTTGACTTTACTTGATCGGATATAATTAAGAGAAAAGCTAAATTTAATTTTTTTTTTGGTTTTATTTGGTTGTTTTTTTTGGAACTTTTGTGTAGTTTTCTTGATTTGTAATAGAATTTTGCCATTAAAACTACAGCTTTAAGGCTATAGATTAACGTGGGAAGAGCAACAACGATTCTTCTAGCTGAACTATTTAGCAAAACAGCAATGCAATTTCGCGAACAGAAAAAAAAAAAAAATACGAACCTCCTTCATTTTAACTTTATATGTAAATTGTGTAAATTCGATTCCTTTTGTTTGGTTTCGCTTTCACATCCCTTAAAAAAATAAATAAAACTCTTTATTGACTTTTATGGCCACCATTTTGCAATTAATCTGTCTCAAACAGTTAATTACTTTCTCCATTTCTACTATTTTTCCCGATCTTATTTCTGATCACGTGCATCGATTTTTCCAACATATGTCGTCCTAGTAGTGTGACGTATTCTTCGAATCAGTCGGTCACGTCCACACACGGAAGTCGAAATGTTATCGCAATAATAAAAAAAAAATTAAAAAAAATAACAACGCAACAAATACGACATGCCAGTGGATGAAATTCAACTTTCAACACATTGTTGAAATNAATAAAAAAAAAAAAAAAAAAAAATTTAAAGTGAAATCAAATGAAATCAATTAATCCGGTATTCCATTCATGTTGAAAATTTGTTGTTGAGGTCTAATCAATTGCGTCGGCATCTCACCTGAACCGCATTTGTGCTGATTCGTGCACTGCAAATCCGACTGCAGCTTTATTGCCATGGTAACGAGGCGAAAACATGGTAGGAGAAAAGAAGCGAAACCTCCCCCTCTCTCTTTTATAATTTTTGCAAGCGTCGCTGGATATGAGTATAAAAAGAGGGTGGAGATATAAAATTTGTGCTTGTGTGCGCACGCGTGCAACCCCACCCCGCATATTTAATGCTGGACCACTTAAGCCTCGAAATGAGCTCGAAAGCAGAGACTAAAGGCTTAGAAATTTCATCACTCCGGTGGGCAAAAAAAAAAAAAAAAAAAATGGACGTGTGCGTGTCGGAATCGAATGGGACCTCCTCCGACGAAAATGGGTTCCGGGAGAAAAATGTAGTTAGTATATATAACACTTTCTTGGAATGGAGTTAAAGAAAATCCGCGTCGGTTTCTTTATTTTCTCTTTGTTTTAGATCTACTGGTTATTTTATTTCGCGTGAGATGTTAATTAGTGAGGGGGAAAACAATCTCGTCGTGCATTTCCATATTTTTCATTAATTTTTTTACATGGTGCCATTTTGGGTTTTTTTTCTGTTTTTTAATTCGGGTTTTTTTTTTTTTTTTGAAGTTGTAAAGAATTCGCAAATTGACTTGAAATAATGAAAGTTGGCTAAGGATGGGGAAGATTGTTAGGGGAATTATATGAAAAATGGAGGGATTGTTTATTTTAATGATTTTTTAGGCATTTTTAATATAATTTTTTAAGTGTTTTATGTATTTTTTTTTCATGTTATGTACATTAATTTTGACGTTTTAGCTGCTAGTTTGTCTATATTTTGTATATTTTTTTTAATATAAATTTTGACTTTTAGATGTTAATTTGTCAAAATTTCGAACTCTCTCTCTGTGCTCATTAATTACATCAATTTTGACATTTTAGTTGCTAATCTGCAAAAAAATTGTACTTTTTTCCTCATTAATTTCATAATTTTTGACGGTTTAGTTGCTAATTTCCCAAACTTTCCTTATTTTTTTCATTAAATACATCATTTTTAACATTTTAGCCGCTAATTTGCCTAAATTGTGTACAGTTTCTCTATTAAATACATCATTTTTAACAATTTAGCCACTAATTTACCTAAATTATTCAAATTTCTTCTCTATAACTACTTTAATTTCTCAATTTTATCCAAAACTGCTAAAAATTTCAACAACTCATCTCTAAAAATCCAAAAATCCAAAAAATCTAAAACAAAAATAATTTTAAAAAACCAACATCGATCTTTTGACCGTACAATTAAACCTTTTCTTTTCACGCAGACATTTTTAATTTTCCGATGCATTAATCCCGTATTCAAAGAGTTAAAGCGAGCGCACACGCATTCAAATAACACAAATTAAAAAAGAAAAAAAGCAATTCAATATTAATTGGTGTTGGTCCATTCGAACAACACAGACACAGGGTGGAGGAAAAATGATGAACCAGGCGCCGCCAGGTGTATCGAACGCGGCGGATCGATGGTGCGTCTACCTGGGAGTTCACCTGGGACGCGCCATCCGTCTCGTTCGCTCGGGGAACATCCGCCCACGAGCAGAAAATGGAGCTGGCGACCAACTCACTAAACGATGCCAACATACTCAAACAACACCTGTCACTCGTTACCATAGATACAAAAGCATCAACAGCTTTTCTTTGCACATGCTGGCTGCACCAGTGTCCACTTGATTTTTACGACATGTTCAATTGACGTGTTTCGACGTCCATTTCACTTCCTTTTATTTTTATTTCTTGTCCATTTGCACTTGCGCCCATATACTGCATCGATTTATGCGCTTTAATGCCATTTGTTGATGAGAGATATGAATAATAAATGCAGCTGTTGGAATTATTGGACGATTTTAATTTCCAACATTTAAATGGTCTGAAATATTTAAAACTTTTTTAATACAAGTTAATTTTTTTTTTTTTTTTTTTTTTTTTTTTAATATATATATATCCGGATTCATATATAATTTGGATTTTTGCGAGTTTGGGATGTCAAGTTTTCTATATATTTTATTCGCTTTTTCTTGTCTGACGTGCTGCCATTTTTCGAGTTTAGAAAGTTGACGTTGGCTTTAAGTTGATGCAATAACCAAAGGGAGGTGTGTATATATATGAGAGAAAATTGCATTTAAATACATGAATTTTTTATATTGAGAAATTATTCAGATGTAGTTTTAGCTTTTACCTATATATTCATAATTCTTTAAGCATTGCTATAAAATGTGATAGCAGCAGCGTATGTGCGGTATAGTAGAGGTCATAATTTTATAATTTGCTCGTAGATTTCAAACGAAAAAATTTTTGAAAAAAATTATTTGACTTCTCGCAATGCAGAAGCAGGATTAGGGCCCCATGTTGTGATGGGGCCTCGGTTTATTTTTTTTTTTTTTTTTTTTTTTTTTAAATTGTAAAGTAAATTGATTTGAGTTATATTTTTACTTAGATGTGCAGGGCTCCAGAGATGAAGGTCGTTAGGGGCCCCAATTGGTAAAAAAATTAGTCAAAATAACCAAAAAATGGATTTTGGGGCCCAGATTTTTTAAAAAAAATAAAAAACCTCCCTTAGATGCAAATTTAGGTCAGCTAAGGGCCCAAATGGTTCAAAATGAGTAAAGAAATGAATCAGTAGTTGGGCCCTATTTGATGACGGGGCCCAAAATTTAAAAAAATTTAAAAAAATTAAGTTTATTTTTTTTATTCAGGTTATTTGGGGCCCCAATTACATCAAAATGAGTCAAAATACCAATAAAGATAGTTTGGGGCCCTTATTATTTAGGGCCCTAGTTTATATTGAGACTTTTATGCACCTGAGGAGCCCCGAGTTTCAAAATATTTATGTTTGGGGACCCCATAAAGTGACTCAGGGCCCTCGGTTTATAAATCCGCCTTGCGAAATATACAATTTTGATAAACTACTGTCGGTCTAAATTCGAGTTGGCACTGAAATCTCATTTAAAATGCAAACAATGTTAAATGTTATGCAATCTATTCACAAGTTTGTTGAAACAAATGTGTAAAAGATATATACAATATTTATTCAATGGCTTCGACCCCGCCCTTTTAATTCCAACGCAAGCGCACTTTGATTCTTGTTTTGAACTTTTTGACTTCTCTTTTAGCACTCGTGACCCCTTTAATCCAGCCAACTGATTGGCCGAGGCGTGTCTTTGATCCATTTGGGTGTGTTCTTCGCACTCCTTTCATGCTTTTATTTTTTGAATTTTATCAAATTCTCTTAAGAGGAAAGTCTCGTTCGTGCAACTCAACTTTTCAGATGGTTGTCTTTTTCCATTTCCCAATGCGTGTAATGCGATAAGAAATTCTTCTGTTCAGATGCAAGGAGAAAAAGAAAAATTTTACTTTTTATTTTTTAGATTTTTTTTTTTGATTTTTTTTGAATTTGTTTGAGGTTTGTGTGCGGTTTGAAGTGATTTGTTTGTGCAATTTTTTTTAAAATTTTTTTTGTTGTTTTTTTTGTTGTTTTTACATTTTCTCGCTTGTGGTCGATTTGGTTGAGTTGCACTCATTACTTTTCTCTCTCATTCACTCTCTCGCTTTTTATTTTCCTCATTCTGGTATCGATGCATGATTCAACACATTGTGAAACAGGTGGCGTGCACCTGGACTTCCTTTTCGATTGACGTCACAATATAAATGAACCAATCAGTGCGCCAGGTGTGGAGGCCATTTTCCTTTCGATTGTAAAATATAGTCAACAAATTATGCATCCAGTAAGTTATGGATGGGAAATATTCATTAAATTGTTTGTAATAAAAAATTTAAAAAAAATATGAGCAGTTTATAAAATTTTTTTTAATAATGTTATAATTTATTTTTATTTTTATAAACTCAAATTTAGAGAAGATTAAATCACGAGTAATAACATGAATTATAAAATTAAATTTTCATGTTAGTATAATTAAATTACAGTTTTCATATAAATTTTTAAATAACATTAGAAAATTCAGTTATAATCGATTTTTAAATGTCAATTAAAAACATTAAAATCAGGGGAAAAGATCTTAGATAATTGAATAAACCAAGAAATTATAAATAATCGATTTTTCTCAAAAATAATTTCTCAAAAATCGATAACTGGAACTTTATTATTACAGCCCAATTTTAAAAAAAAGTAAATAAAAAAAAAAAAATGTCAAACAATATTTTTTTTTTTTTATTTTTTTTAAAAATTAATTATTCATGAAAAACTAGCCGCATAATTACAAATAATCAATATTCAAAACAAAATTCTCGAATTTTCCCTAACAACCTTATAACAACCTTAAAAACAAAAAAAAATAAAAAATCGATTCTTAATTTAAAAGTCCAATTTACTTTCCCTTTAATTAATTAAAAAAACTAGAAAATAAAAAAATCACTCATTTCCACTCATTCGCAACCCCTAAAAACACTTTAAATCATTTATTCCTTCATTTATTACTGTCCATTGCTGTTTTTTCATCCTCCATTACATTGCAATCGATTTCTCCATTGAGCAAAAAGAAATCAAATTGTATCGTATTTTTTACCGCGACCTGAATCGCCCTTTCTTCTTTCCGTACCGAATCCTTTTTATTTGCTCTTGTAATTGAGGCTTCCGTCTCTCTGTTGTCAGGTCATCGCCGACACCTCACTCCCCCTCTCACATTGTTTTGTGAAGGCCGAGAGGCTCGTGCAACGCACGAGCCAGCGCCATCATTATGTTCACTTGAGTGAATTCTCCCCGCGGATAGTGGACATAGAGTCATGCCAAGGGGCATCAATTGGCCCGGAAACAGGAAGTCGATTCCATTATGAATTTATTGCCGCAAAAAAGATCAAATGTGATATAAGATTCACTAAATAAAGGGGGAAAAAAGAGGAAAAAATTATAATTCTGCCACCAGGTGGAGTGTAGAGGTATCCCCGAGGGCAAAGTCTTATCTCGTGCCCAGGTGTCAGCTCGTGTACATAGACCAGGTGCTACTAGGTGCGGGGGGTTAATAACGCTTTGTCTGTCAGTCACGTGGGTTTCGTTCGCGTGCCTGTATGGATGCAGCTGCTGCGAGCTGCTGCCATTTTTATTCTTTTTTGTCTATCTCCCTTCCCCCGTTCACTCGTTGTATTTTCAACCGTTCGTCTTTGTCATACAGATGTCAAAATACACTCTTGCATGAAAAATGGTTAATAGTGGTGTAAATATGTATTTTGAAATTGAATTTTAAAGTTTGTAGGCCAGGGAAATGTTTGGAAATTGTTTTTACATGTTATTCCTATGGGGAGTGATTTGGTAATACATTTTAAAAGAATTGATCTTTGAAAATCAAAGTGATATCGGGATTTTAGGAATAAATATGTGTTTTATCTTGAGGAAAATTTATCTGATGGTCACTTGGTCTATTAAAACATTTTTTTTTTTTTAAGGAATTCATTTATAAATTGTTTTTGCATGTTATTCCTATGAGGAGTGATTTCGTAATATTAAATATATTTAAATTGAAAAAATTTTGTAAATCGAAATAATTTCGGGATTTTAGAGATAAATATTAGTTTTATTTTTATAAAAATTCATGGTTTATTAAAACATACAATAATCTTGGGGAATTCATGTTTTCTCATGGTATTCTTACGGGGAAATTTTTTTATTGTATTTTTCGCTTTGATAATCGAAACAATTTCATGTTTTTCATCATAAAAAGTCACTCGATGTCTACTTGACCCGCAAGAAATACGTTTAAGTGAAAAAATATCCGCTTAAAACGTGTTTCGATTTTCGATTTATATTCACGGTTATAAAATTTAGGACTTTTTCTCTTTCAGTGACGAGGAAAAACTGCAAACATACTCGGAATTGGTTTTTGTTGTTTGTTGAGACTGAAATTGTTTGGATTTCATGATGCATTGCAAACAAAAAAATCTACATCACTTTCTCTATAACAACATCGTTTTCACTTGTTTATTACACACTACTTTAAACTCTTGAAATATTAAAAAAAATTAAAAAAAAAAAATTTAAAAATTAAAAATTCTATGCGTTTCAACTTGAACCCTCCCTTTCTTTTTGTGCATTTTCATTTCGAACGCGCGCGTTTTTTAGTTTCCTCCCCCACACTTGCGCTTGTGTTGTTGGCAGATGTCTGTGATTAATGGCGTAGTTCGCTTCGAGGCCACAATTTCTACTCTACCGGTGTTTGTTTTGTCGTCGGCCACCGCCTCGTGGGTCACGTATAGTCGAAAATGACCCCGTATTTCATTTTCGATTTAGCGACAACAACATATATATATACCTATGTATTCTTCAGGTGTTTATAGTTTATCTTGTTTTTTTTTTTTATTGTTTCGTCTCAGATCACATCTGCTTCCCTTGTTTCAATTCAGTGTGGGTTGTTTACGTTACAGGTGCAGTTCATAAATTCATTTCTCATTCTTTCTCGAAATTCAATGCACAATAATGAAAAAAGAAAAAATTTTTTTTAATGCAATAAACACTTGTTATTTTATTTATTTATTCATTATTCTATACGCCACAACGGATTTTATTTATTTTTCAATCAGAAAACCGTTCTGAGAATGTTTGCGAATCGCCATTTTTATTTACAAGTCGCTATGACAACACGCCGATGACTGTTTTGAAAATAAGGAATAGTATTCTAGGTATACTTCGATTTTTGTTTTTGTTGTCGGATCGTCTTATTATTATTATTAAAAAAAAAATAATAATAAAAAAAAAAATTAATATGTTTTTGACAATGATATAGTTTATGGATATTATATTATACGCTAATCTATTCTTGATGGTGTGTTTATAGTCGAATGTAATTGTTGTTTTCTCTTTTATCGTTCAAACTGGTGATGAGTTTGTTTTTTTTTTGTTTTTTTTTAAACTTTAGACCTACCGCTGACAATTGATCACAACACACTCGTTTTCCGTTAATTGCATTTCAGTTTCAGTCTGATGTGTCCGCCCATGATGTTTTTTTTTCCTTGTTTTTTGTTTCATAATGAAAAATTGTTTTCCTGTTTGCTTTTGTTCGTTCCAGGTGTAGTGTAGGTGTATATGTGGATTATTTCCTCTTTTTTTTTGCTTTATATTCAATTTAACCTTCATTTTTCAAACTAAGTACAAAGACTTAGAAAAAGTGGCTTGGAAGTCATTATTAATTCAATAACAATTTCATTTATTGTTTGTAGTTTCAATGAGAACAATTGTTGTTTTTTTAATGATATAGTAAAGTATCTTCACATTATCAACAATATTCATTTTAGTGCTTTTTACATAATAATATTCAGTTGTAATATCACAATGTAGTGTGATTGTCGAAATAAGCTTGTAACAATGAATTTTTTACTCGGTAGAAATCACGAGTGCATCAATCACTGAATAAATCACGAGTGCCCATAGGGCACGAGTGGTTTATTCTGGTCGCAATTTTTAGATGGTTTTACCAATGAGTAAAAAAATGAATGGTTGCAAGCTGTTTCGACAATCACTAGCGCGTAGACCTGTGCGATATTTTTCAAAACCGGTTGCGATACGATATTGCTTGAAAAGCGATATCGATACGATATATCGCAGTATCGCAATATCGTTTATAATATCGCAATTTGCAATATCGTTTGACCCGATATCGCGATATATGACGATTGTGCGATACTTGATAGATCCATTTTCGGTCCAAAATGTGATTAAACTGCACTTGGTTTCATTTTCAAATGATTTTCATTTGAAAATAAAATCAAGCGGAAAATTATAACAGATTTTTGCCAATTTTTTATTGGCGATATTCCGCGATACAGCAATATTGTGGAATATCGCCATATCGCAATATTGCAACAGCGATATAAAGGAAATACGATATATCGATGCTGATATGGAATTACGATATATCGCGATATTTGTTTTGAAAAATATCGTTTTTCTTTATATCGCAATATCGCACAGGCCTACTAGCGCGAATGGTATTCTGGAAGAGAATCTAACGAGAAAAACTACAACAACAACAAATCTATATCTATATTTCGCAAAATCTCGTGAAATTCCGTGAAACATCGCGCCATCGCCATTTTGGGATTGGGGTGGAGTGGCTCGCTCTGACGGCTAATTGTTTCAGAAGTGGATAAAAGAAATTTATTTTCGGATATTTTTCATGGTGCTAAATAATCAAAACAATAGGTGCGCCGACTAATGAGATTCGACCAGAATTTCGAATTCAACGAATCCGCACGTACGCTCTTGTCGATAGTTTTTATGAGTTAGATTCTCACTTTAATAGTGTTCAAGTCAACAATATTTACTTTAATACTAATAGTGTTCAAGTCAACAATATTTACTTTAATACTAATAGTGTTCAAGTCAACAATATTTACTTTAATACTAATAGTGTTCAAGTCAACTTTTAATACTTTTTTGTGTCGACAATACTTATTTTAACAATGTTCACATCAACAATACTTATTTTAACAATGTTCACATCAACAATACTTATTTTAACAATGTTCACATCAACAATACTCATTTTAACAATGTTCACATCAACAATACTTATTTTAACAATGTTCACATCAACAATACTCATTTTAACAATGTTCACATCAACAATACTCATTTTAACAATGTTCACATCAACAATACTTATTTTAACAATTTTCACATCAACAATACTCATTTTAACAACGTCCTCATTAACAAGTTTTTTATATTTTTATATATTAGCATTGTTTTATAGTTTCAACAGTGTAATTTTCTAAATTTCTTTTCTTTCAACATTATCATGAATACCACTTACTTGTCAGTTGAAAACAAGATATCCGCATCCGCAAAGCGCCCATCAACGAAAACACAAACCCAATTCTTATTCCAAATCGATGGACTTTAATTCTCATGAGACATTGTTGTTGCTCTCACTTTTATTTTATTTACTTTGTATACCCTACAGGCCAAAATCCACCTTTTTCTACACTCTCCTCTCTTAATCTTGCCCCCTTTTTATCTCTATACGACAGAAAACCATTTCCCATCTACCTGGTGGCATCAAGGGGTTAGAAGCAATAAATCACGTGGGACCCGACTATCTTCAATGACAAATGTCACGTGTCTAACCATAATTCATAACACACGATTCCAAATGGCAAATGATCACCAATTTCATTTACGAGCCGCCATCTTGACTTGAGGGGGTTCCACGAGTTTCACCAAGCGCATCTCCTAGCAATTTGGTTGCCAGGTAGAACCGCTTTCCTACGACAGGGAAACCAAGTTATTATTCAATTTGATTTTTTTTTTTTATTTTTATTTATCTTTTTATTTTCATCCACCATTTTTATTTCGAGGATTTTTTTTAATGTCTTGTTTTTTTTGGCTCACGGCCCAAGGGTTCGTTTTCTCGAATGCGCATAAAACTTAACTTGACGTAGATGCATGTTTGATGAAGTGGGAGCCACCTGAAATATCGACTCTGGATTGAGGTGGGTGGAATGGAATAGTGGAAAGGGGGGACCCTTTGGACTTGCGAGGACGACTGGGCTTTTTCTGGAGGATCGATGCCAGTCAATCGAAGAGAAAGAAAGAAAAGGAAGTTGTCTTAATAATTAAAGTAAAAAGAGGGAGCAGAGATTGATGTTTTGTGTGTCCTGGTAAATGATTTTTTTTTTTTTGGGGGGGGGGGTTTTGTGCTGAAAAATGATTTTTTTATTGGTGAGTTTTTAAAGGGGTTTTGTGTGATTGGTTGTTAAGTAGTTGAGTAGAATTATCAGAAGAGTTATCAGTGGAAATTTCATTAGGTTCGAGTCATTTTAGTATATCTTATCTGAAATTAGAGTTTTTATCTTTAGGAATGTGATGTTGAGGACATGAGATTAATTATTGACAAAGGGAATGTAGTTTAGATAGCTGATGAATTCCGTAATTTCTCTAATTAAGGCCCGGGTGTTTATTCATTTTTGCTTCAAGCGATTATTTTCCTATTCAGTAAAATGTTGTGATTTGTGGCGCAAATATTAAGAGGTGAAGGAATAATTTCATTTTATGTAACGGATTGATGTAAAAAAAGTATGATTTACTGTTTTGGGTTTAAGCTGTTTCATATTTTATTTCATTTTTCATGCATATAATTATGAGTGATATACGCATGTGGCGTAATACTGCAACAGTTAAATTGTGTCAAAATTTGCATAGAGTTTAAATATTATTTTTTTGTTTTGTTATTGTAATTCAGTTTTAAAAGAATATTAAGTCTTTTGTGATCTTTTAGTTATATACATATAAAATGAAAATAAATATGAAAGAGATTATAATTCTAAAACAACTCAATAAAGGACCTGGTTGGCCCCAATAAATCTGGAATCTGATTAAAAGTTTGGAACAACAAACAAGATAAAACATCAAAAGAGTTTATAATTGCATCTTCATAAAATGACAAAAAAACAATTGAATTTAGATTTGTTATGAGTGCAGTAAAAGTTAAAGACAAAAGTGTAGGCTCTTTTGTGTAGATTGTATGAAAATATTATCGTATACATAAATATTACATCTGGTTTGTTTTGGGACTGAATATACAATATACAATACAGTTGGAAAAATACGAAAGAATAATTTATTAGAAATGGAAATATAAGAATTATAAGGAAATGAACTAAATGACTGCAGATATTGTTCAAGTGAACCATATGACTGCAAACATTGTCAAATGAACCAAATGACTGCAAACATTGTTGACTGCAAACATTGTTCAAATGAACCAAATGACTGCAAACATTATTGGAAATGAACCAAATGATAGTCAAATGATAGCAAACATTGTTCAAATGAACCAAATGACTGCAAACATTATTGGAAATGAACCAAATGATAATCAAATGATAGCAAACATTGTTCAAATGAACCAAATGACAATCTAATGACAGCAAACATTGTTCAAATGAACCAAATGACAATCAAATGACAGCAAACATTGTTCAAATGAACCAAATGACAATCTAATAACAGCAAACATTGTTCAAATGAACCAAATGACAGCAACATTGTTCAAATGAACCAAATGACAGCAACATTGTTCAAAATGAACTAAATAACAGTAAACATTGTTCAAAATATACAGCAAGACTTTTTCCAATGAACAATTCTAAATTTAATTTTTTCTTGTAAACAATACTAAATTTAATCATTTTTCTTGTAAACAGTACTAAATTTACACTATTTTCTTGTGAACAATACCAAAATTTACACTATTTTCTTGTGAACAATACCAAAATTTACACTATTTTCTTGTGAACAATACCAAAATTTACACTATTTTCTTGTGAACAATACCAAAATTTACACTATTTTCTTGTGAACAATACCAAAATTTACACTATTTTCTTGTGAACAATACCAAAATTTATCCTTTTTTTAGTAAAGCAATTGTTATAACCTACAAATTTCTAAAAAAAAATCAACATTTGCTATAGTAAACAGTAAACATCATCATCCCTTGACTTCTCTAAACTTGACCCCAGATGTCGCCACTCAAAAACCTCCAGTCCATTTCCAATGCCATTCCCGAATGATAAGAGTCACATACTCTTCTTCTCTACATCTCTACGACATCCCCAACTCGCAATCGTCAAGCCCTCATTCAACTGAAGACCATTTCAGAATTCATTTGGGATTTTTGTTTTGTATTCAGCGCGAGACGATGCGCCTTGCTTTTCGTGTTTCATCAACCATGCACACAGCACACACTTTCCACTCCTCGCATTATCTGCTCGCACCATCAATCTGCAAGAGATGGCGCGCCTTTTCCTTCCCCCAACCCATCCGATGTCCGAGCTACCTGATCCTCGCAGCTTATCACCTGGCAAATCTCCACCGTAATAAAAAGGGGAAAATATTAGTGGCGCTGCGCAAACTCATTGATTTCACTTTTCATTTATCAAGACGAATGAGAGGATCTTTGGGTGAAATGCGAGTCCACATTCCAGCGATTTCGACCACCGCTCGTAAAAACCGTTTGGCCACTAATCAACGCGTGGCGGGACGCGCGGATTAGGCGCGGATCAAGAAACACGATAAGTGCCTAGACCAACACGCGTACTGTCGCGTTTCTCTCCCTTCACATACACCTTTCTAATTGGCTGTCGCTGTCACTTCAGTGACACGACAAGGCAATCAATAGCATGGATTTTTTTTTGCCACATCTTTAAATAAAATAAAAAACTGCAAAAAAAAAAAAAAAAAAAAAATATTATTGCGATATCTGGTACTTCCGGTTCTGGTTATACCAGTTTGAATGGGCAGGGACTCAGGGAGTCGGTATTTTGCATTTTAAGGAACTTCCGGTGCGAACAAAGGAGGAATTTGTTTGTTGTCTGGTGTGCGACATGGGCGCACCTGGCTGAGTTGAAAAAACAGGACTTCCGGGCTGAGAGAAGTGGAATTGCACTCCCAGTGTGTCAGTTGGGAATGACAAAGAGATGTGTTGTGGGGTTTATGGGGTGGTTATTGAATGGAGTTTCATTGCTGACATGAATAATGTGATTTGTGTGAATGAAATTGTGTACTCGTATTGCATTTTAATTTGCTAGTGTGAGAATGTTTGCCAAATGCAGTGTAAATATGGTGTTCACTATTGATATGGAGTGTTGAGTTATGGGAAATTAGAATGCACGTACATGTTGTTGGTTTTAGAAGTTGGTGTGTAGGTAATATAAATAAATTTTTAGCTTGAAAAATAAATTTAATTTTAAAAAAGTTACGTTTTCTCATTAAAAGTTACTTTTCCTCATTAAAAGTTGGTTTTGCTCATTAAAAAGTCATTTTTGCTCATTAAGAAGTTATTTTTGCTCATTAAAAAGTTATTTTGCTCATTAAAAAGTCACTTTTACTATTAAAAAGTTATTTTTGCTAGTAAAAAAGTCATTTTTGCTAGTAAAAAGTCATTTTTGCTAGTAAAAAGTCACGTTTGCTCATTAAAAGTTTAACTTTGAAAATATCAGTTTAACTTTGAAAAAAATCAGTTTAACTTTGAAAAAATCAGTTTAACTTTGATAAAATCAGTTTAACTTTGATAAAATCAGTTTAACTTTGATAAAATCAGTTTAACTTTGATAAAATCAGTTTAACTTTGATAAAATCAGTTTAACTTTGATAAAATCAGTTTAACTTTGAAAAAATCAGTTTAACTTTGATAAAATCAGTTTAACTTTGATAAAATCAGTTTAACTTTGATAAAATCAGTTTAACTTTGATAAAATCAGTTTAACTTTGAAAAAAATCAGTTTAACTTTGAAAAAAATCAGTTTAACTTTGAAAAACTTTTGCTGGTGGACCATCGGGAAATTCGTGCCCCGAATGTGACTCACTAAAACAACAAAAATAAAATACAAAAATCACTTTAACTTAAAAATTACTTGAACTTTAAATTTATCATTTTTTATTTTCACCTTAAAAAAATATTAACAAAAAAATTTTTTTCTTTATTTCTTTCAAGGTGAGGACGTTATTTGTGAGCGGATTACCAATGGATGCAAAACCTCGAGAACTGTACTTGCTTTTTCGAGCGTATAAGGTAAGAAATAAAATAAAGGGGATTAAGGAAGATTTAACAGCAAAAAAAAAAAAAGAATTTTTTACGGTATATGTATCCGTATATCCGCCTCCGGTAAGTCAAAGTGAGAGGTTTCGTGTTAGAAAGGCGTGAAATTGAGTTGCTCCAACTCAGACGAACGAACTTTGACGCCATTAAAATAATTGTCATGTGGGTTCATAAACATGTCGTCAGTACATTTGGTGCGGAGAGCTCCGGCATGTTAACAGACTCGAACTGAGTAAATAACTGAAAATCCTCGCGTGCTCCGAAAAGATAAACTTACGCACCCACATTTCACTCTCTCTCTA
The DNA here is from genome assembly GCA_000239455.1 of Strigamia maritima. Taxonomy (NCBI): domain Eukaryota; kingdom Metazoa; phylum Arthropoda; class Chilopoda; order Geophilomorpha; family Linotaeniidae; genus Strigamia; species Strigamia maritima. The sequence continues at coordinate 136,451 of JH432147.1, forward strand.
CGCAGATTTCTTAACAGATTTTCTAATGTTTGTTTGCAGGGATACGAAAGTTCTTTACTCAAAGTCACAAGCAAAAATGGAAAAACAGCGTCGGTAAAGTAAAAAAAAAAAAAAAAAAAAATACCTATAAAATCCCTTTAAAATATTTAAAAATTAAAAAAAATTAATTATTGTTTTTATTAATTTACATATTCCATTACGCAAAATAATTAGAATTTTTTTTCAAAAACATTCGAATAAAAGATGTTGTTATAAAAATAGAAAATTTAACATAAAAGCCGAAACCAACAAAGACGAGCTGCACTGCACAGCATAATGGCGCGCAGTGAAGCCCATCACGGGCGGAGCTTTCGTTCGGGTTTCGATTGCAGCAACGTGATCGTATTCTCTCGGTCCCGTGTTCAATTAATTCGGGAACGGGACGGGTTGTTTTTAAAAACGGATTACGTTTCTATTTATATCAAGTGCGTCGTACCAATTGAAACTTAATCACCGACTCATTTTAAAACAGCGTTTGGATGTTTGCCATTCCCCAAATTGATGGCTCATCTTTTTCAATGCGCCGTTCCCATTTCCACTTTAAAAGAAAACACATCAACCGCCATTTTACACCAATAAACAACAACCGAAGCCTTTTGATTAATTTTTTTTATTTTTTTTATTTTTCTTATTTAGCCAGTTGGTTTTGTGACCTTCAGCACTCGTGCAGGTGCCGAAGCAGCCAAACAGGCCCTGCAGGTAAGTTGTTATTCTTTTCTAAGGGTGCCATGAATATTAAATTATTCATTAACGGTAATTACTCTTTTGATGTGATCAAAATTACTTAAGGAAAAATTTAATTTTTAGCTTCCATTTATTCGGCCCTTAATTATAATTGACTATGTGAGAGAGTCGCATGATAAGGTCGTCGTGCATCTTAGAATAATAACACCTTTTATACTTTAACGGTTTGACACGAGGCCAGACGTGAAACAAGCCAGAGCATCATCGTCACATTATAAAAACAGGCCTAATGCAGCTTTTGTTTACTAAATTACTTAAAAAAAGACATTTTATGTTGAATAATTACGAAACCTTGCAGTCTACACTTTATTTTTATTTTTTTATTTTACATCGAATTTGTAATTCGGTATGTGATGTTTGTATCTGATTACTTATCTTATTCAATTATGATGACAGTGCTCGTGTTTCTCGTTTTTCTTTTCTTGGGAAACGAGATGCAAAAAGGGGTTTTTGAATCAATATATTTTTAAGAATTTATGAAGTATATATAAATTATTTTTTTAAATATTTAGACAGTTTTTCGGATTGCTTTATAAAAAAAAAAAAAATAAAAATAAAAAAAAATTTTTAAAGGTAGTTGATGAGAGAATTGGTAAAAATTGTCCCTAGTGGCGAGAATCATGATGTTTAATTCAAATCTTACACACGAATAATATAACAGCTAAAAAAGTGAGTGATTGCACGCAGGAAAATAGTGCTATTGCTCGTTAGAATTAATTATTCAACGCAAATAAACACGGTACAAATGGTGCTGATTCTGGCAAAATAAAGAGAATGAACAACAACAACAAAATTTAAAATGATTGCGGTCATTCCGAGTGAAAATATGAATATTTTCGCAAAAATATAAAACTGTTGGTTAATTAAAAACGGCATAATATATGCGACGCACGGATGTGGATCTAAATTAGGCGTCAAAGATTTCGGACATGGTAAATACTGTGTAGTAAAAAAGCAGATTAATTAGTAAAAAGCACTAGATTAATTAGTAAACTATATTTGTCTTGTAAAACAACTATATTATCTTGTAGAACTTCTAGATTAACTAGGAAAACAAGCAATTACATACATAATAATACTAAATCAGCAATTAAATACTAAAAACCAATAAAACTAGCAATAAAACACAATTTAATGAACAATAATCGCGAGTGAGTAGTTTAAAGTTTAAACAACATACCCATGTGTAATTATAAACAACAATTCAATTATCAACAATTGAAGGCGCGAGTCAATTAAACAATTGACTTCCGCGATTAAATTAGCTTTACAATTTTCAATACCGGTATGACATCGAGATCCGCTTTAATTTAAGACACTATCTCTTAAGAAATAATAATTACGTGCTAAATCACATTTGCATACTCAAAACAGCGTCATTTTAATGTAGTGGATTTATTTTCCCTTTGTTCGAAGATTTTACATTTAAAAAAAAAAAATTAAATAATAAAAAAAAAATTAAAGCTAATAAAGAAACAGGAGAAATGATTTTTATTAAATCACGCAAAACGCGTCATTTTAATAATTTTATAAAATATTTAACTAATAAAAAAAAAATGTAAATTCGGCCTTAAATCAAAGTACATTTTCTACTCTTTATAAAACAGGGCATAAAATTGACATTTTTATGCCTCATTTTCCACCTTATGTAGATATAAAAACATACGTAATGCGTTTGAGTCCTCCACTAACCTTTTTAAGATCCTTTTTATTTATAGTCAGTGCACTCCTCCTGCCAATTGATTCTCACAAAGTAAATTTCAAAACTCGACCATTTTCAATCCATTTACCTAACACGATGTGAAAATATTAACCAATCACAAAACTAGACAGCAAATCCCTAGCCTGCATGAGAGCATGCGATGTGCGATTATTCAAGGTATGTTGTTGTATTTTTCCATTAAAGTTGTAAACCACCGAGATTAAATAAAATCAATAAACCGGGTTTTGATCTCATTATAATAACACTACTGAATCGTAAATCGATAAGAAGGAAAATTTTTTCAGATCGAAATTAAATGAAATTCATGGCATTCTTAGCATTTATTATAAAAATTGTAATTTGTTTGGGGGTGGATTGTTGCGTTGGTGTTGATCGACCTGGTTTTGCACCTGCAGCAGGGAGTGAAGTTCGACCCCGACATGCAGCAGACCATTCGACTGGAGTTTGCCAAAAGCAACACGAAGGTTAGCAAACCGAAACAGCAGTCACCCCCTGTCGCTGCCACCCACCCCACTCTAGTGCACCCTTTCACGGGACGTAAGTATAGGTCACACCTTTCACTAACTGACACCTGAGACGTCCCCTAATCGATTAAGGGACGTGTCGGAATATCAATTTCTCTTTAGGATATTAGATTATAGTCATCTAGGCAACAAAAGCGGCTATTTTGCCACTTTTTGTGCCTATAATTCGCATCTCTTGCAAATTTGGACATTTTTCCCATAGGATTAACATGGGGAAAGAAATTCAATTGTCGGGTAGTGCGGTGAAGCTCAAGGGGGCAAATTATTGTTGTTATTGAAGAATGTTTTAATAAAAAATTTGAAAAAATGTGTCCAGATTTGTTGGTTATGATGTGATTAATTTTCCTCACTGGTCTTAGCCTCATGCACTTTGCCTTATGGGTAAAAAGAGCATCGAGTGATGGAAGGATTTGATTTTTTTAGTTCTAATTTTTACATCACTCGATTGAGGGTTTGCACCTCACGCGCACTTGAGTAGTGTCGTAGGCTGCTAATGGGAAATTCCAGTGGCCATGATGTGCGACCATGTGTCGATCTTCACTTCCTGCCATTAAGCAGTTTTTTTTGTTTTATGGTTTTTTGTTTTTTTTTTTATATTATTTTTATATATTAAATTTTTATAATTTTTATTTTAATTTTTTTTTTTTACAAATTGGTTCTTTTTTGTTTGATCGTTTCTATGGCAACCACATTGGCCGATGACGAATTCATGAGACTCAAACTCCCCGATGACATCAGCTGACCCCTCTCAAGCTGAATATCTCCTGACCAACCTTATCGATCATTCGATATTTTTTTTATTTTCCTAGTATCCAATTTTAACATCAAAATTTCATATCTCGCAGCATCTAAATTTAAAATATCGATTTTTATTATTTTATTCTTTTATTATATTCATTAACTATACATCTCATGACATCATCAGCCGCCATATTTTTTCTTTTTATTTTTTTTCTTCTTTTTTTTTTTTCTTCTTAGAAAAGTGTTTTAAAAAAATTCAACTTTTGAATCCCTGGGCGTCAAAAAAAAACTCAATTCTCCTCTTGAATGATAATAGTTTTCAGTGGCGCCACCTATCGACCTAACCCCTAATTTAAATGGCAATCAATCGATTTATTAAATGACAAATCATCCCTCTAAACCCAAACATCATTTCAAATTCCAATTAACACATTTAATAATTAACTGTCATTATATAACCAACAAAAAAAAAAGAAAAAAAGAAGAGAACATTAAAAATCCAGGAAAACACAGTTCCATTAACTGGAAACGACGCCCTGATTAGACAAAACCCTTACCTGAAACAACAAACGCATGACTAAGCCCACTCCACCCTCAGCATCACCAACGATTGATGGGCACACTCACTCTCTCTCATTGCGTAATCGGGCGCGTGCGCCACTGCACTGAAACATTCATAGAGTAAGATGAGATGAGAAACCACCTCCCGCACTGCATAATGCAACATAGACGCAGGTGTGGCCTGAGGCCAGCATGACGCCACCTGGCCTCTCGAGGCACCCACCCATCCACCCATCCACCCATCTACCTAAAAGTGTTTTCCCTTAAATTTACTCAAATCTTGTCATTAAAAGTGATTTAGTTGAACTACAATTAATGTTTTTTTTTACTTTACTCTTTGCATTTTAAGTCAATTTTTTTTACCCAGAAGACCTGAGTGCTGCATTTTTTCCTGGTGCCCACGACGGATGGCCCCATCATGCGGCCTTAGCGTATGCAGAACTCCCAGCGGCCGCACTTCAGCATCCGGCCCTCGTTCATCCGGCTCTCCACGCTCAAGTTCCGGTGAGAATATGACCCGAGTTCGCTTTTTTTCCACGTTTCTCGTTTTATTTTCTTTGTTTTATTCAACCTGATCATCCAAGTTTGGTTTTTGTTTTCAGCCGCCATTGACAATCCCACATCCTGCGCATGCGGCATTGGCTTCTGCTGCAATGCACGCTGCCATGCCCCATCCGCACTTGGTACCGAGTCCCGCTTTGGCTAGTCCAGTGGGTTCAACTTCGTCCACGTCGAGCACTCCTCCTTGCTCTACCCTTTTCGTGGCTAATTTGGGTCAGTTTGTGTCTGAGCATGAGATTAAGGATATCTTCTCTAGGTGAGGTCACTTTTTCACTTTGTTTGTTTTCCTTTGTTTGTTTCACCGAATTAAAACAAATAAATTCATTTATGTGTCGAGCAGCGAAGCTCAGGGGCAGCATTTTCCCTATTTTTCTACTTTCGGGACAAATTTGAATTTGAATTTAAAATTGGCAACTAAAAATTTCATGCACGAAACACATCTCGGGCATAAAAAATGCATACTTGGATGAGATAATTATTTATTTAAGTTGCAGCAATTTCATAAATTCTCAACAATCCCCCCCCCCCTCTCCCCTAGAAAAAGAGCGGGATTATACGTGTATAATCATTTATTAATGCGAGTAAGCAGTAGATGTAGTTCACTGCAGTCACATTTATCATTATATTAAATAAACTAATTTTTTTTTAATTTTTATTTTTATTTTTATTTTTTGCAGTTTCCCTGGTTTTTGTCGGCTGCGCATGCACAATAAGGGCGGGGCCCCAGTGGCGTTCGTGGAATATCAGGTAATGTGTTGATTATTATCGTTGACAGTGTCCATTTGCTGACATTCTTATTTTAGGACGTTCGTTTCGCGACGCAGGCCATGACCAATCTGCAGGGTTTCATATTACTCTCGTCTGATCGTGGGGGGATTCGGATTGAATATGCGAAGAATAAAATGGGCGAGGTCGGGACATCAACCCCGCCTTGAAAACGTTCTTGGTAAATATAATACCCAATTCAGATCTATCTTAACATTAGAGACTTAGCGTTTTTTCTCCAACTCAAAACACAAATCTAAAATTTCATCACGTGATGGTAAGTTTGGGTTAATTGTTGCCTGTTGGATTTGTGTAAAACTAAACACTCAAAACAATTGAAGTTGAGTATTGCGCTTTGTTATGACACAAAGCTTGCGCATGCGCGCTAAAGAGACTAGAAAGCAATGGTTTTTCGACTCCCCAGGTAACACCAAATGTTGCTGCAACGTTGCAATGTTGCTGCAATGTTCCAAATGATACTTCTTCTAACATTGCTGCACTGTTGGCCAACATGTCTGCACTGTTGGCAACAGTGCAGCAATGTTAGAAGAAGTATCATTTTGAACATTGCATGCAACATTGGTGTTACCTGGGTCAGCTCAACTAGAGAATTAAAATAAGATATCACAATATATACTTTCAGTACAATGTATACTTCATGCATACCGCAGGTCATTAACCAATGGGAGTTTCGTGCACGATTTGTTAAATAGAGTATAGAGCGAGGTATAGAGTATAGACGTGCATTGGGAGAATTTTGGGCGCCATTTTTTTCTACAATTTAAGCACGTTGACGAACGAACTGGAAATTTAATTCCAGAATAAATTTCGAGATCTATTTATCACAAATTTTCGGATTGAGTTTTGGATTTTGATAAATCGCAAACTCAAAACGTAATACCGAACACAATTTTTCTTTTTACGCAAACTTTTTAAGTTTGGGTTTGTGTTTGTGTTTTGAGTTGGGGAAAAAACGCTAAGTCTCTATTAATAAACAAAATCAAGGTTAATGTCATTATTCATGCGTTCCTCTGGTAAAATCATCAGTTTTTTTTTGGGGGGGGGGGGTCTTATAGTGGTAGAGACTGAGTAAAGTATGGGTTTTATTGCATTGGCAGATGCAATTAAGACAAAGAAAATTGCGAGTGACATGTGTCAATATTAAGTCTGTTTTAAGCAATATGTGCTTAATAGATGTCATTCATTTGAAATTAATTAATTAGGAAAAACCTCCAACAGGATGTTCTTAGAGTTGTATCGGATGACAAATAGTGTTTCATTTACTTAATTACACATATTTACTGACTTGCAAGCATTTTAATTAATCTACAACGGAATGAATCGGGTTTTACTTATGGAAACCAGAAGATTTAGAGAAAAATTTTCCAATGTTCCAAAAATGTTAATTGCATAAATTCTTTTCTATTATTCAGTGAAAAATGAGTGGTGAATTTATAAGTAGTGAAGGTAGGCCCTAATGTAGCCCTGATCCTAGAAAATGTATTTTGGGGGCCCATACTTATTAGTACTTGTTAAAAGTTACTCTTATTACTTTGGTCCTGGTGTTCACACCACTCAGTAACGTAACGCAAGATGGCTGTGCAAAGCATTGTGGGTTTAAGATCACAGACGTAAAGCTAAATTCCTACTTCAAAATTGATTTTAAAGTATAGGAAATAACGTAACTTAAGAAATTACAACCAATATAAGAAGACAGCTGCTTCTCGCATGAAAAACGACGAGATGAAATGAGAAATTGCGTGATTGGTCGGTTTACAAATGTTACTTTTCTTAAGTTATGTTAAATTCTCTTAAGTTACGTTAAATTTTCTTAAGTTACGTTAAATTTTCTTAAGTTACGTTAAATTATCTTAAGTTACGTTAAATTATTTTAAGTTACGCTAAATTCTCTTAAGTTACGTTAAATTCTTTTAAGTTACGCTAAATTCTCTTAAGTTACGTTAAATTTTCTTAAGTTACGTTAAATTTTCTTAAGTTACGTTAAATTTTCTTAAGTTACGTTAAAAATTTTCTTAAGTTACATTAAATTTTGTTAAGTCATGTTACGTTACGTTCAATGTGAGCTAACCATAAGTCTGTCTTACACTCGTGCAGCTATAAAGATTATTCTGGCAAAGACTTAGAGCATTCTAACCACAATTGGCCAAGATATGGGCCACCCGTGAAGTAAGGGTCCCCATGGGTTTATAAATGAATTCAACCATCAAATGATAAATTTAAAAAATTCTATTTTGGCTTTCGGGGATCCCTAAGCATGTTTACAGCCGAGGGGCCCCAAATTATAATGCATTTTGTCGATGATGAACGAATGAGATCCCAAAATAGTCGCGCTCGGGGGCCCCCTGTTGATAAGTCCGCCTCTGAGCAATGGGAATCTTGTTAAAGCTTAACTCATAAGTTTTACCAGTAAAAAGATAATAAACTAAGATCCTGTATCAACATTTTAAAATACTAGAAGCACAAGCAGCCATATTTCCCAAGGGCAGCGAGAGAGATTAGATTTCCTAGCAAATTATTGCAATCCTTGACTTCACGCTCGCGTGAGTTTGTTTGTCCCAAGACTTGTGCAACATTTCTCGCTATTTCAACGATTTCTACGCTTATAACTACATAATAGTACTAAGGGTAATTGACTGTAAACAAAAGGAAATGGAAAAAATTGATTTTAATAAATATTAATTTGAATATTTTTTATTTTTAGATGCACAAGGATGAGGCCGGTCACGTGACTATTACCCTCTGGTTGCTCAACGTCTTTCTCTTCAGCTTGTTTTACTTCTCTGCGCCACAGCAATAAACCAAAGGGACTTTTTCCGGCCCCAGAACGACATCTTCTCCTGTGCTCTTTGCATCCAGTGGTTAATTTATTCAATTTTGTACATATCATTGATTTCCGCTCTCTATATTTATGACAAGTGAATTTTTAGATGCAGCGCGTTTGTTGCATCTATTTGTGCGTTTCTCTTCAAATTCATTTGTCAGTTTTTGTGAAGAAAAACAAAATAATATCTGAAGAAGAAAAAAAAGAAACAATTTGTGCTTTTTAGGAATTTTATTGTGTGAAGGGTGTTTTAACAAATTTATTCTCCATTTTCTTTCTCTTCTTTGCATATCACGTTGTTGCCGATTCTTCTGGTTGAGGTTGTGAGAATTTTTCTTTAGCTCCGATTTGTGGGGGCACGTATCTTTAGTGCCCGTTATATATAAATATTATATATATAATTGTCTGTTGCCATTTTTTTGTTTGTCTTATCAACTTCTCAACTAGTTTTTCCGTCCAAAAAGAATATGGAACGAGGTTAAGTAGTCCGTTGCCTAATGCGGCTGAAAAATGATGAACTGTTAAGTGTGGCGCGGCATTTTTCAAAACATTTTACAATGCCTTATCTTACAACAAAAACAACAACAAAAATATCATGTAGAAACAAAAAAAAACATAATTATTATTATTAATATTATTATTATTATTATTATTATATATTAAACAAAAGAAAGCTCGTGTGTCTTAATCTCGACAATCTTGGTCTGGTGGCCATTTTTAAAATCATAGCGAAAAAAAAAAATTAAAAAAAAAAATAAATAATTAATAAAATAAAATAAATAAAAAAAAAAAGTAAAAAAGGAATACAAAATGTTTACAGATAAAAATTGCTTTATTTATATCATATTTACCTCCATATGGAGGTGAAATTTAGCCTCAAAGTGTCTTTTTCGATTTGCAGATAAAAAAATCTAGAGAAATTATTAATCCCAGTTCTAATCCTTATCTCAAGTCGTGCTCTATTTTTTTGTTCATTTTGTATTTGTTTAAGAAGATAAAAAATAAATAAATAAATAAAATAATAAATAAATAAATAAATAAAATAATAAATAAATAAATAAATAAATAAGATATCATGGGCATTGACAAGAGGTTATTTGTAAGCAATACTTTTAGAAGAAAAACTCTCGGTTTGAGTTTAGCATTAACCAATTCCTCACCTATAGTGAGGTTTTTGGAGTTTCATATCTCAGTCAGACGTTTGCCCTCTTATTACTACGCTAAAATTAGTGAAAAATTGGATTAATTTACTAAAAACCCAAGTTACACTTGGCTTTTTTTATGACAAAAATGTTTCGCTGATGATATTTTGCCAATTTAGTACTTTAGTTGATAGTTTTAATGTGTAGTTTTACTGTTCATTCCCGAAAAATCCGTAGTTAAATTATGCATAATCTATTTTTACTGAGATTTGGATCAATTGTAGTATAATAATGCATAATAAAAAAAAAAATTAAATAATAATTAAAATAAAAGAAAACTCAGCATCAGTTGTTAGCGGCATCGAACTCATAAATTATGCAAGTTAACTTTATCATAACTTTTATATATAATTATATATAAATAATTATTATAAATAGAAATATTGTTTTGAAACTAGTCAGTGTTTTCAACGCAGCTGAGCTGAATCTGAGTAGTGTGTTCAGGTGCAGACATTTTTTTTTTTTTTTTGAGACGATGAGTTATCGACTAAAATCCTCAAAGCATTCCAACTTGAAAAAAAGAAAATAATTAAAATGAAAGAATTTGAATCGTATCGTGAAAGAATATAGTTTTAGAAAAATAATAAAATATTAAAATTTCTTTTTGATCATATGCGAATGAATTATTGAGTTTGTTTTCATTTCATATGTATACTTTGTTTATTTCAAATATTTCTCTTATGCTCGGCAATTTTAAGCCTCTCGTCCAATCAAATTCCCAATTGGCACAAAAACAAATAGGAATTAAACATGAGCTCATGTTCAAGTTGATTGCTGCTGATGAGTTGGAATTAATTTCAATTGATTGGCAAGTGAATACTCACATGTTTTTTATTTATTTTTATTTAATTTTTTTTTTTCTTTTTTATAAATTTTTAACCATTTCTTAAAAATAAATAATAAAAATTGATATGGGTGACATTTGAATGAGACGAGTGCGCTGTTTTGCTCAAAAATCATTTATTACTTGAACTTGGCAATCGTTTTTATCATCTTGTTTATTATTATTATTATTATTATTATTATCTATGTTATATTACAATCCGAAATGACCAATCATGACAAGTTTTTATTTATTGCTACTTTTATTGTGTTTTTGTGTTATGAATGAGTACTTTGCTAATGTTAAAATTGTAATTGCAACTGATTGACATATCAAGAGTGAAAAAATGTGTTTGTTTTTTTGTACTATTTATCGAACAAATCTTTGTTGTTTTTTTTTTTTTTTTGTTTTTTTTTTAAATTCTGGATAAGATGTTGGCAACTGAATGATGTATGTTGGAATGAAAAAATTTGCTTTCAAAGTAATTGGTATTTTAAAAAACAAAAAAATGTACTTTTTATTCAAATAATATCTATACATATATATATATATATATATTGTTAGTTGAAGAATTAATCAATTTTTTTGTTCAATTTAATGTTATTTTTTCAATCATTGGTTCAAAGTTCAAACTAAACAGGGCCGGTTTTAGGTTAATTTAATAATGGCTGGTTATTAAAACAAAATAATGTATAATTTTAAAAAAAAACCAGCCCTGATTTGTAAAAGACCCTGTAATCATATTCCGAGCAGAGCGACACTATTCTCTAATTTTAATTTCTTAAAAAAAAAAAAAAAAAAAATCTGATAATAAATAATTGAAACCAAACAACAATATCATCCTAAGAGTGCCTTGGTTGGCTTTGCTGCAATGCACGACTTTTATGAGAATTTCTCTCTATCTCTCTCCTTATAAACATTAATAATCTTTTTTGCCTGCTGGACAGGATGGTGCACAGGGTCTTCAAACCTTAAAAAGACAACAAAAAAAAAAGAAAAATATCAATCTGTTTGTGTGCTGATAGCGAACGTCATAAATCATCATTTTGGATGGTCGTCGTTTGACCATCCTATGCATATCCTAGACAAGGTTGTTTGCAGTGCCTTCTTATACAGCTCTTTTGCTTTTATTAAAACAACAAAAATCAATTTGTAAATGTAATTGGGAATTTTCTACCTGCCATTTGAGAGTTTGTGGTCATTCCTAAAGCTTTATATTGATGAAATTCCGCTTGTTTAAGTGCGAATTGATGAATACGAGGCTTCTAAGGGCTTAAACAAACTAAATACTTGTTCTGGATCAGTTCTTTTGGGTATTTTTGAGGATATTTGAGGCGTGTTTTGTTCAGATATACCGTTTGGAACTTTTAATGCAAATTCAATTGAACGCACTTGTTGCATGAACACCGAGCACACGTTAAATTTTCACATACAATTTCATGCATGTGACTATTTTATTGTAATAATAATTACAATTATTTAATTAATACTAATAATAATAAGTCTGTCCTATCTTATGTTGGCCTCTTATACTTTTCAACATGTATTTCGTCATAAAGTTTCTTGTAGTATTGAAAATAATTGAAATTAACATCTTTTACGTTTCTTTGAATCAAAAAAAAAAAAAATACAACAATTCATATTCAATTATTAGACAGTTTGCGATTTCTCGTACGAGATTTTTATTATTTACGAGACTTGTATTATTACGAGATTTTATTAAAAATCTCGGGATTTCATTTTTCGTTCCAACACTCTCGGACGAGATTTTTAAAAAAATCTCGTTTCAAATTGTCGTGTATACGACTTCACTTGCGCATGCGCACTGCCTACAATTGTCGTGAAATTCTGCCGCCATTTTCCCTCCGCTTCGGCTGTAATTTTGGCAAAGTTGTGTCGATTACATTATCTCAGGTTAGTTTTTTAATCAGTCAAACACCTTGCACAAACCACAAGCCCAATACTTAGGCTTAATTTGTGTAAGGTGTCTTGTTTTCCTAAAAATTACTGCTGCCGATTTAAATGTCGTATGTAATAGACGGTTTGCGCTTTCACGAACGAGATTTTAATACGAACGTGAAATAAATTAATAAAAATGAAATAAATTCATTTTTATTAATTATCTCGTGTCTCGTAATTAAAATCATTGTTTCAGATTGCGCTTGCAGAAACAATTAAACACGAACGAGAACGAAATAAACAAATACACGAGAAACATGGCTTTATTCAGAAAATGTATAAATTATGTGTGTTTAATGCCATGTTTATATAAAAAATAGTTAGTTGCAAACAAATTTCTAACCTAGATGACTAAAAACCTACCGAAAATACAACGAGCCGATGAAAAACAAGATGGATGCCTCGCTCGCTTCAAATTGCAGAACAATGCGCATGTGCGAATTTTGATGCACACTGCGCATGTGTAGTGCATTCGTATATCAACTTATATACGAACGAATTGAAAAATAAATCTCGTATATTCATACTACGAATGTTAAATTAAATACGAGATTTATTTTTAAAATCTCGTATTAATCTACCATTCGTAATTAAAAAATTACGTTCGTGAAAGCGCAAACTGTCTAATGTGTTTCGTGACCAATCGCAAACACTGATACGACATTTTATTAACGAGATTTAACGAGATTTTTTGAAAATTTCGTTTTTTTAAATCTCGTTTTCGTCTCGTACGAGAAATCGCAAACTGTCTATTCATTGTGGAACATGAAAGGTAAGCTGATTTATCCAAAAAAATAACCATTTGGAGTTCTGATGTTTTTGAAATGAAGATGAGCCTAGATTTGTGATGTTACTCCAAATTCTACATTAAATTTTTTATGGATTTTGACCTAACGATTTTTCAAGAAAAATAACCGATTTTTAAATTAATTAAATTACATTTTTTATTATGTTATTTTTATTATTTTATTTTGGCGCTGCCGTTGATGTGTTTTCTTCAACTGCGATATTCTATACGGAAGTTTGGCGGAAAATGAAAAAATTGACACTTGGTGAGCAACTTTAATACCTAAATTAGAAAAGTAAAAAGATTAATGTAAATTAGCATGACTAATAAAATATCATTTTCAATTTATTTTTCGTTTTATTATATCGTTTTTTACGTTTTTTGTAATGGATATATTCATTTTATATCTGCTGAGATCTTCCCTCGCAGAGCATTTTAGATTTATAACTTACGATATTATATTTTCTTATGTTGCAGCTTATTCACAGCAGCTGGAAACGCGTAAATTAAATTTTTCATTTTTTTATATGCTAGAAAACTCTCTTAACTGACAATTTTTTAAGCTACATCTCTAAAAATTCTTACATGTTTCCTGCTGCCCCTCAAACCAGTGGCACTGCAAACCATCTGCAAAACTGACAACGACAGCATTAGAATTCTAACTGATGAATTTAAAATGAAAATTGTCACTTATTTCTACCGATTTCTGAGATATAGAATCTGTGATATTTTGTGTCAACTTTGAAAAGTCACTTTTAACTTATCAAAAAAAGAAATTTTTTCTTCTTCTAAATATTGATATTTCCCTGAGTTAATTCTATTTCCGAGACATTAAACCCACCGTCAGATTTGTAGAACTGCCCTGTGTATAGTTCAGAGAGACTGTGTGCGTAAATCCGTAATAGATCAATCTCATACTCACCGAGATCAAAATACACTTGGTTCACTTAATCTGCGTCTTCACAAGTGAATTACACTCTCTTTCAGAGATACAGATTTGAATGCACCTAATTTTTTTCATCTTTTCCAAAATTGCTTGTCGGTTGATCTCGTAATAAAACTTGAACTAGGTCGGATATCCGGAAATCTATGACTAAAGAAATAAAATGTGTCGACCTCGAATTAAAATTTTTATTTTTTGACACCAAGGATGTCTGCCTCAAATATCATACAAAAGAATAAGCAGGTCGGAAATAATAAGAATAGACGTTGCGAGTATTAAAAATGCCGTTAGTTCACCACGAACAGCACTCAAACTCCAGTATTGCTGACTTGTAAGTCCAGATTTACTTCGCGAAAGCCGAAAACCATGAATTTGATTATTCTCAGCAGTTTTTTGGTAGTGTTCATCACTGTCCAGGCAGAGGTTTGATGTAGATAGAACAAATTCTGTGGATTTTATTAACTATTTTGTATTTTTCTCATAGGATTGCTTCAACTATGATATACCGCTTAAAGATAATGTGATGTTAAAGGATGTTCAAGATGAATGTGTGAAAAAAGTCGAAACTGATGTAAAAAAATTTTTTGTTTAATATATAAGTTTTTTATTTTTTTTTTAAAAAAAATATTTTTAGAAAGCTGATTACGTTTCGTGCATTGAATGTAAACTTGGATTGGTAAGTTGCAAAAAAATTATTTTATTTTTTTTATATTGACGTTTTGTATGTGGAATTTTAGGTGGAAGGTGAAAAGAAAGTTCCAAATTTCGAACGTTATAAAGAACACATGACCAAAATGATCAAAGATGAAAAAGATAAAGATATCATCCTTAAGGCCGTGGACGATTGCAAAGCGAGTGAATATACTGGAGACAACAAAGTAATGATGAACAAGTACTGTACACTTGACAGTCATAATTTATCAGTGTTTTCGTTATATAGGAGGAGAAGTTCGTGATGTGCTGGCGAAAGAAATTTATTGCAGTGTGTGGCAAAGACCCTCGCGTTTCTAATCCACGTGGTTTACATTAATAAAAATCATGTTTTGTTTTTATTTTTTTGGTGGTTTTGAAGAAAATAAAATTCAGCACAAATTTTAAAATTGTATATGTACAGAAATAAAATTATAAGCAACAAATATAAAAAGTCAACTTTTATTTTGCTCCAATTTTCTGAGTAATTTGATTTAAATTTTTATTTTTTGCAAATTCAGTGAAAAATCATTGAAAATTTGATTTTTGGGCAACACTTAGTGTGTTCTTTTGGAATTACTGGTGTTGGATCAGTGCATCTGCCAGGTTTATCTACCAAAGTTCAAAAATAAATTAAAATGACTAAATAATTCAATACGGTATTCAAAAATTCTTACTGACGTTGCAACGATTTGGATAAAATAATTGACAGCAAATGAATTGCATCAAGGCAGGACATTTTTGGGTGTGCAGGCCATCAACTCCTGAGTCAATTAAAGGAACGTTATACTTCCATGATGCATTGCACTGTGGGCGCTGAATATTGTTATTGATGTATAATTTCGTTTTATAAAAACCCAAACAGTGGGTAAATAATTTGAATTTATTTACTTAATACCAACATTAATAATTAAGTATGCGATTAAATATTTTTCTTTTTTTAGATTCAAGTGTTATATCATTGAAAATTTGGTCTTTGGCAAATGTTAAATGTTCTGCCGGTACTTCGTTGTAAAATTGGACAACATTTCAAGTTTCCTTGACAGTTTTGATCGCCGGAGCAACGAAAGGCGCGGATTCCACTTGCTGGAATTGCTGGTGTTGGATCAGTGCAAGTGCCATTTTTATCTACCAAACATAAAACATCAAATGACTAATTATAATTTAATATTCCAAAAATTCTTACTGGCGCAACAATTCGGTGGAAACAATCGACAACAAACGTTTTGCGTTAAGGCTGTGCAAACGCATCTGCAAGAATCGATATCCAATACAAGATGCATGAAAAAAGTAAAGAGAAAAATGAATTTCAACATGTTTATAATCAATGACGCATCGATTTTACTGTGGGATCTTTTATTTAGATTTATTTGTTACTGGGATCACGTGATATCAATAATGGGATGTGCATCAGCACTTTGTGCATGTCAGGATGTGGCCACAAAAACCTTTTGTTGGATAATACACAACTTTGAGCTGCATTTTAAAGATTTTTGCATATTATACAGAATGTGACAAGATTATTACGTACATACTACGTACATTCAATTACCAAAATAATTATCGAATTAAATTTTCAAAAAAAATATTTATTTTCTTATAATATATAATTGCAAAAAACTACAAATAAAGCAATAGCGCATTGTTTTGCCTCTTGAGCTTTACTATAATGTCGAAGCTGTTGATGTCTGAGGGAATCGCAAAGGAAATACGCAAATATTATATCCTTCTTGCGCAGCACAACACTTTTGAGATCCAGCGCAGTACTGGAGCAACCGAAACAACCGACAGGAATCGTAAGTGGAGCTAGATATGGACCCCGCTTTATCTATAAAACATAAAAAAACATTCCCAATATTTAATGCAAGACTTATACTTACTGGGGCAGCAAAGAAATTGTTGTAACTGATGAGAAAATTGTGAGTAAGACAATCACTGCCTTCGTGCACATAGCGATGAGCGAGTCAGGGTACAACGCATCACACTATATACAAATTGAATTTATTATTCTGATATTAGCATATGAGTAGACTGAAACACATTGACAAATTTTTCCGGAAATACCCAAAACATTTTTTTTTAATTTCCTAAATCAATGGGACGAGCAACATTGTTAATTGCAAAATAAATCCACTGCAGTGGCTGGCAATTGATAATTTCATTTATTTGGGTTATTGTAATGTAAATGAATCGTAAAAATGAGTCAAAAAATACAAAACAATAGACTTTTTATAGCTGTACAAACAATAATTTAAGCTACAAATGGCTCATGTTTCACGAAAATTTTAAATTGCAGTCTTAAGTCATGCAAATGTTTAAAGTGTTGAATAACTTACCCATTCTTTAAGTAACCCTATTGCAATAATATTTTTCCCTGTTATTTAATGTAATGCAGCCTATGCAGAACCAACCAGCAACAAATTTTGCTATTTATCGAAAAGAATAGTTTATTAAACAATAAATTTATTTTACTCACAAATTCTAGTAATATAAAAAGTAATAATGTACAATTTAAAAAATATATTCATTATAATCTTATTTGCGGCCACCACGTGGTGGAGTTGTCGTGGGAACTGTCGATGTCGATGTCGGAGGGAATTGCAACGGGTACATACAAATATTATATCCGCTTTGAACAGCGCAGCATTTTTGAAATCCAGTACAAAACTGATCTCCGAGACATCCAACACCTCCAGCGGACGTCAAAAGTTGAGTTGGATTAGGACAATAACCCGCCTTATCTATTAAAAACACAAGAAATTAACATTTAACAATATTTAACATGAAAAATTGAATTTGTACTCACTAGGACAGCAATTCGGTTGTGAAAATTTACAGCACAGAGCTTGCGCAGCCAGATTATTACAGGTATAACAGATAAATGAAGAAATTGTCGTAATTGATGAAAAAATTGTGAGTAATACAAACACTACCTTCGCGCACATCGCGATGAGAAGACAGAGCACAAATGAATAACGGGAACTCATAGAACTCTATTTATATTCATTTATACTATACGTATTGGGTTTTGTATTTTGATATTAGCATATGCATTAGCATATGAGTAGGTTGAGATAAAGCATGTAGTACACATTGACAAATCATTTCAAACATCCGAAATTATTTTTTTGTAGTGACCTAAATCAATTTGTATGATTTTAAAAATGAAAAGCGGGAACTGTTTGTTGCAGGATGTGCGTGTGGTCAAAAAAATTGTGAAAAAAGTGGGTTACAACTTACAAGTCGACATATTTATTTTTTTATTATTTTATTAATCTAACAATTGAGAAATATGACTAAGAAACCTTATTGCACATTTTTCAATCTTTAGCCATTTGATAATATTGATTTTCAAGCAATTTGCATGTTTTTCTAATTCTTTACAGTTTCTAATGGTTCAATTTTCTGATGCTTTGAGCTTTGAGCTTTGAAAACATTGTATTTTTCCATTTATTCGCTGTTTTTGTGTGTAAATTGATCGTATTTTCAAATTTCAATGGTTCTTCTATAGAAAAACCATTGAAAATTGAATATAATATCAGTATTTATATACAAAAAAACAATGAAAACTGGAAGAATTCAGTGTTTCAAAAGCCCAAATCATCAGAAAATTGAAACTTTGAAAACTAAAAAATTAAAATTAAAAATGTGTAACAACAACAATGTCCAAATGGATGTTGGTCGTGATAGAAATTGAGACAACAATTCTTTCTAATTTCCGTTTTCACAGGCACTAACGTCTCTCCGCTTCTAAAAGAGAAAATTAAAATTAAAAAATGCGTTATAAAATATAAATATTGGGGCTATATGTTTATTTTTCCTAACCTGACATTCTTTCCTGTCCATCTTGAAGCACAAATTGAAAATGCCACCAGATGGCTCACCAGACTGCAATTGTTTCTACCTAACAACGAAACACCTCAATCTAATTTATATCTATCCTCGACTAAAAACAATATACCTAAATAAAAAACTAACGTTTACTTATATATATCTTTATGATTGCACGATTTATGACGTCACATATATTTATGATAGTCTTTAACTCTTTATCAATTAACAAGGCATAATTTCGGTATACTTCAACCAATAATGTCAACTAAAATTATAATTCATCGTGAAACTTAATCCCCTTCCACCAAGCGTCTAATTTAGCCACAGCATTCCAATCGACAAGTTTCCACCAGTCCTCAATATACTGATGTCGAAGATTCTGATGCTTCAGATAGTATGCATGCTCCCACACGTCAATCACCAGAATAGGGAATGAATTATCCGTAATCGGTGTATCTTGATTCACACTTGTGCTGATTACAAGTTGATTATCAGTTCTATTACGACTTAACCACACGTACCCTTGGGAAAAAAATCAAATCATTTAATTTTCAGTTTTTCACGTGGTAAACACATGTAGACATCTTATCACCTGAACCGAATAAATTCAACGCTTCGTTCGTAAACGTTTCCCTGAAATCCACAAATGACGACCATTTTTCATGAATTTCGTTCCCAATTAAACCGGTTGGTAACCGGTCCATATTCGACAGGTTTGGCGACATGACAGCCCAGTATAAATTATGATTGATATAGCTAGAAAAGAGAATATTTCTATTTTTAATCGGTTTTAATTGAATTTATCAATTTTCATTTATCAGTTATCACCCTCCGCCATTATTTTTAATTGATTTTTGCCATTCGTTTGGAATTCGATTTAAATTGCATAAAATGTCAATCAGAGATATTCTTGATGCTTGTTTGTTCTGAAAAAATAAATGTTTTATTAATTTCTACTTTGATTTGTTATAAAGTATATTTTTACTATTTTTCTCCATTCCGTTAAAGCTTTGTTTAGTTTGTTGGTATAGGCCGCGTGATGGCCAAAATAGTGTACTCTTATGGTGGCAGCATCTATGTGCGGTTCTAGATCTTCAAATAAATACTCTAGTGGCGGCAATTCATATTCTAATACTGGTCTATCTAATCCATAGTAGGGTGGTGCTATTGCATTAATTTGTGCAGCGAAAAATAGAAGTAAACATTGCTTCATGATAAATCGATTTTTTTACCCAGAAATCCTCGAGTACCGTAGGCCATAAACAAATGTTGTTATTTAAGAGATGTTTATAAAACCCGGAAATCGGAATGCTTTATAAAACAAAATCAGCAAATAAATTATAATAAAAAGAATAATTTATTACGATTATTAAAAACTAGGATAAAATAAAGAGTCACAAAATAATGCAATAGATGAAAGTTTTAAATTATTAAATAAAGTGTTTTGTTTCAGGTTTTCTAACAACCTAGATCAGATGAGTTTTTGTATGCAGAGGCCTGAAACCAAAACATAAACATTCAAGGATTCATCAGCCTTCATCGACTTGATTTCCTTCAGCATTGGTGATCATTTGGGCACTGGGAATTGCAGAGTAAGATCGCACGATGAAGTCGTCGAACGAGAAAACTGTTTCCAGACAGCGTCAAATTGCGCATTCCGACTTGAATTTGGCGATTCAAAATGGACGTAATGGTAGCATTCAGTGCTATTGCTACGGATTGCCAACAACTCCATCATGGATTCGCTTTGAAAATTTTGTAAGTATTGAGATCATGTCAACAAATTTATCAAAAATACATTTAACGAACTTATATACTGTTTGATGTATTGTATGTTGATTTATTTTTAAAAAATATGGAAATGATTTCAAATGCGCAGTTGTTTATGAAAAAAATTGGCAGGTAAATTGACTAAGGAAGTATTTTCTAATCATAAATTGAATTTAAAAAAATAATCAGGAATTAAAGATGGTTTTTTAGAACATTATTTTGTATATTTTTATGTATTTTTTATATTTTTTTTATATTTATTTTTTATATTTGTTACTGTAATGGTAATTTGACTTTTAATTGTTTTGTTTTTGATTTTTTTAGTTGCGCAGTACACTGCAAATACAAGATTTTAAAGTTACATACAAGGACGAAGAGAGAGACGAAGTGAATTTAAGCAGTGATGAAGAATTTTACGAACTGCTCAATGTTTACGGCAAGATTAACAACAACCTTTTGTTAATTCGAGTCACGCCGATCAAGACACAAGAAATACAAAGTCATCAGTATGTTTATCAGACGCTGAGATCGGGCAATTCTGAACTAACGAGCGAAGAGAAGTCAGAAGATGAAGAAAACCGACAACAAGCTTTTCAATATGTTTATGAGAAGCTGGATCCCGAAGATACTGAACTAATGAGGGAAAAGAAGTCCGAAGATGAAGAAAACAGAGTTAGTAAACAGTCAAATTCGTTTGCTGCGCCAGATATTGATGTGATGCCATTGAATATTGGGTATGAACCACTGGATGTCCTAATGCCAACGACCATGGGTTGTAGACCGAAAGAATCGAATCCAACACCCCCGGAATGGTTTTCAAATTACATGGAGAAGGTATTAAATTAATTAAATTAAATTAAGAAATCCCAAAAAATAATTATTTTCTGTTTTTTTGTTTTTAGTTTAAAGGAGACATCACAATTGAAATAACTAAAAAAGTAATGCACAGAATGCAGAAATTAATGGCCAGAAATGGATCTCTGGTTCTGAAATCAGAAGTAAACTTTATGAATATCATATTTTTTGAGTAAAAATAATTCAAAAAAATTCGTTTTTAGGAAAATAAAGATCCAGAAAGTGGCGATAAACTGACCAAACCAGTTTCTAGCGTTGGTAAATTAATTCAAATAATAAATTATTCTAAATTACTTAATTATTTTTTTATTTTTAGTGCATAAGGGAGTGCGATGCGACAATTGCGATCAAAACGTTATCGGAATTCGATACCGATGCGGGTAATTATTCAAATTTAATCCATAAATAAATCGCTTTTATTGATTATAATTATTTTTACACCAGGAACTGCACGAAATACGATCTATGCGAAGTCTGCGAAGCTGTCCCAGGGATCCATGACCCGCAGCATGTGTTCATTAAATTGCGCTACCCGAGTAAATTGGTGGCTTTACGTAGCAGAAAACATGGGAAAACTGGTCCTCTGCTGAAACATCTTGTCTATGATTACGATGACATAATCTTTGATGGAAATTTGGACAAAATTAATCGATCGAGCAGCTCCGGCGACGCGCCAGCACCAGATTTCACCGTTCAGTGGCGGGAGAAGAAGTTACTCAAGCGACTGGAGAAGCACGCGCATAAATTGGAGAAATATCGCGAAAAACACCGTCAGCGATTTCTGGACCGGAGTTTCTGCGAAAATGTGGGACGAAGAGTCATTTTGACACCGAAAGAAGACGCTGTGCCCACCAGCTCGGAGGATTCTGGAATAGTTGATAAAAAGACGACTTGTTTTAATCCATTTTGGACCGAGTAAATTAATCAATTGAAGTTAAAGATTTTTGTTTTAATTTTTTTTTGTTTTTTTGTGGTGTAGTTTGTTAGACGCGAAATTTATTAACGATGAAACAATACCCGATGGAACAATCATGGCTCCTGGATCTCATTTTACGAAACGCTGGCGATTGTTAAATTCTGGGGAAATGCGATGGCCAGCAGACACAGTGGTCAGCATTAAACAAACAATTTGTATAGTTAATTTTATGCTAATTTTTCAATTTTTAATTTCAGTTGAAACTTATGAGCGCTAATGGTGACAAGGACGGTCTAAAACACAGCAAGAATCAAGTATCCGTGCCCGCTCTTCTACCCGGCGACGAAGGCATTGTAAGCGTTGATTTCGTGGCGCCTTTTCAACCCGGCAAATACGAAAGCGTTTGGCGTTTACACGTGCACAGCAACTTTTTTGGGCACAAAATATGGTGCAGTATAATTGTGGAACGAAAGAGCTCGATTCCGATTCCAATGCCTGATGTTCAAGTGGATCAAATAAACTGCGAAAAAATGCTACAGGTGAATGAAGATAAAATTATTTTAATCGTAGAAATATTTTTAAAAATTTATTTATTTGTATAGGAACCGGAAAATGGGGAGAAAGAACAAGTTCCTGATATTCTCAAGGCGGGACTCGAAGAAACTACGACGTTAAAGATGAATAAGTGGGCGAATTTTCAACGCGAGGATAATGTGACCAGCAATGGATTCTCTAGCTTGATGGTGCCGCGTTGTGCATCAATTACAGCCACTCCAAATAACACTCCCTTGGATTTGACGCCTCCGAAGTCGCCGGAAATACCCGAAGATGGAAACGAAACGTTGTTTGATCATTCTTGCGATACATTAGTCACTAGGAAACGTGAAAATGATGCTGATACATCTTTTCTGAGTGAAGGCAAATTAATTTTGACATTTTTAAACGAATTTGTGTTCTTTTTTTAGCCGAAAAATGCAATTATATGTGCAACAATGCGGGTTTTGACTAATTTGAGAATGATTTTCGTAGACCTATAATTGAATTTTTGGCAAACAAATGCACTTTTTTAGTGCAAAACAGATCATTTACTCGCTTAACTCACAATTAGTGAAACTTTTTTGTTTTTTAGATTCCGAGCACGGCGGCAGTGTACTGAGTCTAAGCAGTACCGATTCGGATTTGGATTACGTCATGGTTCCACTACCTCCCTGCTTCAACTTCTCGTTCAAAGAATTGGATCCAAGTTCGTCGAACAACAATAACGAAACCGAAGCATCGACAATGCCCGCAACACCGACCGGAAAAGAGGAAAACTCCTCCGTGACCGCGGCATCCGACACTGACGACGAGAATGCCAACGACATCAAATCAAATTTAAATTTTGAGAACAAAAACAGTCCGCCAAGACTGCTGTCGCCGCCATTTCAGCTTAAAGACTACACGGTGCTCGCAGCCACGCTGAGCGACCACGCGGCAGTTGCGTCGCACATTGCCGCGTTGGCCGCCACCGCAGCTGTAAATAATGCGATTCCGTTGCCGCCGCCACCACCTCCGCCCCCGCTTCCATTAATTCAAGAGCGGAACGAAGAAAAAGTATTTTTAGCTTAATTTTTTGATGAATGAGTTTTAATGAGTTTTTTGATTATAAGGTTGAAGTTTCGCAGTCACCACCAGATGTTTGCCCTGAAAGGATTATTCCTATCTTGCCCGAACCCCTGATGAGCGCTGCAGCAACGGTGTTTAACTCGGCACGAGGTCTAATCACAAGCATAGCTGATAAAAAAGTATAAATAATGAATTAATTCAGGTTGAATTCAGGCCTAAAAAAATAATTTCGGTATTTTTAGAACGGATTTTTGTCTTAAATTATGTTTTTTGAATTAGATTTTGTATTTACTGCGCGCTTATTCGTTGTTAGCGTATACAAAAGGTTTTTTATGCATAATAATGATTTTTTTTCTCACTTTGTAAAAGCAATTTTGTTATTTGCACTTAAATTTGTATTTTTTAAACTTGAATTAGTCAAATTTGCATTTTTTAAACTTATATTAGTCAAATTTGCATTTTTTACACTTAAATTAGTCAAATTTGCATTTTTTAAACTTAAATTAGTCAAATTTGCATTTTTTTAAACTTAAATTAGTCAAATTTGCATTTTTTTTTATGCAAAAAAACTATTTAATTTTCACTCCTCATAGTGCATTTAAGCAAAAATGCGCATCCATTTAAGTTACAAATGTTGAAATAAATTCTTATTATTTTTTTTTTTAGATTAATACGAGCGGACAACCAGACGTTTGTCCATCCGCGATGGCCCAGTTAGTGGAAATGGGATTTTGCGATCGGGAATTAAATGCAAAACTTTTGAACAAATGCAATAACGACATGACGCGCGTTATTGCAGAATTGCTCGAAACCATCGATAATAATTGGCACACCAATCGCCATTAAAAATTCCCTAGCAGTGTATAAGAAAAACGCTTTTTGTTCCCCTTTTCCCCCATTTCTTGTATCCACTCGACCTCTTGTCCAGTTTTAATCTTCTAGTATATTTGGATTTTTTTTCTCTCAATTTATATCAATCGGTAGCATTCTTTTGCGTAATGGGTCAATTCTTTTAATTAGTCGACTAAATTAATGCGAATTAATTTTGTTTTCTCTATGTACGTCTCAATAAATAATCAATATTCAACGGAGGATTAAATTTGTAACAAAATTATTAACCAAGTTTAAAATATCGAGTTATTATTCTGGGAATTGTGTATTATAGGTATATTAATACAATTGCGTGTACACAATAAATAAATATAAAAAGTTGTGCTTAAAGAACAAGTTTTTATTTTTTTTAGATTAAATTAAAAATGACGTCAGAAATCTAAATATAAGTGATAAAACGTTTAAATTAACGTCTAATCTTGTTTCCCGCTCTTTCGTTGGACGATATTTCGGGCCAATTGCTGGAACCGGCGACTACCACGATTGAAATGCTTCAAATCATCACCGAATTTGCCGGTAGGGCTATCAAACTCGCACCTAAAATACAGAAAAATTCATTTTAAAAATTTTTTTTTTTTTAAATTTAAATTAATAAAGTTACTTTTTGGGTGTGAACAGCCCTCTTTTGCAGAACGGTACTTCGGATTCGTGGTTGTCTGGTGTTATGATTGCGAATGGTGAATACATTTTAACGGGGGTTTTGTCGATGAATTTGTGGGGCGTTGGTGTGTATGGCGACTGTTGCAAGCGGATTCGGCGTCGCGTTGATTTCCGTTTGAGTTTCTGAAAAAATAAAAATTTATTGTTTTTAGTTTGTTTTGCAAAAGGTTAGGTTTGTTTTTCTTACTTGGGAGAAGTTGTCCAATCGTTCTTTCATTGTATCGAAGGTTCGCGTCGCTCCATTTCGAATAGTTTTCAAACCGTTTGAAAGATTTTCGCGCAGTGTTGAGTTTTCCTTGTCGTCTTTCTTTCGTTTCGCTTTTTCTATTTTGTCGTCGTCTTCATCTTTGTTTGTTTCCATGGCAATGAAGCGGCCGGATCGCCACATGAGAGAATGCACCGGTGAAATTGCCATTTCGTGTTGGTTGCCTTTTAAAAATGACGGGTTTTTTGAAAATGACGGTTTATGACGTTTGTGGCAATTTGAAAAGGTGATGCGTTTTTCGAAATAGCGAAACAGACTTTTTCCAGTATAATTGTAAATAACACAACTATACTAGAATTGTAGTTAAGCTTCGATTAGTTCCGATATTAATCACTGTGGCGTTACACTAAGCAAGAAGACAAAAAAGAAATAAATTATTTGTTGTAACCAACAGAATAAACATTACCATGAATTAACGGAATTGCACGTTTATTACCCGATTATAAAAAGGCTTGTAAATATTGTAAATTATCATACAATTTGTTAATGCAGATTTTATTTTCATCCTAACAGAAATATATGCACGAAATCAGTACAGTACCTACTCTCAAAATGCCTCTTGTTTGTTTTGCACCTGGATGCAAGTCTGGTTACGCATCTGAAAGAAGAACTGGTATAAAACATCACTATTTTCGACTTCCTAAAGATGAAGAACTTCGTAAAATTTGGAAAAGCAAAATTCTACGTGACGATCGGGAAATGGCTTATCATGATGTGTTGTGTGACATACATTTTGATCCAAAGGACGTTATAACTCATGACGTATTCACAATTAATGGAGAAACTGTCAAAGTTGCACGCGAAAGATACAAATTGGCCGCTGGTGCTCATCCAATTTATTTTCCCAATAAAACAAAGAAACGTAAAGTAATAAGAAGAAGGAAAAATCCAATTCCTAAAAGTGATGAATACATAATAGACAGTGAAAATGAAGATTTAAACACAGAAGAAAATGAAATAGACAATCCGAATCAACATTTCGAATCAGAAGAAACCAATAAGACATCTTCATCAACAGTTATCACAACTCCAGACTTGAAAAAATTCCAATCACTCGAAAGGAGAAACGCATCTCTGCATTTTTTATTGAAAAACAAAAGGAACAAATACACCAAACTTATCAACAAGTTACGACAACAAACAGATGCGCTCGAAAAGGCCAAATCACAATTAAAACCGTACAAAACAACAACGAGGAAAACAAGGCTTTTGATAAAGGAAATTGCTAGGCGGGAAACTCGAAGAACGAAAACAATTCGGTATCACAAGGACTTCATTCTCGACAGTGTTTTATTCAGGATAAAATTTCCTAAAGGTTATTTCCACTGTTTAAAAAACGGATTGTCGCCTTTGCCATCTAAAGCGTCGTATCATCGAATGTTAACCAAACTACGCTGCGGCTTCAGACAAAATAATTCAATCGAACTGTTGAGAGAAAAATTGAAAAACAAATGTGAAAATGAATGTTTTGGTGTTTTAGTACTGAAAGAAATAGAAATTCACGAAGCGATTGATTCAAACGGAACGAACATGCGGTTTGATGGGTTTGTGAATTACGGCGCTGCAACCACCGAAAAGGCCGATAAAGGATTGATTATTGCATTTAAGCCATTGGTTGGTGTATGGACGCAGAATATTTCGCAGTATGCTTTACGGAATGAAACACCAGGGAATATTTTAGCTAAATTATTTTTAGAAATAATTATTAATGTGGAAAATGCCGGTGCCAAAGTTATTGCGTTCATTTCGAATGGAGGAGAGACAATTGGACGAGTCATTCATTCACTGGGATATGGCGGAAAGCGAGGGAAGTTAAAGAACAGTGTGCCACATCCGTATAAACCGGATACTAGACGATTATTCTGTTTATATGATGTTCCACAAGTTTTAAAGTGCATCCAAGATCATTTTCATATAAAAGGAAATTGCCATGTAGGTGATAATTGTCATTATTGACGCTAGACGTTAATTTTTTTAATTTTTTTTTTTTTTTTGTTAAGTTTTTAGATTGGAAATTTGATTTCAACTCGTATCTAGAATTACTAAAACAGGAAATGGCTCAACCATCTAGTCTTAGAGTTATTCCAGAGTTGAAAAACCAGAGTAACACATTTATCGAATTGCATAAAGTGAATAAGTTACAGGTAATTAAAAGTCAATCATTTTTTAAAATTATTGTTTTTATTTTATTTTTTTTTAGTTCTTCACTCAGTCAACTGCACACGGATTAAGAATTTATCAAAAAAAGATGAAAGAGATTTTTAAGTGTTCCGAAGATCTGGAAAAATTCATTTCGTATTTTAGTCAGTTGCGTGATATTTTGAATTCTTTTGGGCCGTTATACGGATTACATATGAATAGCGATGATCACAAGGTGAGTAATTACATTTTACCGGCTATGGTAAGTGCAAGTATTCATTTTAGTATAATTTTAGTTTTTAATTGATGTTGACAATACCCTCAACTCGACTGAAGCAGCAAATAACACAGTTATGTCAACTAAGACCCTTGAATGTTTACGACTAACTGTTCATAGCACATTGGAAATCTCTAATTTTCTTTGGGCTAAAGGATTTAGTCACATTTGCACGGGAAAACTAAATGTGGACTGCATCGAGATGTCGAAAGCTGTAAAATGACCCCAAATATGTTGTGTAAAATTATCATAATATCTAAATAATAAACAATAGATGCAAGAATTCATTACTATCACTATATTTTTTTTTTTTTTAACAAAAATAAGAAAAATGACCACAAATATGTTGTAAAATCATCATAATATGATAATATCCAAATAATAAACAATAGATGCAAGAATTCATTACTTTTACTATTTTTTTTTTTTTTAAACAAAAATAAGAAAACACTAAAAGATTACAAATTATACATAATTTTATCAACATTTTAATGATTCCAGGGTTAAATTAGCAGGAACTCTTCCATCGCTGCATTGGAATTGGCGTAAAGTCGTATTCATTTGGCTTACAGGAATATTTAGTATCCACTTCACTCGGCAGTCACATACGATTGGATTACCTAATTCACAAAAAAAAAAAAAAACAAAAAAAAANAATAATTATTATTTATTTATTATTATTATTATTA
>JH432147.1:165275-251688 GCA_000239455.1 Strigamia maritima
TNTTNTTTTTTTTTTATAATTTACCTTGCACTGCTAAACCAACAACAGTCGTTGAGTCCAACATGGAATTGATGATCGGTTGAAAAATGTCCTCTTGCAATGTTTTGAGGTTGTTCCGGATCAAAGATAAAAATGTTGGAGTTTTTCCTTCGAATGTGTTTATGTAGACATTGGTGATGTTGTTTCTGTTGAGGACTACACTCAAAGGTTTTTCTAGTTTGGGACTAAAAGACATTGTGTGGGCTCCTAGTTCTATCAGATTGTTGTGGCTTAGATCGAGGAAACTCAATGATTCCAGGTTTCGAAATGCGTGTTTGCCCACTTTTTCAATTTGGTTATTATTCAGCGCGATGAAATCGAGTTTGGTCAAGTTTCCAAAGGCGTTGTCTGGTATTTCGGTTAAACGATTGTAGGCTAGTTGAAGTTGGCGTAGTTTGACGATTGATCGGATGGATTGAAAGGAAAATTTCTCTAATTTGTTGTGGTTAAAGTTGATGTACAAAGTGGTAAATTCCGATCCGGCAAACGCGTTATCTTCAACAGATGTCAATGCATTTTCCCTGATTTCAATCTAAAAAAAATTGATAATTTTGGGTCATTTTTGGTTGGGTCATTTTTGGGTCATTTTTGGGTCATTTTTGGGTCATTTTTGGGTCATCTTGGATCATTTTTGGGGCATTCTGGGTCAATTTTAGGCCAATTTTCGGGTTAATTTTAGGTTAATTTTAGGTCAATTTTAGGTTAATTTTCGGTTAATTTTCGGTCAATTTTCGGTCAATTTTAGGTCAATTTTAGGTCAATTTTAGGTCAATTTTAGGTCAATTTTAGGTCAATTTTAGGTCAATTTTAGGTCAATTTTAGGTCAATTTTAGGTCAATTTTAGGTCAATTTTAGGTCAATTTTCGGTCAATTTTCGATCAATTTTAGGTCAATTTTTGGTCAATTTTTGCACTTTTTTATCTAAAAATTGCCATAAATGTTCCCCAAAAAAATCATTTTATCAGGGAAAAATGCGCTTGAGAGACGTATATTATCTTCTACTGCCCTCTCAAATAACATCACATATTCCTCTTCTAAAAACCACTTCTTATCTACATAAAGTTTGCATTTCATTAGCATTATTCATGTTAAAACTTCAACTTTCAATTATGCCATCAACTTAATTTCCCACTGCCATCATTCCAAAAATGATAAAAATTCCAATAACATAACATTTACTTACATCGTGCATCTTTATTTTCCCAAACACACCCGCCGAAACAACCAAAATATCCGAATTAGTAATCTCCACTTTAGTTATCCGAACATTGGAAAAACCACCAAAAACAAGCCTCAACTTGACATCATCACTGACATCACGGCACGTTACCGTGTTATAATTCGCATTACAAACACACGGCTCAATATCATCTTTCGGCGGGCAAAACGAGGCGCCGTCCCGCTTCCACCGCGATGCAGTCAGCGTAGTGCAGTCATTGCCCCGCACTCCACCACGTGAGCCGGCAAAAATATTCACAACTAACAAAACTGTCATTGCCATCAACATGTTGGAACTTATAAATAACAAAAAAAAAAAAGTTAAAATTGAATTAATTATTAATCTAGGAATAATTTCTCACTTACCTAAACATTTTTAAAGGATTTTTTTAAAGGAGAAGAATTAGTGGAAAAGAAAAGTTTTGCAATCCACGTTTCTTAGTAAAGGGATTGCGCGTTGACGTCATTGCAGGTGTCCTCTATAATCGAGATGAGTCCGTCCTTTGGGGGATTTAACGCGGATTTAGAGGTCAGTGTCGCGTCCCTGCTGGAGAAAGAAACCAGTTGAGTGAATCACCGATTTTGCAATTAGTCCCGCGCACGGTTCCACTGGTTCCACCAAGGAGTTGGTTCCATTTACTGGCCTACAATGGGAGAGAGGATTTATTCAAATGGGTAAACTTTGGTCTCGCATTTCATAACTGGTACAAGGTAGTTTAAAGGTGAAATTTGATCGTGGAAGGATGCAGACAGTCAATAAAAATCAGTTTGTTATTTAATATTTGAAAAAATATTTTTTTTTTTTTTTTTTTTGTTGTTTTTTATTTTTCAAGTTGATATTATTACATGAATGGAATTTTTATAAAAAAAAATGGAAAATAAAAGCGAGTTTTTGTTGGATAATATAATCGTAGGAATGGGGTTTTTGTAGTCAATACAGAAAATATTTATAAAAATGTAAAATGACAAGAATGTTGGATAAATAGTGCCACATTGTATGATTTGTTCTCACGGTGAAATATAAGCTGGTATTTTGTTTTTAAATGGTGTTTGATGTTTATTTAATGCTTTTATTGATCTGGCAGTTTATGTTTATTTAATTGGCTGTTGCATCGGTATGTGAATGCAGTTGTTTTACTATTTTCTGAGTTTTGATTTATTTAATGGTTTGTAGACTGTCTAAAACTATGAAAATGTTTTCGTAAATATCTGGATTCAGACTTTCAGTATCTTTAAAGTGTTGCTTAGCAACTCGAAGATAAATTACTTTAGTTAGAGCATCGTTTTTATTCTTAGGTTTCGAGTTATTTCCACCAGATGGAGACATAAGTGCGCTTGTCATGACAGCTTCCTCGACATGTAAGTTGCTCATTAATATTCATTGCATTCTTTCGAATTTCGGGGGATAATATCGGTTTTATTTAAGGATTTCTGGTATTATTTGACGATAATTAACTATGCAGCATGCGGCACGGGTTTACGCACAGCCGAGAGCACAGAACAGTCAACAGCGCTCAGCGTGAGTTTTTATTATTCATTTATCATTTTAATATTTTGCATTTTGGGGTCGTTTTAGGAGAATGACGAGTATTCACAAAGACGTTATTAATGATTTAGTTTTATTTTATTCAGTTGAAGACGTATTATTTTAATTATTTCCGTATTATTTTTTCTCCAAATTCGGCTCGGTTCATCGTAGTTTCATTTTGTTTAAACAGTGAAATTTTTGGTTTCCTTTTTTTGAGAATATTCTGCCGCTAATTTTCATTTTTTATTGAAAAATTTTGCCGTTTAGTCAAATCTGTTAAGCCGTTTGCTTTCATTTTCTATATTTCTTCAATTATTAGGCCGTTTTTTTTATTTGGCCGTTTACTCATTGAAATGTTTCGCTTTTTACAACCATTTGACAATTTATTCATTTTACATATCATTTTATTTATTTACATATTTTCTTCAATTATTTTTGGCCGTTTGCTTCATTTTATTCAAATTATTTGTCGGTTTCTTGATTTTATTCAAATTATTTCAACGTTTACTTCACTTAAACATTTAATTTATATTAATTTTATTTTTATTTTTTATTTTAGGTCACCGAACTGAAGACAACATGGAAGAACTTTGAAAAGGACACATTATGAGGTATAATTTATTCAGGGCCCAGACCCGCACACATCTGGGCCCCACCGTTACTTTTATATGAAGGCTGGTGAATCTTAACCGAGTATTTTGGGATTCGTTATACCGTGAAGCTGACCTTTTCAGCTTGTCTTCCGAGGGGTTGTTTTCTTGGTTGTTTTTTTGTTTTTTTTTAATTGCTGCGTTTTTTCATTTTTTATTCCGTTTGTTTAGTATGTGCGATAAATTTTTTTAAAATTTTTAGTAAAATTATTATCTTTTGCGAATAATTTTTTATTTCAAATAAAATAATGAATACAACAATTTTTAATTCGGAATTTAATCTTAAATGCTGTTTAATCCTTTTTTTTATTGCGTATCCTAGACTCCAAGCTTCGACACATCTAAATAAAATAAAAAACGCATTGTTAATAAATGAAAAAACATGCAGAAATTTCGAATTCGTCCTTACCTAATGAAGACTCCAAATTTCAGGTCGTTTTCATTATTCCTATAAACAAAAACAAAAATGGTTATTAAATTTAAAGAACAATGCAAAATTTCTAATAGTTACTTCAATTTCAGATCATTTTCCGTTTGGAGGCCCGGCAGACGAATGGAGCACACGATGCGAAGTCCAGAGTCAAGCGCGCGCTAAGACTAATGACGTAATTGCTGCTGGCGGCAGCACTATTGGCCGCGTCATCACTTCGCAATGCAAATGACCCGGCTGTTTTTTTGAATATCATTAGAATTTTAGTAGCGATTCATGTAACGGGAAATATTTTTATGGTTTTTTATGATTTTGTATTCATATTTTCATTTTATTTCACTTTGCTTTTAGCCTTTTACTGTTTATTTGACATCCGGGTTGCTACCGAGTTTTATTTTACTTAAGTTGTATCATTTTTAGTCGTTTTTAAGACATTAGGAGTGCTTTTACCTTTTAACATTTGAAATCTCGTTATTTTGTGCTTTTTTTCTCCAGTGATTCGAGTGCGAGTTAAATTCACGGTGAGGTTTATTTTACTTTGTATATTTTACTTTGTATATTTTTTTGAAGTTTATTTCTCATTTTAGTATTATTTTTACGCCATTATCACTCGTTTTATAAGCATTATTCGAGGCTTATTCACGCTTGCTGGAGAATTCTTTTACTTTACTTCGGACATATTTATTCACTTAAGTCTTAACATTTAGTCTTGGTTTGATTTTTTTTATAATTATCAATTATTCTTTATTTAGAACTTAGCCATTTTTACTGTTTTAATAGTCATATTTTTAGTTTTAATTGTCATATTTTTAGTTTTAATAGTCATATTTTTAGTTTTAATAGTCATATTTTTAGTTTTAATAGTCATAGTTTTAGTTTTAATAGTCATAGTTTTAGTTTTAATAGTCATAGTTTTAGTTTTAATAGTCATAGTTTTAGTTTTAATAGTCATAGTTTTAGTTTTAATAGTCATAGTTTTAGTTTTAATAGTCATAGTTTTAGTTTTAATAGTCATAGTTTTAGTTTTAATAGTCATAGTTTTAGTTTTAATAGTCAGTTTTAGTTTTAGTTTTAATAGTCATAGTTTTAATAGTCATAGTTTTAATAGTCATAGTTTTAATAGTCATAGTTTTAATATTCGTTGTTTTAATATTCGTTGTTTTAATAGTCATAGTTTTAATATTCGTTATATTTTTCATCCGTCATATTTTTAGTTTGAATTTAGTTTTCATTTAGTTTTCACTACTCCGCCATTAACTTTTCTATTCAAATTTCCGCCATTAACTTTTCTATTCAAATTTCCGCCATTAACTTTTCTATTCAAATTTCCGCCATTAACTTTTCTATTCAAATTTCCGCCATTAACTTTTCTATTCAAATTTCCGCCATGTTTAGTTTGTTGAATTAGTTTTCACTATTAAATTTTTCTGACATGTTTAATTAGTTTTACTTATCGGTCATTAGTTTTCTATTTCTTCAGTTCTTTCTTTTTTCAGGTCTTCTCTTTGGGACTCGTTAGGTTAATTTATTTATTTTATTTAATTATTTTAAAATTATTTTTGTTTAATACATGATTTTTTTTTCACTTCTTTGCCTAGATCTTCTCTCATCGGCTGGACTTCTCTCATCGGCTGGACTTCTCTCATCGGCTGGACTTCTCTCACGGACACGACTTCTGTCGTTAGATAAGTTTTTTTTTATATTTTGTGTTTAATACATGACCCTTTTTTTTCAGAGTCCTAAAATTTCATTGAAAGGGCGTTATGCTGCCAAATTTTTTTTGAAAACAAGTCAAGTCAGGAGAATGAGGAATGACTTAGGAAAAAATTTTGTGGGATGTGATACACGCTCCCCCTTTTTTTTTAATGATGTGTACATATTTTTTTAATAAAAATTATTTTTTTAAAAATTACTTGTATCGATTATAAACAAAAATATTTATGTAAAGAAAATAAAAGTTTTATAAAAGTAAAATCAACAGTATTTTATTCAATCAAAAAAATACAAAAGAAATTTCAAAGTTTGTGCATGACCTATTACAAGCATAAACAAAAATAAGTGTAATCAGAAAAACCTTAAACAAAATTAAATGTTAGAAATTTTAAAAATTAAGTACCCTAGTGAAAACTAAATATGACGGAAAACGATTTTTGATTAAGGGAATTAAATTAGATTTAAATTAATAATGGAGTAGTGAAACTAACTTGTAAATTCAATAAACTAATAAATATGTCGGACATTAAAACAGTAAAATTAATGGCGGAATAGTGAACCTAATTTGTAAATTCAACCAACTAAATATGGCGGAAATTAAAACGATAAAATTAATCGCGGAATAGTGAAACTAACCTGTAAATTCAATTAACTAAATATGACGAAATTTTGTTGTTTCGTGTTTTCATTACTCCCGCCATTAAGGCGTAATGAAACAAAAGTGAGATTAAACTAAATTACTCTAATGTTCCAACTCCTCGCAAAAAAACTAAAATTTGCAATAAAAATTAAGCAGTTAAATTAACTATAAAAGCAACAAACGTAAACAGCAAACTAGAAGTAAAGAGTGACCATGCGAAAAATGGAAAAAGCGAAAAACTAGCGTTAAATACTCAAGAAAATGACAAAGTCATGATACGCGGGTTGAGCCAAGAGTCCCATGACTGAAGTGAAGTCCCTCTCCTATCACACGACACGTAGAAATGAGTGAGCGGAGCAAAGATCGACTATTTAAGCCAAAATTCATTTGAATATCCAAACGTCAGAATCGTCACTTCCTATTGAATGCATCCTAATTTTAGACGCTACAATCGTCGTAACATAATTTAAATAATCTAAAACTTAAAAAAATAGCAAATTATTATTTTGAATATAATTTTTGAATTTTCGATGATATAAGATGAGTTTATTTACAAAGCTAAACAAAATCTGATAAAAAATCCCATGTATTATTTAACTAATAAAATTTTATTTTTAAATTAAATTACAGGTGAATATATTCAATATAAATCGTTCTGAAAACTGAATCAAAACATTTTCATAATTCTATGGTTTATGAATAAAATTGATGACTAATTGGTCAAATCCTCTAATCGTACCAATTTGAACATCACAAAGAATTTTTATAATTATAAAACTCAACATGAAAAAAAAGACAAATGTATAATTTCCTGTTACATGATGCCATCTAGTGTAAAAAAGCTGAAACATAAACAAAACTTTTTGCTCTTTACTTTTATTTTTGAAATAAAATCCTCTTGAAAAATTAATTTTGCCAGTGTTCCAAACAAACCATATTTTATTATCAAAAATACACTAGAATTAATGTTGATTTACTCTGACAGTTATTAAATTCTATTCTCAATTTTATCTGCACACTCAAAATGAATTTTGACCGGTATTTGATAATTTGATCTGTTTAATTTATTTCAATCTATTCTCCACGCAAACAACAATTAATTAATTTACATTGATTTTTTTTATTTTTTTTTAAAAATAAGTAAAAATTAAAAAAATTCTGTCCATTCATCCACTAATTATAAAAAATGATAAGAGTGTTGAAAGATGACATGCATGACAAACTACCAGAGCATAATGCATTTAACAACTCACGGTCAAATTAAAATGTGCGAAACACTCTTTCTTAATCCGCACGAAACCCAACTTCCTGACCACTAAAACTTTCTGACCCTCAAACAGTGGACACTGACACTTCCACCAGGTAAGTAGCAAACACAACATCCAAAAATTAATTCCAATTAACATTCAAATAATTCAAATTTAGATACCCAAACAATGCAATTTCTACTCTCCCTAATCATCGCATCACTCTTACCACT
Organism: Strigamia maritima; assembly: GCA_000239455.1. NCBI lineage: Eukaryota > Metazoa > Arthropoda > Chilopoda > Geophilomorpha > Linotaeniidae > Strigamia > Strigamia maritima. The sequence continues at coordinate 172,974 of JH432147.1, forward strand.
GGTAACCCATCAACTACTAATGTTACCATCAAAAAGAATACCTGTACGAACAGCGCCACAACCAATAGCCGCACCAATCATGTTGCCTAAACCCATCACACATCAGCATCCCCAAATGCAACAATTTCCTCGTCCTCATCCTTATTCCTTACCGTACAAAGCTCAGCTTCTTCCAACTCCTGCTCCAATCATCCGAACAAGTGATCCAAACAATGCGAACACCGCCAATGCGGTCAACACAGAAACCATTTACGCTGACAGTAGTAACAATTACGGAAATTACGGCGGCGGAGGTGGGAATTACGGCGGTGGAAGTGGAAATTACGGCGGTGGAGGTGGAAATTACGGCGGTGGAGGTGGAAATTATGGAGATAGTAACTATGGAGGTGGTATGGGTGGGGGTAGCTACGGTAGTAACTATGGTGGTAACTATGGTGGTGGTGGAGGTGGTGGTGGAGATGGGGGTCAGCAATCATATGGGTACGGTGGAATCAGTGCTTACGGCGGTGGAGGATATAGTAGTTACGGAGGTGGAGGAATGAATCCGAATGACGGTTTAATTTCATTTGCACCTCGATTAAGTACGACCATAATGGCGTTAGGATTTTTAGCATTTGGGGCTCAAATCGCCGGTTTGATTATGATGGCTGTAAACAATAGGCGTCAGGAAACAACTACGGATGCAGGCGAAGGAAGATTCGTACGGGAAATGTCAAGTTCATTTTATGATGTTCTAAAGTCGATCTCAACAATCGATAAAAATAAAAATGACGTTTGTGCTTTGAAAAACAAATGCAACTGGATCGCTACAATGAAACAACAGTACGAAATGGAAAGTTAATATAAATAATGTTACAAAATATAATTTTTTTTAAATTTTTTTAGGTTTGATTTTGATGCTCGTGAGCAGGAACTTTTAAATCTAGCAAGTAAAACGTGTCAACTTCCTTTTCCTGTGTGCACTGATCGCCACGTGTTGAAAACTGAAGAAGCAGAATCGAAATTGGAGCTCAAAACATCAAAAAAAGTTTTCTGACCGCATAATATTAATTCATAAAATTTATGTACATTTATAATTATTATTTATATATAAAAAATCATGTTAGTATTTATTTATTTATTTTTTTTTTTAATGTTTTTGCTTTCACTCACCTTTTGCACTCTGAGTTTGCAATTAATTTCACTCGGACACGCAGTTAATGACGTAGGATTAAGTAATTCAAGCGTGTAGTGTAAACAACAATGTATAAAACATTTTTATAAATCATATACAGTTGCACTGGAATTGTATTTTTTCTTTTTTTTATAACTGACCCTCAGCTGTTTTTTCATCCGTAAAGGAAAACAGAGATTTCATCCTCACAATAAATCTCTCTTGAAAAGTGCAAATGCTCTTCACTGCTTCGAATATCCTAGAAAGACATGCAATTGAATATTTTTTATTTTTATACAATTCCCATTTAAAACTCAATAAATCAGATTTGGATAAAACTTCCACCCTGTAACTTTCCATTTTCAAATTGTCAATCGCACATTGAGTGTAAATGCATGTTTACTAAAAAATACGCAAACTACCTTCTTTTTTTTCAAATAAAAATACGATACTTCACAACCATACAACACCGCCATACAACTCCATTAGAAATCAATCAATCAATCTGAATATCTTATAAAACCAATTTACCGGTATATTGGAAAAAAAAAAAAAAAATAAAAGAAAAGAAAAATTATATATAAAAATCAATTCAATCTTTTCAATTGAAAAATAAAAATTGAATTTTCTTTTCTCTTTAATCAGAAAAAAAGTTGAGATTTGATATTTTCCTTTTAAGTTTTAAGCTGTCTGCTCTGTTTGTAGAGCAAACAGTGCACCCAAGCCAGCATGTCAATTGGTAATGAAATTAAAGCTGCTTTTTATTCACACATGGCTGTACTTGTAGAAAAAAATAATATTTACTCCGAGTTTTGGATGGAAATAGTCGCATGCACTTCTCCCACAACATCCACACAGGTAACAACAAATTTTCTTATTATTTCAAGCCTATCCCGATTTTATATTAACAATGTTTTTTTTTTAATTCTAATTCTCAGTAACGATGTTCCGGTATCGATTTCTGTACATCTTATTTTTTTCCTACTTGTTTCTAACCATCATTGCTGGTGGACACAGAAAAAAAATGATGAAACACCTGCTAAGAGTAATGGCAGCTAAAGATCACGCATTAAATCAACAACCTCGGTTTACAACACATTCCTCCCGCGATCCGATCGATGAGCCAAATCCCAGCAAAGCCAATTCTCATTTAGGTCTCAATGTTGTTATGGCTCCAGTGAGGGAAAGTATGGCACCTAGCAATGTTGTCATGGCGCCAATCATAGAAGAAATGGCGCCTAGCAAAGTTGTGAGCACGAGTTTAGGTAAAGAGTACGAAAAGACTACTCAACAAAGTTCTATATCGTCAATTAATAATCACGAAGCATTGTATAATAACTATGTAAACAATAATGATAATGTCTATAACAGTGGAAATAGTGGATATAATAATGGTAATAATGGTTATAACAATGACAATAATTATAATAAGGATTTTAATAGTGGCAAAAATTATAATAATGATTATAATTATTATAATGGTAATAATGGTTACAACAATGGCAATAATGGCTATAATAGTGGTAATAATGGCTATAACAGTGGTAATAATGGCTATAATAGTGGTAATATTGGCTATAATAGTGGTAATATTGGCTATAATAATGGTAATATTGGCTATAATAATGGTAACAATGGTTATAATGATGGGACCAATGATTACAATACTGTAAACAATGGCTATTACGGTAATAATAATGTAAAATATGCTAATATTAATGACTATGCAGCTAATTACAACACGGGAAATGATTACATAAGAGAAAATTCTTACGATTACAGTTACACGAAAAGTGGTTACGACAGAGACGCACCAGCTCCAATTTATGGGCTTGGCATGTTCTCTCGAATGAATAATTACATTTCTTATCTCTTCAGTGACCCGGGATCTGTGTTACTGACATCCGCTGCACTTTCACTGTCAGTGCTTGTCCTTAACCTTGTATTAGTCGCTATGAATAGAACGACGGGCAAACGTAAAAAACGTGAAAACCCACTCAAAGGGGGCGTCTATTCGATCAATGAATTGTTGGATTTGTTAATAAACAGAATCGAAGTTTTTGAACAAAATAACACGAGTCAAATATTGCCGGTAATGTGTGTGCAGAGGGCCGCATGCGAAATAGAAAAGCTAATAAAAGATGAGTCGCTCAGAGAAGATAATGACATTAAAATGTTTGATGTTGATCCTGTGAATAATAATGTCAAGTTTGTAAGGACGGTGATAAAGGATAGATTTAATGAATGTAAACATTTTGCGTGCCCACATTGGGATCATCGAGGGGTTCATGCTGCATTGATAACGCTCCTGACGAGAGTAAAAGCCATTATTCATTCGTATTTTGATGTTACATAGTTAAAACATAGTTAATTTTATTTTTTTAATTTTTGAATATCAATTTTTGAATATTTATTTATTTATTTATTTATTTATTTATTTATTTGTTGTATAGTTTTGTAAAAATTGTAGAAATTCAAGTTTTAAAAATTCAAATAAATTTTGAAATAATTTATATTATTAAATGTGTTTGTGTATTGGTTAATTTGTTTGAGTGAAATTTGTTTTCTTTCTAAATTTCAACCGATAAAAAGATAAATTTATCGAGAAAAAAAAGATTGTCGCGCTGTCCCCCGAGCTTCACTGCAGCCCTGTCCCTCGAGCTTCACTGCTAAGCGTTAAAAAAAAGTAATATTTGTTTTCGAAGGAAAAAACAAAAGTTTTTGAAGTATAAAGTAGCTTCAAATTTATTTTAACTTCTTCTATTTTCTTGTTTTTCGTCTCAAAGTTCCGTATTAAAATAAATCCAGTTAATTTTGTCAGAGAAACCGTTAATTACCCCCATATGTAATTTTTAACACTCCAAGTCCAAATATATCTTTTATCACTAGGACAGGTTATCTAAGCAATAAAAAGCAGTCTCATCCATTTTTTAAACACAAAAAGACCTTTTCCATTTCGTTTCAAATACAAAAAATGCCTCAATAGATGCAAAACGACATTTTCATCCCATCTGACCCATATTTTTATCCCATAAAAAGTTGAAAACATCATCCAAGATCAACAAATTAGTTTTTGCAGTGCAAACAAGTTGCAACATCCCATCACTGTCAGACCAGTGTCAAATAAAATAAATCACACTCGACTAAATGAAGATAACAATCTTGAGGGAGCAATATTTTATTGAATATACACAAATGAGCAACAACTAAACTACCTCTTCCTGTCTCAAACACAAAATAAATCAAAATAAATTAATCCTACTAAACATATGACTAAAATCCCCAACCTCAGTCCACATAAATAAATATTGATCAGTTGCCATTACTCCTTTCCTATTTGCCAAGGACGTAATTTCTTCCTTTTAAATTGCCAATTTCCAATCAACATCAATTTCTTATCCGCGTCATTATCGCTCTTTCGATTAATTAATTTGTCAGAATTGTCAACGCAGTCAATGAAATTCACTTCGCATTCGTCGCTCGATGTGATTTTCTTCAAGATTTCCCATTTGTCTGATGTGAAAATGTGCGATTTTCTCTCGTGCAAAAATTTCAGCGAAAGCCTGTAAATCAATGATACATTAGCATAAAGATGTATTAACTGTATGATATTCATAAATTTGACTTAAACCGAGTTATAAAAGGCGCTAATGTAACTATTCCTCCCATTTGTCTTGTTTTGCTGAAAGTGTTGCAAAGTGCACGTGCCTCGCAATCGGCTAAATCTCGATCGAAGATGGCGAAATTAAGCGCTTTTAAAGCGAGGCGAGTGGCTTCTGATAAATCGTAAATGTTTCCTTCGCAGTTTTCCGTGCAGAAATCCGTGTCCCGTCGTCGACGCCCCGTGACATTCATTGCTTGCATAATCATCGAAAGTAGAAATGCGCCGAAACTTATGAATGCTAAGGTGGTAAGTGATGTTTCTAGGTTGGGGAATGCCATGCCTGCATTGTTGTTGTTGTTGTAGTCTCGACCAGTGGCGGTCAAATTAGGTTTTAAAACGCTCTGGTTTGACATGTTAATTTTTTTTTTTGGGATATTAAAAGTTGTTGAAATCTGAAATTTATTTTCAATTTTAAATGATTAATACGTGGGATTTTAATTTGGCAGTTGGAAATCAGTAATGCAGGTGCAGTTTTGTTTGTCAACAAATCGTGTTCTAATGTGATATAAAAAAAGCATTTTTAGGGATAGAAAAAATGCAATTATTAGCGAAAAATGCAGAAAAAAATGCAATTTTTATGAATAAAATAAGAAAAATCCAGTTTTTAGGACTAAAATGAAGAAAAATCCAGTTTTTAGGACTAAAAAAAGAAAAAAACCAGTTTTTAGGACTAAAATGAAGAAAAATCCAGTTTTTAGGACTAAAATGAAGAAAAATCCAGTTTTTAGGACTGAAATGAAGAAAAATCCAGTTTTTAGGACTGAAATGAAGAAAAATCCAGTTTTTAGGACTGAAATGAAGAAAAATCCAGTTTTTAGGACTAAAATGAAGAAAAATCCAGTTTTTAGGACTAAAATGAAGAAAAATCCAGTTTTTTAGGACTAAAATGAAGAAAAATCCAGTTTTTAGGACTAATATGAAGAAAAATCCAGTTTTTAGGACTAAAATGAAAAAAATCCAGTTTTTAAGACTAAAATGAAGAAAAATCCAGTTTTTAGGATTGAAATACAATCATTTGAAGCATTTGTTTAAGTGAAAAACTGAATTTTCTAAATGAAAAATTTAATTTCCCTAAACTAAAAATACATTTAAACCACAAAATAAATAATTTCTATTTTTTCTAATAAATATTAATTTAACATCTATTCGTAATTGCATAAGCAAATAACAAACCCTCCACTCAAATCTAAAAAAAAAAAGAGAAGCAAAACCAAAAGAAAATAAAACAACTCAACAAAACTTACTTGCACGTGAATAAAGAAGCATAAAACAACCACCCTGTTCTACCTTATAAAACAACGACTGCCATCTAAAATTTTATTCCGAAGGGTTAAGAGCCACTCTAGAGGAAATAAGTAATGTGAACTTTATGGTCACGATGCATAAAACCCCTATAATCACACATGATGAGTGTCATTTGTTCTATCTGACATGTGTTTCCGGCATTCTACCTCTGAGTAAACACATCCGAAATACATTCTATAATTAAATTGACCAATTTGACAAAAAATTTAAACATTTTTTTTCCTCATAATAACCAAAAAAGTGATAAAAATAAACATCAAATCCAATTAAACCTGTCATCCCAATCCTCGCAATAAGCAAGAGTAAATATCATATCCATAACGTGATACTCTCATCCATAACGGAAGAAAACTTGTTCCACATCATAAGTATCGATTTCAAACACCTAAACTCGTTGTCATAGCAACATCTATTTTCATTGCAACAGTTTCCCTATTCCCTGTAACTCAAGAACGACAAAATTCACTAATTTCATAGCGAAAGTAAATAGATAAGTGAAAATATCTTCTCCCTTTCATGCTTGACCTCCATTTACTCCCATCACACTTAAACCAGACACTCACCTGAATCAAACTGCTTAAATAAAAGTGCAACAACAAACTCCTTCATTCCCTGACCACCCAACACCAGTAAGTACGTTGAAAAACATCAAATTTCATCATAAAATTGTTTTTTTTTTTTTTTTCTAGACAAATTCGAGTCATGTCCACACGAAAACCCGATTACACATTCTTATTGACCACAGGAGTTCTGCTTTTCCTCATAGCACACTGCATTTCTTATAAGCCATCCTCCATCCAGGATGTGATCAAAACTCGGTTAAATGACTTAAAAAGGATCAGGGATCAGGCGTTGAATAGACAAGATAATTCGGCACTCGTGGTCAAGGGTCGGGAGTATGGCGGCGGGTACGGTGGTGGTGGAATGGCATCTTATTCGTCCAATTACGACACTGCTTTGACCGCATTGGCATTTCTCAGTTTCGGTGTTTATTTACTCAATTTGCTGCTGATGGCTATGAATAGAACAGCAGGGCGTAAAAGAAGGGATTTAGATTGGGATTATGTCGAAGGTGATGTAATGACTTTCCAAGAACTTATGTCTTTGTTTGGCGACTCGATTTCGTCTTATTTCGCTGCATCGCCACCCGAATGCAGCGAAAAATATCTGTGTGTGGTCAAGGAAAGCGTAATGAGTCATAGTTCGGTCGCAAAATGGTTTTCGGAGCACAAAGAGTAAGTAAATAAGTTAAGTATGTGAATAATTGATTTTTTTCTATCAATTCTATCTATATGTCTCTAGATTGGTGAAATTTCTTTCTCATTTCAATTTCCCTGCTCTCGATTTGATCAAAGATGTGTCGGATGATGGAGCGTGCACTACCACAATAAACACCAATAACTGCCTGTTTCTTCACAATTTACAAGACAGTTTGAGGAGAGCGAAGAAGAAGGATTATAATCGGCTTACTGATTTACTGCAAAGTGGAAAATCGGGAAAAATAAAAAGAAATTCTGAAAATTACGATTTAAACAGCATTTGGGGAATAATTCAGTATCTCCAACAAGTTCTGACACCCACCTGAAGCACAAATGTCAACTTCGATCATTATTTATTAACATTTATTTATTTATTTATATTTTTTCATGTCTATAACTGTTCATATGTATTATTTATGACTAATAAATGTCAATGTTATTTTTAAGAATTAATGTTTCACTTTTGTTTCAACTGATATTGATTTTTTTTTTTTTCTTCTCAAATCTCAACCCACAACAGATGGCTGAAAGTACTCCAAGACACTACAGAGTGGTTTCAATTGACATTGGCCATTTTAGAACATTTAATTTGGGTGATTCACGCCTGGAAGAGATTTTTTAAAACAAGTTTAAACTTTTGATCCTCTTTCTCACGTCAAATTGTCTCGATATTGGCTGCGTTTGAGGGTTCTTAAAGAAGATTTAGTGAGAGGAAGAAACTAAATTAATTTTTCTTTATGAAGTTTCAAATCAAAATTGCATTTTCAAATCCATAGATTTACATTTGGACATAAATAATGAAAATAATTGAAATTTTTCAACATTTAATCACGGATGGTTTGATTTATTGTATCTAATTATGTCCATGTTTTGATTTGTTTGGTTTGAATTTGTAAACGAGATTTTTTAAAAAACAACTTGGTAAACGGCTAATGCTCCGCATTAATTGTATAAATAAATGAAATGTCATGTTTTTGTTGCTCTTTGGCCTTTGGTCTGTTTATCCAGTGCGAGTTTTACATTAAGACTTGGACTCCTTTCTGTTCTCATTCGTTTCGTGCTCAGGTGGTACCATTCGGTGTTTATCTGAAGTTGCTGCGGCCTTTTATCGGTCTAAAAATACTCAAAAAAACTAAAACTTAAGTGTGAATTGGTAACATTCAGCCTAAACTCATTCCATTTGTTCTTTTTAATACTATCTAGGTGGCGCACCTGTTTTAAATTTTTTTTTACTTAGTCAGATTATGCAAAACTCTCTTAAATCCTTTTTTTTTCTGTCTATCCTTCTGAATGTCAGATTAACTGCTGTACATGTAGTCAAGTATAAAAAACTTTGTTTTTTTATTAAAATAATTATAAAATTGGCTTTTTATAAAAATCATAAATAATTTAAAATTCCAAAATTGACTCTGTCTGAGCTTAGAAAAATTAAGATAATTATTTTTTCTAAGCTTAATTAATTTTATAAATATTAAGAAAAAGTGTCACTGAATAAAATAGCTCATTATGTAATTGTAACTCATCATAACCAACAGCTAAATACACAAATAAATCTGGCCAATTCTCACAGAGTAAAAAATATAAATCAACTTTCTGAGTAAACATCAAACAATTTTTTTTTTCATTTAAAATAAACACGAGGAAAGGAGAAGAGAATAAACATTTGACTTAATCAGAATGAAATGATTAATGTGAGTAAATTGCTATGACTGATAAGAAGAGAAAAAAAAACACTTGATACCTTTGTTGAATAATATAAAGAAAAATTCAAGTGTTAATTAACTTTGAGAAGGAAAGTTTATCTTCTACAAATGATTAGCAACAACTAGCTTAATTTGAGCTACTAATCAACAGAAACGTGAACCTTCCAAACTTCAATCATAGCATTAATGAGGAATGCTGAAACATCAGAAAATGATAGACCAGACTCTATATTATATAAAATTATATAAAAATATATAAAATTATATAGGTTTTCTATTTTTTTTTTTTTTCTATATAATAAAAAATCAATATAAAAATTTTTTAAATTAATTATTTTTAATTTTACATTTTAACTCCATATCAAATGTAGAATTTCTATGGGTGCTCGGCAGTGAAGTTCAGGGGGTTGCTTTTTCTCATTTTTTTTTTCAAATTCGGCTAAAACAATTGACCAAAATCAATTTTTCCTTAGAAATTAAATATTATTAACCTATTTTTAGATTATTATTCCGAATATTGTATTTGATAACCTTGTAAATTAGTTTCCTTACTTCCTAATCTCAAGTTTGATGGTTGGCAGCTTAACTTGAAGTATTCGACCCAATCGCGCAAGAGGGAGGGCGCTTGCGTGAATTAAACGTCAGCAGCCAAAGCGAGGGACAGCATAAAACCATCGTTCTCACTCACACCCATCTTTGCAACCACAACTGAACGTGATTTCACTTCGAACCGACAATATCTATACTTACGGTAAGAAAAAAGTTGAAATAGAATTTTACATTGACTAACCATTAAAATTAAATTTTTGTTAAATTAATTACCGGTATCTATCTTTTTTTTTTTGCTTTTAATTTTTAAATAATTAAGTTAAACAATGAGTTAAGTAATTTCCATCTTAGGAATAATACGTTAATAACTAATATTCTCCCTATAGTTATTTAGTTTTCATGATTAACTGACTGAATTTTATTCGTTCCTGAAATTGCTGTGCCTTTTCATCGCGTTAATAGTGTACACCACATACATGTACATTTTCAAGTCAAAGAAAAAAAGGTTGATAACTTTCAAAGCGACTCGTGATCGGCCATAAAACTCCAAATATCGGCAAAAATATGCGATATTTAAGAATATAAGACAAAAATTACTAAAACCAACAGCCAACACAAAGTAAAAACCAATATTATAAAAATAAAATGAAAAAACTTTGGTAAATAAATAACCCCCCCCCCCTCTCGTACCCCCAAAAAAAAAAAATTTTAAAAAATTTAAAAAAATTTTTTTAATCGACGGAGTTTGTGTTTTTATGCGGCCAAAAGTTGACTTTCTCCGGCAGCAAAATCACAACTTTCGTCCCCCCCAAAAAACACACTATTGAAACATTAATAATTTGTTCTACAGATATCTTAAACTTCGACACCTGCATTCAAGTCTCTAAAAAAAATAAGATTTTTTTTTTACGCGTTGTTGTCTTTAAGACAGTATAATATACCGATAAAACAAAGAAATTTTCCAATACCATTTAAAAATCTCTATAAATTCTTTATCAGCTGTTAATAAAACTTCCTGAAAAACTAAATGTCAATTTTTATCGCATGCCTAAAATGAGATTTTATACTTTTCAGACATTTCTTCTCTCTATATTGTAATGAACTGAACCAAAAAAAAAAGAAAAGTTTGAACTTGACATCCATTTTCACTAAATGATCTTATCCAATACTTTATCACCTTGAAAAGATCAACTAATGGATGTAAAAGGATATAAAACCTTAGCATAGGTTTCAACACTGTAATGATCATGCGAATCAATACACAATGACAAACATAATCCCAAGTTAAATCATAAAATGTACATTTCAAATGATGATAAATCCCTTAAATCCATTTTAAACTTTAAAATAAAAGTTGCGCTCCCTGGCGAGTATTTAAAACACTTATGATAAATGGTATTTCTAATTTTTATTGGGATTGACAACTCAAGTGATAAAGAAACTTGAAAATAGCGTTGGGTTTTGCTCTCCCGGGATCCAGATTACTGCTCTATTATTCAAATACAATGGGGAGAAACACCTTTCAAAGCACTTGCAATGAATTAACAATTTTCTTGAAAGGCGTTTCATTTATTATTGGCTTAATCTTTCTTAAATAAATATTTTTTTAAAAATAAAAAATATTTAGAAAAAAAAAAAAATTTTTGGACGCATTTACCTTCCACTTGTGCAAGTTTCCATTAAACAATTCAAGTGTGGTGGAATGCTCGAGCTCCTGCAAATTAAAACAAGAAATTATTAAGATAGAATGGACATTTTCAAATTTAAATATCATTTTCAAGGGTCATGAATTTTATTTTAATAAAAAAAAAAAAATTTATAAAAATAAAAATTGATTTCTATTAAAATATAAATCTCAGCTAACTTTGATTTCAATGATTGGATTGTTTAAGGTGATTCTAAGAAATGGTGTGGCACGTGCAGCCATTTCATTACATTGTTTTATGGGTTATCCAGCACTATAACAACTCAGACAACACTAGAACAAAGTTATATCTGAGTTTCACAAGAAATACTCGAGATTATCACCATTTTAAAGAAATTTATACTAAATAAATATGTATAAATTAACCATTTTTGACATTGGGCTCACAGGCATCAGCTTGATATAATGTAATTAGACGTTGGTGAGAATTCAAGATGAAGCTAACAAACGATTTTAAACAAATAAACAAATTTAATTAAATACAATGTGTTAAAGTGCTTTTATAAAACCTCATTCGTTGGTTTTCAGATGTTTTCAAGTAAGCAATCGACTTTGTTTTATCTCCTTACAATTCTTGGGATGTGCGCTCTCTTCTGGCGCGTTGAAAGCCAGCAGTTTTATCCAAATGGAAGGTATGGCCGAAGTGACAAAATGCCAGCTTTGTCAGGTAAAACAAAACCACTTAAAATCTCCTTTGAAAAAAAAAAAATAATAATAATAATAAATTAATTATATATATTATTTAATTTATTTATTATATTATTATTTTTTTTTTTTTTTTAAATAAATTTTATTTATTTAGACGTTAGAGGAACCAGAGAAATGACAGTATCGTTTTTCGGTGACGGCACGGTCCAATGCACCTACACTGGTTATCCGGATTTCTATCGCTGTAAAAGGTAAATCAATGCAAATCATGAGTAAATACAACATATTCATATCGCATTTAATAAGTACTAATGCGCAGTAGAGCCGCGCCAGACACTATTTAAAATAAATAAATAAAAAATTTCCATAATGAGCAAAAAGTCAAACCTGGTGGGAAAAACTTGAAACATTGTTCCTTCTGGTTTATTATGCAAAAAATGTCTAATAAGTTTCCATTTTTAATATAAAATAATGAGAAATTTAAGCACTATTTACTTCAAACTAGCAAAAAAAGTTTGCATATTACTTATGTTGAGCCATATTTCAATTAAATCTGTAATGTTTTTCATCTTCGTCCTTCATTACCCGCCCCGCGTAAATATAAAAAAATGGTAACGTTATAATGGTGTTACGAGGCATAACTTCTACTTTAATTTACACAAAATCAGCATGTCCAGCAATAAATGCAAGAGGCTATTAAATAATTTTTTTACGGATCGTAAATAAAGAGGAAAAGTCATGATTTTATATTTGCTGTGACATAAATGAAGACAAAACTCATATTGCCTCGGATAAGCACCTCAGTGCACTTACAACTTGTAAATTCTAATCAGAGGCGAGTTACATAATTTGAAAAATCAAATAAAAATGGGGTTTAGAGTAATTTTGCAACGAGAAATTTAATGCTGACAGCGGCGACTAAGCAGCGCAAGAAGTCATGCTGGTGACAACGGGAGGCCCAATGCGTGAATTCGTAGGATAACAAAGAGAAAATCTTCCAAGTTTAACAAATTTATATTTATTGATCTATAATTTTTTTTTTCTTTTTTTTTTAGGTAAACTTGGCGAGAGTTCAAGTTCTTCGATTCCTTCAGAGTGACCACCCAACTAACCATTTGCTTTATAAAAAAAAATTGTTATCATTTTAAAAACAAAAAGATAAAAATATTTATTTTATAGTTCTATGATAAAACGAATTGGTTTTCCATGTTTAATGAATTATCTCGATGTGTTAAGAAAATTTTATTGTATCCTATCTATGTATCTTATTGATATTTATATTTCTGTACAAAAAATTATTACTCTATGATTTTTAAATCCAAATATAAAAGTTTCACCAGCAGCTAATCACATTTTTCCATTGCAAAACTCGAGAATGCTTCAAAAAACAAAGTTAACTTGTCGACTTGTTCACGCGGTGACACAAATGGCTGCCATCAACAAGCAAATAACCGGAAATAGCACGCATATTGCCTAGATTAGATAAGACACTTTTGAAACTAAAAAAGAGCCCTCTCATAACCCTCGTGTCTAAACTAAAGACAGATAATAATAAGCTAAGAAATCGGCTGCCATAAGCAAGTCGGGGACAATTCCAAAATGTATCGGAAAGTCAGAAATTGGTTCATGACTTCGTGGTATTTGAATTTGTGAGCCAAATATTTGCAAACCTCTTCTAGAATTTGACTCGTAATATCACAAAACTTCAGTTCGTTGATACCTGTTTCAGCAAACATGCCCGGATCATCTTAATGGTCTCTGATTGAATCGCATGTACTCGCCGAATCATAAATTTGTTCTTAGAATTTGTGACGATCCGATATTCGGGGAAATTACCAAGTGATAATAACCTCGAAATAACGACTAAATCACTAACCACTACGCGAGATTTGGAAGTGATAACTCACTGTGTGTAAATTGTACGAAAACTCATAGGGAAATATATATACATAAATTATCAAAACATAACAACATTACTTTATTAGCATAACATAACTCTGACTAAATACTGATTATATAATATCTACAGCCAGGAATAATATACTATCGAACAGAGTAAATATTTGCAATAAATATATGCTGAGGAATCTGGATTATATCTGGATCTGGGCTACTAGCTGTCATTCCTGGTCTGTCTGAGGTGGTTCTAATAGGGAATGGACGAAAGCTCAATCCGACTAACGGTTGACTTTTGGCGGTAGTCGTCACAAGGTTTGGGCTGACATTGTCGAGTGACAATGCGTCCCAGACTGGTGACTGTCGATACTCTGGCCACATGACCAGAGTGTCGCTAACAAGACAATACGATAGCATAAATACCATAAATAAGAGTTGAGTGGGGTGTCGCGTGAGCCAAGTGGCCCACTGGGCCATCATCCGGATAGTCTGGCACTCCGCGTCGCGACTAACACGTTAATAGATAATTATCCAACCCAAAATAGAGTGGTCACGATAACTGGCATGTCCAGATCAAAACTACCACTCTCCGATGTGTCACAACATCATGTCATCATCACTTTTGTATTCGCGGTACATAGGCCTTCATAACATAAATGCTATGGCTCACTACGGTCTTTACGGTTGTTGCGCCTGCCGGTTCGAGAGTCTTAAAAGCGTTCTGAAACCACGTCAACTAGGTAAATCTGAACATAATATCAATATATTTTTAAGGGTAATCTGGAACCAAATAAAGCTCTGCGAGCCCTTTTATAGTGGTCGCTCATTTGGTGGTCAGCCAGTGTCCAATTGAACAGCAGTATGACCATCAGAGGCGGGCACTATAAGCTTAACTATGACATACAGGGAGTTGGGCCAATCGGTACAACTTCCTGCCAGAGTCCAAGTGAACTCTGCTTGACCAGGGTCAAGGGTCACCTACACAAACCAGGAACTAGGTTGCAGGTTGGACTAATCCCCAAGCTACACATGAAAAGAGTAAGTGTTGTAGGGAATTCCTTACAACACTTTCCCTAAATAATAATCACTTTTGCAAGTGATTTCCATCCAATGTATAAATAATAATGTGGATTATTATTATTTATCATAACTCAATAAATACACTCTCATTTGAATTATTTACTTGTCAAACCAATCTTAGTCACTCATTAAACCCAAAAGTGAGAATAATAAGTAGCTGGAGGTTGAGTTTGGCGCGGACAACCTGTCAGCGCCATCTAGTGGCAGAATAATAAGTTGATTCCGATTTTGGACCATCACAAATTTAGAAATCAACTTTGCAGTCGTCGTCGCTTCCTTCGTCAACGAAACTTCCATAAGCATAAAACGGCTTCTCAATAACTGAAACTTATGAATCCGAATCGGACATTTCAACATTAATATGCTGGGCGCAGACATACAGCTATTCGCATTGCCTAGCGTTTTTGCCACGCGATTCGCGACAGTGAATCGCCTCTGCTACAGCAGACTTGGCGCGAATCAATTGTTCCAAAAATATTTGTTGCTATGACAAATATTTTGGAACAATTGTTGAAAAAAACAAACAAAATGGAGCAATTAGAACATGTGACACAATACTCGCATCCCATTGGATGCGATTTGCATGGCCTGAGAAAAAGTCACTGAGGCTGTATGTACGCTGTATGTACTTTTTTCAAAAGTACATTTCTTAATTGCGCGACGGAAGTAACGTTTTCTGCGCATGCGCAGAACCATCAGCGATTCGAATGTGATGCGAATTGCTGCATGTCTGCGCCCAGCTTTAAATGCTATTTGTTAATATTGTTAATAATATGTGAACTTATCTCTGCACAAAGCAAGACCTAACTTTAAGCGTATGTGTAATGCGTTTATCATATTGTTCCGCATGCTGTGTGGGATTAAGTTTCTTAACTTTTAACAAAATTTGTTTTGGAAAAATTTTGAATAAATTTTGAATAACGATTTTGTACATTGGAATATTGATACAAATAATCAAAACTTCAAACTCGTCAACAGAAATAAAATTCGTTCATTTCCATTGTTTATCTTACCAATTCTGCATAATTTTTCATCTAAACAAGAAAAAAAATAACTGAAATATTCAAAAATCAGCACAATTTGAATAGCATTGTCAATCATGTCACGTTCTAGAATATACAAAAAACTCATATTCCTCGCAGAACTCTATTTCTGAAAAAAAAGTAGTTTATAATCAGCAAACAGCAAACAAAGACTAGGAAAGGTTACAGGACCAGCAGCATTCATGAATATATATACATGCTAAAATAAACGAGAAAACTTATTTACAAACAAATCCTGACTGCGAATAGCGACATTACTTCCAACCCTGTAACAAAAAGCTGAAATAAAATCAAAAAAGTAAAATTACTGCAAAAAAAAAAACAATTTCCACTTTTTATTAAACATCTACACAAGAATTAAGAAAAATTAAAAAAACAAATGAAAACAATGGATTACAACCAATCGAGGGCTAAAATTTGCCACCAGGGCAAACGAAAACTGTCATTAAAAACGAGAAAATACTGATTTCACCTTGTCATAATTTTCCCTTACGCTGCCACAAGAGGAATGGTCAAAATGGACGCATTTTTTTAACTAGAGTAATAACTTTGGTTTCAATTTCCACCCAACATTGTTTTAAGGCACTATCGAGAAAAAAAAAATTAAATTTAACACTAATGGTCCCATAAAATGTCTTTTAACAATATATATTCATGTATATATATTTTTAAGAAAAAAAAAACGGGAAAAAAAACGAAAAAAATCACATCAAAATCGTGAAAAATAGAAATAGTCACCAAAAAGGCACTTTCATAATTCCGCATTTTCTCAAGTCCCGAAAAGGCAATAATGCATTGATTGTTCACAAAATTTACATCACAGACAAGAAAAACTTGATTTTTGTTTGCATTTCACAACAGATGGCAGTAAAACGATCATTTCCATAAAAGGAAAAGTGTTGTATAAATTTAAACGAATGATGAGAAACCGGGCAAAGGTGCCCTAGACCCGGCCATGTTGTTCATGATGATATGGCCGCCGTTGAGACTGACAGCGACGCTGCCTTCGGGTTCGCTGTCAGTGTAACTCGAATATCCTTTTGCCGGTCGTTGCCGTTTCCATGATTGTCGTAACGTGTCGTTAACATTGGCATAGTGGTTTACAAATGAGTGGGAATGAGGGTCTGCTTTTTCACTTTCAGGTTCGCTTTCCGTCGCCTAAAAAATATTTTTTAATAAATAAACAAAAAATTTTTTTAAATTTTTTTTTAAATTTTTAACTTCGGTTTCTGTTGAGCTTATTTCGGACGGTTTTTCCGTTAAACTACTACTGTCGCAATTATCGTCATAACCCTTGAAGTCATCCTCATCCGAGTATGTGATGCTGGCAGGACTCGGTCTCGGAGGTGGCCTATAAAAAAAGAAAGTTAAGAAATTTTAAGCATTTTGGTTGAAAATTTAACAAATTTAACAAATTTTTGATAAATCTCATAAATATTCAAAAAAATATTTACTTTGCGACACCCATTCCATTGCTGAGACGCGCAGCCTTGCGAGAAAGAGTATTTTTCCGAAGTGTATTACGCCGCGATTGGCACAACTCAAACCCGCCATCATCGGATCCAATTTTCTCAGTGGACGGTGTCTTTGATGAAGTTTCTTCTAATTAAAAAAAAAAAAAAAATTACAAAAATAAATCCAATTAAAAATATGAAAACAACAAAAACAAAAAACAACACATTACACATCATAACATCCCAAAACAAACACTTTCCCACACTTTAGGAACTAACAGGACAAAAATCTCATTAAAAAACTCACTTGAACCATTCAGAACGGGATCAAGTTCATCTGAATTACTAAGAGTTTCTAAAAAAGAAGGAACAATAAAAACTAAACCTCTATCTAAAACAGGACCTCCTTGTTAGTAAACAATATTGAAAACCAAAAGCATCAACACTTACGCTTATAATTATACGTTTTGCTCTTAACGCAAAGGACGGCAATGATGAGTATGATAATTACAATGCTGATCGCTGCTAGCGCAACTAGGAACCAAACTTCACGATAAAATGGCGCCTTCCTAAACAATCCCGCTTCCTGAAGCATTTTATCTGCAAAAATTAACCTTTTTAACTAAAAATAAAAAATTCAATTACAAACGTTCAAATCATACTGGGAGTGACGACTAATTCGGATGTTTCTGCAGGACTGCTGACACCGAACGAATTGTTGCTAAAAAGACGAAATTTGTAGGTAGAGGACGGTAACAGATTCTGGTAACTGATTGCGTATTCCGTGTGAGGATACCCATCAATGTGAGTGATTTGCTGCCATTTGCTATCACCTAATAATTAAATTTAAATTTAAATTTAATTTTAGTTTACATTTTTATTACTTTTGTTCTTACTATCTTTCTTGCACTCGATTAAGTAGCCGGTGATATGTTTCTTGTTGTTTGTTGGGTTGGTCCATTGTAAAATGATTGCAGAAATGGTGGTTAAAACGACTATGTTTTCGAGCGGATCGGGAGATCCGACTTGAGGGCCCGTGGTGACGTTGGCGCTGATGTCTGGTCCCGAATCGATAGTGATGGCGTTGACGTGGAATGTGTAAGTCGCTTCTTCTTTCAAGTTATAAACGACTAAACTGGAAGAGTTTATGCGTTGTCGCTGTTTGCTAAAATCTAAAAATAAAACAACATTTTTAAATGAATCCTAAGATCTCCATTCTACATTTAATAATTACCTTCATTGGGTAAAGTTGTCTCATACGTAATCAAATAGCCAGAAATTTGCCCATTAGGAAATTCAGGGATTAACCAATTCACTCTCATCGAATTCATCGTAATCTCCGTAAAATGCAGATTTCTCGGCGCGCTAGGAACTAATAAACCCACGAAAAAAAATATCAATCAACATCCAACAAACCAAAACTCATTCACTCTATTTACTCACTTCCCTGATCGGTCCTAATTTCGAGAAACAACGACCTCGGCCCGTCCCCGGCCGGATTAAACGCCAAAACACTAATATTATACAACGTATACATCTTCAAATCCATCAGCGTATACGAATGCACATTTGCCGGTACAACTTCAATCTCCTCGCTCTCCCTCGCCTTATGATTCTCGCCGTAAAACAACTTGTACCCCATCAATTCTCCATTCAATTGATTTTCTGGCGGCGGTTTCCACACAACTAAAATATCTGTAGCACTCGACGCTTTGGCTTCAATCACCACCGGTTGCCCGGTCGGGACAGCTTCACCCACATAGGCCGTTTGGGGCTTGCTTCGGGGCCCCTCGCCCTGGTTATTAAAAGCGACGACGACGAATTCGTAATTCTGATCCCGGGTTAGATCAGAGAGCATCACTTCGCCGGCCGATACGTCGTAAATGTCCTTGGAGGGCGATTGACCTGTGATGAATTCGCTCACTTGGTGGTACTCGATTCGGTAGCCTCCCGAAGACATGTCGCCGCTCCACGCTTCAGTTTCTAGTGGCTGAATTAAAGATGCGAGTAAATTATCGTGCGATTTGTTGTTGAAGTCGAGTTACTTACTTGCCAAGTTATTTTTACGGCTGTCGTTGTTACGGGGAGGACGTTGAGAAAGTCTGGTGCATCTCTGGGAGCTAGTAATATTTTTTTTTTTAGAATATTTTTTTTTTGGTTCGGTATTGGGTTAATTAGTAATACCTCCGGCTAATGTTCTTGTGTAGTTGGTGGGTGAGCTCCAATCACTCGGTCCGATATCGTTCGTCGCTTGGATTCGAAATTTGTAGTTTGTAAATGGACTTAAACTATTGAAATATGGAAATGATATTGATTAATGAATAAATACATTCTAAGGACGTTTTGAATAATTTGATTACTTTTTCACTGTATATGCTGTAATTAATGGATCAACTTTCTCCGGTACCGATTGCCAATGACCCAAAATAACCGCAACTTGCACGGTGTAGTAACGAAGCGGTGCATATCCATCCCGTCCTGGTGTCCACGTGAACGTGATTTGATCACTTTGAATTTGAGATTGACTGATTTGCGGCGTTGATGGTGGTTCAGGTTTCTCTATAAAAATATAAAAAATAAAAAAACCTCAATATTTAATCACATCTCATGAGACAATTAAAAAAAATACCTCGATTACTAGTAGTAAACACAATAGCTTGCGCCGTTCTGCCCCACCCAACGCTCGTTTGCGCAGTTATAGCAAACAAATAATTTTTTTCGCTCTCTAAATCCGTGGCTCGATACGTCCTCGTTTCCGGCCGAAGACTCGTGTTAAGTAAAAGTTCATTGGTCGCTTGTTCACGCACGGAGATTTGATATTCGGAAATTTCCCCATTCGGCTCCTCGGGTTCGTCCCAAATCAAACGCGCCATAGTTTGAGAAACATCCGGGAAAAACAAATTAGATGGCGGCCCTGGAACTAGAAATAAAAATTAATTAATCACTTACTCTAGTTACATGAACATGCTTTTCTGGAAAATGCATCATTTATCAAGTGGAAAAGTAAAAAATAGAATATTCACTCTGGTTTCCACTTTTCCACTTGATAAATGATGATGTCATTTTCCAGAAAAGCATGTTCTTGTAAACTTAGTAATTGATAACCACAAAATTTAAATTTTTCGTTTTTTTCGATTATTTTAATCGAAATAAATCGATTTTAGATTATTTTGATCGAAATTAATTGTTTCTTTTATTTACCATCTGCAAATGTCGTAACGATAGCAGGTGGGGAACTGAGCACGCCATCTCCCATGCGTGTGTACGCCGAAACCTGGATGGAATACATGATGTACTTCTTCAATTCTGTTAAAGTTGTTGTGAATGTTGCATTGTTTGGAATGTCTTTGAATTGGCGCGGAACACTTTTAGCCCCGTAATAAACCTAAAATACAATTTTTCCATTAATTTCTTTAAAAATAATTTATCTAAAATCATTTTCTTAAATATTTGCCTTATAACCCTCTAAAATTCCATTCTGATCGCCTTCAGAAACACTATCCCACGTGACCACTATAGTTGTCGATGATGTGACAATAGCAGAAACATTCGTTGGCCCCGCACTTGGAACTAAAATACAAAAGAAAAAAATTAATCCATCAATGCAATAAAACAAATAACAATCCCTACCAGATTCTCTAGTTCTTTCAATAGAAACAACACTCGGTGGACTGCTCCCGACATCATTATACGCGATAACCGCCACTCGATACTCCGTATACTCCTCCAAATCGGCAATCACGTAGGAATTAGCATTATAATTTTCCAGCAAATAAAAATGACTTCGACTCTGATTATCATTCATCTGACACGAAATATTATAACCTCGCGGAATTCCGTACCACTCGATCTGCGGCAAAGGCTAAAAAAATTAAATAAAAACAATAAATTCACTAAAATAATTAATTATTTCTTATTAATTAATTCATACCGTCCAGCGAACTCTCAAAGCGGTCGCGGACATCGCCCGCACAGTCACACTATGAGGGGGTCGCGAAGGGGGCGCTTGGAGCGTTTGAAAGGGACGAGATCCTTCGCTGGGTGGACTCGCTCCGACGATATTATGCGCTATGAGTCGCACGCGGTATTCCATATGCGGGATTAAATCCTTGATGGTGATCATTGGAGTATCGGGTGGTGGAGTTTCCAAGATCGACACCCAGGTTCCGCTGCGCCCAATCTGCGCTTGGACTTCGTATTTTGAGATTGAAGTGTTGCCATCGAATCCCGGGTTGAATTGAAGGAATGCGAGGAAGGCTTCGACTTTCGACACCGAAAGACGAACTGGGGCGTGTGGAAGAACTAGAAAATTATTGAAAAATTGGATATTTATTATTATATTATAACGATGTAAAAAAAGGAGAAATTTGCGATTTTCACCTGGTGGAACTCCAGATTGAATTGTGCTGCTTTGAGAAGGGCCCGGACCGACTTCAGTCCATCCAAATATTTCGAAAGTATAATTTGTACTTGGAATTAAATCAGTAACGAATAAATCTGTTGTATCAGCTGTTAAATTCTTGACGAGTAAAGTCTCTGGCTTGTGTTTCTTGAAGTACTGCAGTGTGTAAGCTAAATAAATAAATAAATAACAATAAAAAAAATAAAAAAGAAAGGTCAATAAAGTACAAAAATGTTAATAATCGTCAATAAAAGTGTAATAAGGTCAAAAAAATCAATAAAAGTACAATAACGTCAAGAAATATTAATAATAATCATTAGGTGCATTCAGGAACTAAAACTCGTCTAAAACGAGTTTTGCGTGTGGTTAGTTTTGTGTGTTTTTGTGTACAATTCTGAGTGTGAAAATCTGAGGTACGTTTTAGCCAAGTTTTAGCTTCGTCTTAGCTTCTATCACATGACTTGAAGCAGTCATGTGCCTTCTAAAACAAATGGCGCAAACATTTGCGCAGGTCTGCGCAATTGTAAGACACAACTCGTGTCTCGAGAAATGCTGACATTGTAGCGTTTCCTAAAACGTGCGCGTTTCTTGGCTTAAACCTAAACGTTTCCGAAAATAACGACACATTTCAGAAAACGAGGGAAACGCCTGAAACATGAAAATGTTTTAGTACCTGATGCACCTAATAAAAACACAAAAAAATTAAAAAATTTCACCAAAATGCAAAAAAGTGAATAAAATCATCAATTATTTGATAAATTTCGCCCAAATAAAAACCTACCGAGCAAAATCCCATTAGTCTTCACCGGCGGCGACCACAAAATATGCACCGTCTTATCCTTCACATCCTCAAAAGTAAATGCTGAGACCGCATCAGGAACATCCTGCATCGTCTTTACAGCCACCGGATCACTCCTCTTCCCATCCCCAGGCGACGTAAAACACAAAACCGTCACGATATAATCCTGATATTTCTCCAACTCATCCACCTCGACCGACTGCTCCGCCTCCTGGTCGACCGGGGACGGGGCAACCAAAACCGTCTTAAACGGCCTCGCCTCCTCAACCAATTTAACCCCTTTCCACAACTGCACTTTGTACCCCTGATTGACCCCATTGATCATCTGAGGATTCGGCGGTTTCCACCAAATTTTCACAGTCGTCGAATTCTTCGCTTCCGTTTTGACATTTTTGGGCGCCGCCAAAGGCACTCCTTCCTTAGTCCTCACACGAATTCGATCGCTGAAGACTCCAACACCTTCGTCGTTGTAAGCGGCCATTTTGATCTCGTATAATTGCCAAGTGATGAGCCCATCGACGATGTAACTTCTCTGAGCTTCGTTTTTTATTGTCCGGTTCTTCCAGTCTTCTGGGTACCCGAAAATATTATATTTTATCACGTAACCGCGCAGTTCGCCGTTACGGTCTTCTTCTGGCGGAGGCTGCCATTGGATCATGATGGAAGTTGCTGATCGGGCGCTGCCGACGACGGTCACTGGAGGCGCGGTGGGTGCTAAAAAAATTTTTTTTGTTATTGTCATTGTTTTTAATGTGAAGAATTGGTTAATTACGTTCTTGGGGCAGTGTGACTCGGTTGCTGGGTTCACTCGGGTTTCCTTCACCGACGCTGTTAACAGCGCTGATTCGGAATTGGTAACTCATTGCGGGTTTTAATGTTGTGAGTACAACATAGCGAAGATCAGAACTGACGTTGGTTAGGACAGTTGCCCAATCCACTAATGGATCTGGAGTTGGATCTAAAAAATTTTATTAAAAAAACAAAAATATAAAAAATATAAAAAACGAAATATTTTTAATTATTCGTTTTTTTTTTTAAATTTCGTAATTTATATTTCGTATAACAGGTTGCGATTTGACACAAAACGTATTATATGCGACATTTAATCGGCGGCAGCAATTTTATTGGTGCAAGGTGTTTGACTGATTAAAAAACAAACCGGAGATAATCAAATCGCCACAAATTTGCCAAAATTGCACGAAATCTTTTTTTTATTTCGTTACAAAATTAATAAAACAAAATCATATTAAAATTTATGATTTCGTATTTTAATTCTTTCGTACGAAAAATCGCAGTCTCTAATATATAATTTTTTTGACAAAATGTCCTCTTGCATTCAAAGGGCATTGATAGACAACCATGCTTCATAGTCTAAACTTTTTTTTTACTACGAGAAGTGTTTTCAAGTGTGAATTTCTTTAGAAATAGCACCAGCTGTCACTTCTCATAGTTCCCCCTTCTAATTCTGACAGATGTCTTTAGCTCTCCAAAGAGAGACAGACATTAAACGCCCCACTTCCCTATTTTTTCTACATAATCTAAATATAACCACCAAAAAACAAAAACACAAACAAACACAAAAACAAAAAACAAAAAAAACAACATTTTTTTAAACTAAATACTTCACCTTCTTTCCTCATGACCCTCTTCTGAACGATGAAATTTCGTATGGCACTCTTCCCATCAAATCCGGGAATCCAACTCACATTCACAGCTTTTGGTATATTCGCCAGCAAGTCTGCATTCACCGTCGTTGGCTGATACGGCAGCTCGATCACGTCCAATTTCGCCGACCTCGTGTCATCCCCGCCCGGAGACTCAACCTCGCACATATAAGTTCCAATATCAACATTGCGAGCCTCCTGGATCTCCAAAGTGCCATCATTTCTAATTTTAATTCTGTCTTCTTTACTTCCTTTTAGCTCTTTTCCATCGAAATACCATCGCAATTCGAACGATACCAACGGATCGTGCGAAACCCGGCACAGCAACGTGGCTTTATGGCCCAATATC
Source organism: Strigamia maritima (assembly GCA_000239455.1). Lineage (NCBI taxonomy): Eukaryota > Metazoa > Arthropoda > Chilopoda > Geophilomorpha > Linotaeniidae > Strigamia > Strigamia maritima. The sequence goes on from JH432147.1 coordinate 197,647, forward strand.
ACTTTAGTATCAACAGGCGGCTGCACAATTTGAGTTTTCACTGCAAAAAACAATATTTTTAATCAAAAAAAATTAATTTATTAATTAATTTACCTAAGACTGAAAGTTGAGCCGAGACATTAACTGAACCCAAAGTATTTGATTGTACACAAGTGTAGTGGCCGCTGTCGATGGGTTGAACTGCGGCTATCAATAAACCTCCATTGTTTAGTATCTGTACTCGGCCAGCGCTTTTAATCTCAGTTGAGCCGTTCAACCACCAAGTAACTTTCGGCAATGGCGATCCAGTGGCGATGCAAGGAAGTTGCGCATCTTTACCATCGTAGACCGTCAGATCTTTAGGGCCTTCCCTAATTATCGGAGCAGCAGCTAAAAGTAAATTTAATTCATAAAAACTCACAAGAAATCATAAAAAAAGGATGAAAATCAAACATGGTGCAATTACCAGTACAGTTGTGAACTACAGGTTACAGTATCAATTGTAAAAGCCATTCACAACTATACTAGAAAATTAATATTGCTGTTAATTAAGTTAGGGGCAAAGAAAGCATCGTGCAAAATAATAATGTTAACCCTTACATTTCACTCGAGTAGCGTTTATTTCATTCACAGACTCGGCCGTAAACTCCCTGAGTACTCGGGAAGCTTAGAAAAGTAAAAAGTAAAACATACAACAAAGAAAATTAGTAAACAGATGGTTTTGTTATTCATTGCGGGAGCGTCTTTAACATAAAAGCAACAGATGGCAGCAAGAGTCTCACAACATGCGCATGCGCATGCGCATTCATTAGCTCATTAGTAAAACATTATATTCAAAACTTACTTTTGATTTTTAGCCACGTCGAAGCGGCTATTTCACCGGCTGAATTCTCCGCAAAGCATTGATAAATGCCAGTATCATTCATTCGTAAATTATTTATCACTAGAGCGCAGTCTTCTTGCAAAGACAAACGGTCATCCATAGCAGCGATTGGTTCTGCGTTTAAAAACCATTTAATGGACGGTTTCGGTCTTCCCCCAGCTTTGCACGGCAACAGAACACTGCTCCCATAATCAGCCTTCGTTTCCTCTTTCGGAAACACTTCGAAATAAGGCTTAACTGTGGATAATAATAAAATTATTAGTAAATTAGCAAAAACATAATTTTTTTTTGATTTTTCATACGTGAAACTGTGACATTCGCAGTTGCTCGCACCGATGCATCGTCAATGCTCACTTGGCATTCGTACAGTCCTTCGTGTAGTTCGTCTAAATTAGTTAATGTTAGTGTACGGTTCCACGAATCGGCGATGCTGTAAGGCACATTGGTTAAATCTAGCGGCACGCCATCTTTTTTCCAAGTTGTCGTTAAGTCGTCGAAAGATCTAAATATCAAAACATTTAAATTTAAATGCTGAAAATTAAAAATATTTAAAAAAATTCCCTTGTGAGTTTTGGGGATGAGAAATGTTTCCACGGGTTTTGAAAAATGGGAATTATTTTAAATTTCTCATCAACAAAATATTTAAAATGAGAATATTTCACACGTGATTTTTGCATTTTTTGTTAAGTAATACGATTAACTTGATAAAAAAAATGCAAAATTGGGGTGAAGCCGTTGAAATTCGATACCCCTGGTGGAAAAAATTGTTCCACTACATTTTTTTTTTATTTAAAATAGAATTCTCTCGCTTTCACAGTCATTTATTCGACTATCAGTAAGTAGTGGGAGAGAAAATAGACGGAAATCAAATTTTTAAAAAAGAGAATTTAATCGTTTTTCATAAATTTTACGATCATTTTAACGATTTTGACACAATTTTCTATTTTTAATTTTAATTTCCATATAAAAAAAGCATAAAATTTCGCAATTAAACTGCAATTAATGCAAATCATGTCAAAAAACATCAAATTTCGCAAGATTTTACCACAATTTCCGAGTTTTAAAATAAAAAATATGTCAAAAAAGCTTAAATTTCGCAATTTAAACCTCTAACAATTTAATAAAACGTCAAAAAAGTGATTTCTTAATTGCATTTGCATTTAAGGAAGTAAAAAAACTCCCGCAGTTATTTTTAAACAAGGAAAAACTCAAGGTTTGAATTGATCCTTGATGAATCCAACTGTAGTTTTTTAAAAAAAAAAAAAAAAAAAAATTAAAATTATTCTTTTCCAATTTCCAATTTCTATACCTGAAATTTCCCACACAATGCAACTGCACCGACTTTGTGTCCTTCAAAACCTCCACATCATCCGGCGCCACAACAATCACAGGTTTAGCTCCACGAACTTCATCGCCAATAACTTGCACAAAAACCACCCGGTCTCGGCCTCCTGCGCCGTGTGAGGGTTCGTCAACCGCGCTTTATAAAAACTATCGTCTCTCACATCCAACAGCACCATCCGATCATCAACTAAAGTCACAAATTTCGTATCACGAACTATTTGTCCCTTCTCATTGATCCATTTCACTATCGGTTTCGGGTGACTCTTGACACCGGAAGCGAGCAGCGTAACACTTTCACCGGGTCGGATTGATATCGTTTCGTTTTCCTTCTCCGAAATATTCATGTCTAAAAAAAAAAATTTTTTTTTTATTTTTTTTTATTAAAGATTAAAATTTGAATTAATTTTGTTTGGTTTACATGCGACGTGTAGTTGGAGTTTGTCGCTGAGTAGGGCGCCGGCTGGGTTCATCGCTATGCAGCGGTAATCGCCAGCATCATCTCGCTTCGCTTGTTTTAGGCCGTAAAATGTGTCGGAACTGCGGTTGGTGATTAGATCGCCGTCTTTCATCCATGTGTATTCGGCAGGTGGGACACCTGTTGCTTGACATTGTAAAATCTTGCTTTGTCCTTCGTTTACGAGATCGCCCGAGGATGAGGGTTCGTTTAGGAATTGAGGGGGATGAACTGTTTCACCTAAAAAGAAAAAGAAATTTAAAAAAAAATTAAAAAGGAACTAATTTAAGGAGTTTTAGAGGGGGGAGGGGGGGAACAACTAATTTAGGACTTCTTTCAAAATAAACAGGTCTTTTAGACTTTTTATCCACCAGCTTTAGCCTTTTTATAGTTAAAATCCACCAGTTTTAGACTTTTTATAGTTAAAATCCACCAGTTTTAGACTTTTTATAGTTGAAATCCACCAGTTTTAGACTTTTTATAGTTTAAATCCACCAATTTTAGACTTGTTAAAATCCATCAGTTTTAGACTTTTTACAGCTAAAATCCACCAGTTTTAGACTTTTTATAGTCTAAATCCACCAATTTTAGCTTTTTTATAATTAAAATCCATTAGTTTTAGACTTTTTAAAGTTAAAATCCACCAGTTTTAGACATTTTATGGTTAAAATTCACCAGTTTTAGTCACTTTATAGTTAAAATCCACCAGTTTTAGACCATTTCAGTAAAAATGTACCAATTTTGTCACTTTTTTCCATCAAAATAATTAGGTTTTAGACTTTTTTTATATGAACCAATTTTCGACTTTATTTCATCAAAATCATCTAATTTTCGACTTTTTTAGACAATATCACCCAATTTTCGACTTTTCCCTAGCTTTTTCAAAACAAAAAAAAAGCTCAACCAAATCAAAGCAAATTGTTTGTAAAAATCCTTTGATTACATCATTTCTTTAAAAAAAACGTCACTAAAGCTCTAAGAAGATTAAAAATAAAAAAACAAGCACACAAAAACACAGATTAAAAATATTACTATGCAAAATCACGCAATTATCGAACCCGCCGTTTCTTTGTTTAGTTTTCGTTACCATGCCAACCAAACATATAAACCCCTAAAAATAACCACTTCAAAAAACAATTCATCAAATAAAAACATCCATTACTCCTAATTACACTAATCAAAGCCCAAAATAACATTTTTTAAACGATCAAACAGTTAAAAGAATAAAAATAATAAATAAAAAAAAAAAAACGAAAGTCAACGGCCATTTCCTGTAAACCACAGCAGTGAAAAAATGTAAACAAAAAAATTCCCACAATTAGAAGGAAACCAAGGGTCATTTCAATTTCTAATTTTTCAATTCTCCTTCCTTCCTTCCGATTGGTTAACTCCCTCGCATCTGCCAGCACTAAATTATTATTTATTAATTACATTTTTTTTGTAGAAAAAAAAAAAAAAAAAAAAATTAATTTCCAGTCAGACATCACATCACTTTCAATTACAGTAATTCAAACAAGCTCCACCATGTTTTCTAATCATTTTTTCCAAAATAAACACAAAAAACATTCCAATTTTATCTCTTTTTATCTCAAAATAATCATGACTCATTTTGCAACTACTTAATCACCAAATTACAAATTAAAATTGTTTTTTTAAAAAAAAATTGAAATTAACTCACCTGAGACCTCCAAACACAAATAAGTGAAAAACACAATGATCCAGTGATGGAGTTTGTATTTCTTGGTCCCCACACCTCTGATGAAATGCAGAGTGTGGTTATTTCGCATTGTTGATGCCATTAATTGGTCATGTGGACGGAATCGAAGAGTAACAGCGTCCTGAGGGTCCTGGTCGCCATCTTGATCAGGACAAAAGTTTATAATGCGAGGAAAACAAATAATTCGACATGACTACAATGTCGGAAAACAGTGGTCACATGGCACATGCGGATGGGATTGTTGTTTGGTTCGTTTCGTTCGAATTTATCCTGAAGTTGATTAACAATCAACAGGGGCGTCGTGGCGTCGAGTTCAGCCGTCGCTCGCTGTTTAGTAGCCTCGACCCGGGTGAGTGAGTTACGTGATTGGTTGGAGAGAAGCAGTAGTGATTGGTATGCTTTTATTTGATGCCTGTTTGTGTGTCAATGGCACCTGTAAGGAGGCGCAGGTGTATAAAGTTGGTCATAAAACGAGAAATTCATATTCTTGTTGTCTTCCAGTATGGTGGCTCAGAAGGGGCATCATGTTTTTGTAAAAGTTTTTAAAATAAGGGCCGAGCCGAGTCAAACATACTCAAAAAATTTGAATTTTTAAAAAGTCATGGTCTAAGAGGGCCAATTCGATTTTTTTTCGGGTTGCACGTGGGTCAAGAGGGGCCAGCAGTCCAGAAGGGACATCATTCTAAAAATAACTATGGCATTCTATTTTCTTGTTTCGATTTTTAGTGAATTTAATGAATCAGTTGTTTGTAATCAAATTTTAATTCGATTTATAATAATTTTTTAATCAAATTTTTAATAATAATTTTTTAATCAAATTTTTAATAATAATTTTTTAATCAAATTTTTAATAATAATTTTTAATCAAATTTTTAATAATAATTTTTTAATCAAATTTTTAATAATAATTTTTTAATAAAATTTTTAATAATAATTTTTTAATAAAATTTTTAATAATAATTTTTAATAAAATTTTTAATAATAATTTTTAATAAAATTTTAATAATAATTTTTAATAAATTTTAATAAATTTTAATAATAATTTTTAATAAATTTTATAATTTATAATTTTTCTTTAATTACTTTTTCAGCTAAGAAGAGACTTAAAAACCTGAAACTGCTCTAATATACGTATACTATAATAGAACAGTTCTAAACAGTTTTGCAGTAAATCAAATAACCAATTTTAAGGCATGAAAACCGAGAACAAAATTTTCGTTTCATTTGGTTGTTTGAATCTCTAAAATTGTTTCAATTTAGCTTTTTAAATGAAGTTTTTAAAAATGAGACCTTGGCGCTCTCTATATTTTAACTTGGGCATTAGAATCCCTCTTAAATGTTGTTTTGATTATGTACAGTATTTATGGTCAAATTTCGTGTTATCTAACTTAAAATGATCTAAACTGAAACGATAAAATTGTAATTTATGAGTGTATTTAGCTCCTGTATTAGGCTCCTGGTCCTAGGCCACTTGCAAATTTTGAAATTTTTTACAGAATTATGATGTCCCTCCTGGACCACCATATTCCGGTACTAAAACAGATTTCAATAACTGAAACTGAAAACTTTTTTAGATTTTGGCGCCGAAATCAGCCCTAGGGTTGTGAGGTCAGGTTCAAAATGATTTATTTAAATGAAAAAATAGCGTTTTTTATTAAGAAAATCTTTTTTTTGTATTTTTACAAAATTATTCAAATATCCCGTATACTGTATTGCAACTTTAGGAAACAAAGAAGTCTTAAAATAACCATAAGAATGATAAGATTGCAATACTGCAAATTTTGTTTATTTTTTTCTTTTGAGATATGAAAAGTAAGCATTCCTCAGGTTGTTTTTTCATGGCGCATGCGTTGTCGGTCTAGGTTTAGCGATGGTAACGGAAGTGATGGTATGTAGCTAACGCACGTACGATTCCTGCGTGTTAGGCCATCCGATACAGGTGCATTTCTCCCAATTTGTGTTTACGAAATATCATTCCGTTCGCTGATGCTGATAACAAGTAATAAAAATATCTCATCAATGTGAATGAAATGATAAATTTGTTGTTGTGTATAGATTAAAGTTGCCATGCTGTGAAACCTCGTATCCGATTCTGATGTTTACACCATTTTGCATCGACATTACTCGAAAGATAACACCAGTGATCAATTAATCCGTAAAATTAAAAAAATATATAAATTAGTTGTTTAAATTGTGAATGATAAAAAAATAAATTACGGGAATAATTTTTTTTTTAGAATTTGTTTTATTTATTTTGCTGATGTGGCATTTTATTTTATAGCATCAAAACAAACATGTGGGGCTGGGGCGAAACGAAAAATGACCAACAGAATGTAAGTTTGTTCTAAATTAATTGAAAAATTGTTGTTAATTAATTTTATTTAGGAATCAGCTGACTTAGAAGAGCGGCTTAATGAGCAGAATCAAATACTTAATCAACTAAAAGAAGTTATTCGTGAAAATGAAGTCAAAGTAGCTGAAAAGGAGAGATCTTTAGAGGTAAAAATCCATGACATAATTAAATAAATTTAATATAATTTTATGGTTTTTTTATTTTTTATAGGAAACTAAGGCAAATTTCAGTAAATATAAACTACAAACGAAGGCCAAAATAAACCAATTAACGAATCAACTCAGTGAATCACATAAAAAACAAAACCAAGATTGTGGTTCACCTTTAAAAAAGGTTGAATTAATAGAAATAATTAATGATTACACGATATTTAATGTTTTAAACCTCCTAAAAGGATGAAGATGACGACGCTTCGTCCGAGGGAAGTCGGGGAAGTTATGTTGCCGAGCAATCTAGTCGTGCAAAACTAATATTATTGAAAAAACAACTAGATGACAGCAGGTAATTCTATATTATTATTTTCCATTATTTAATAACATTTAATTTTATTTATAGATTATTAAACGAAAAACACGAGAAGAATTTCGAAGACTTAACTTCAAAAATTCAAAATTTAGATCAGTTATTGTCTAAAAGAGACACGGAAATTGAAGAATTTAAGAAAAAGTATTCGTTTTCTGACAAAGTAAATAATGTAATTGAATTATTAATGTTTTCATAGATAAAATATTAATTTTTTATTTTAGGAAGAAGGAAATGATGGAAATGTTTACGAAATGTACGCGCAAATAGTTTATAAGGACAATAAAATACTGGAACTCGATAACAGAATACTTCAATTGGAAGGATCATTAATGGATGTGCAAGAAACGGTGAAAGAGAAAGATCAAGTGATCGAAGCTCGGAATAGAGCGATTCAGGTTTATAAACTTTAAAATTTAATTTTTAAGAATTTATTATTATATTTTTTTGCAGTTGATGACTGAAGATTTAAGTCTTCGTAAGAAAAACGTCGTCGATCAATTGGAAGACACGAGGGGCGAAATGCGACAAATGCAGTTTAATTTTTCCACATTGGAAAAGCAATGGAATGATGAAAAACAATCGCTTTTGCACGATTTTGAAGCTGAAATGGGAGACTTGCAATCGAAAATTGTCGAAAAGAATAATAAATTAACTGAAGTTGAAGAATCACTGAAAAAATTGGAATCTGTTCGGTTTGAATTGAGCACTCGAAATGCGGCTCTGCAAGAAAAAGTCGTTTTTCTTCAAGAAAATTTGGAAAAAGTCAAACAAAATGTATTGAAGGACGATACTAAAGGTGCTTACGACTTTAAATTGACGAAACAAATTTTTTTATTTTTTATTTTATTTTATTTTTTTAGATTTGAAATTGGAAATCCAGACAATGAAAGAACAGCTGACAGAAAAAGATGCAGTTATTCATTCGTTGCAGGTGTCTGAGAAGGGAAATACTTCGAAACAGCAAAAGAATCCAGCTGAAAGTAAATCAATCGTTAAAATTAAAGCACAGTATGCGAGTCGGATCAAAAATTTGGAAAAACAACTGGAAACGGCACAAGTAATTAATGAAAACAGTGCATTTTAGTCCTAATGTTTATAATTTTGCTTTTTTTACTTGTAGAGCTTGGCAGACGATTCGCAAATGCTAAACCAGCGAATAACCGAGCTAGAAACATTAAACGACCAACTTAAACTAGAATTAGAACAACAGCAGAAACATTTGGAGGAAAAAGATGAAAATCTACTTAAAGTATCCGACAAACAAGCCAAAGTCAAAGATTTATTAGACAATTTTTGCAAATCTCATGGAATGATCGAACCAACGACGGAAGCAATCGAGGAAGGACTCTCCAAAGTTTCGATTGCCAAAGAAAAACTGGAAAATATTGTGGAAAATTTATGCACGAAATTCTCAGTACCGTCGATAGATGCGTTGGATGTTGCTTTAGATGTCCTGCAAACAAGGGAAACGACGTTGTTAAACGAAATCGAAAACTACAAAACCGGAATTGAAAATTATAAAACCGACATTGAGAATTATAAAACCGACATTGAGAATTATAAAACTGAAATTGAAAAATATAAAGCCGATATTAAAAATTCTCAAAGTGAAGTATTTGATGTAAAGAAAGAGTTAAACCAAGTGCAGTGCGACCTAGAACAGTTGAAAATATCATCTAAAGAAGAAAAAGACTCACTGAATGAAAGAATCCGCATGCAAGATGAGCAATTTAATAATTCCAAGTTGAAAAATGAACAATGTCTTAGTGAAATCCAAAATTTGCAACGTGAATTGGTTGAAAAAGACAACAAATTGAGTGAATTTAACAATGCCAAGTTGAAAAATGAACAATTTTTAAGTGAAATTCAAAATCTGCAACTGGAAGTGACTGATAAAGACAACAAAATAAGAGAAATTAACGAGATAATGGAAAATAAGCTGGCGATTACATCGGGTGATCGGGAAAGGGAATTATTGGAGTTTCAGAACCGGTTATCTGATCATACAAATAAAATTCGGCTGATGACGACAGAAATTCAAGAGAAAGAAAATATTATTTCGAATTTGGAGAAGGAAATTAGTGATTTGCAACAAAAATCTGAGGTAATTCAATTCAATTTATGGGTGAATCTAGTTAATAATTAAGTATTTTGTTTGATTTAGGTGCATAATCAGGAAAAAGAAGATTTCGTTACGAAATTTACGTATGAAATTGAGCGTTATCAGTCAGAAGTTGCTGCGGAAACAACCAAGTTGGAAAATCAAGAGGAAGCCAGGAAAAACGAAGCGGAAATGTTGACAGCTGAAAAAAAACTGGAATTTGAAACAAGTTTGGCCAATTTGAATCAACAACTAACCGAGAAAGAAGCAATGATTATCCAACTTGACAATAAAATTGAAGTTGTTTGCTTGGAAAAGTATCAGATTGAAGCGGAGAATCAGAAATTAACGGAAAACTTGAAGTTCTTAAATGAGTGCACTGAAAATAATAGCAAAAAAGAAGAGTTATTGAAAGAAATGGAGCAGCAACATGCATTAGACATTGAAAAATGGCAAAAAGAGTTGGAAAACCAAAAGGATAAATCAACATCGTACGTAGTGGAATTAGAAAATGATATTAAAAGTTTAGCCGATGAAAAACAGTCACTCGAAAATGAGTTAACTGAATTGAAGATTCACTTGGAAAATGTCGAAAGAAACGAGACGATTGAACGGAAAGAATTTAACAACAAAATTGAATCGCTAAACACTAAAAATGATGAACAAAATGATAAATTGAAGGTTCTGGAAGACGAAAAAATGAAATTAATGGAGAACAACAAGTACAGCAGTGAGTTAATTACGAATTTGACTAAAGAAAAAGATGAAGCGAATGATATTGTGCAAAGTTTAATGAAAGAGAAAGAAAGTTTAAATGTCATAATCAAACAAGGCGATTTGGCATTGCAAAACATGATTAAAGAACTGGAAAGTTTGAAAAATGAAGTTTTGTCAAAGGACAATCAATTGGAAAGTTTAAATGGCGAAAACATGAGTTTGCGAAACTTGATAGAAGAGAAATTAAAAGTGATTGAAGAAATGGAGACTGTGTCTCAGGGTTTGGGCAGTTTGGAAAGTGAAATTCAAACGCTGTCTGGTATTAAAGCGAATTTGGAAAACGAATTGAGAAAATCAAATGAAAATTATGTGAAAATTAAGGAAGATTTTGAAGAGATGTCAGAAAAGTGCGGGAATTTTCAAAATCAACTTGAAAGACATAAACATGAGAGAATTGAACTTGGAAATAAAATAGAAAACGTTACAATGATGCTTGAAGAAACTGAAACAATTGTTGGAATTAAGGAAGTGGAGTTGGAGAAACAGCGTAATGAATTCAAAGACAAAATTGGAAAATTAGAACTTGAAATTAGTGGTCATCTTCATGATAAAAATGAAGTTTCAATGCAACTAGAAAACAAAACGAGAGTTTATAAAGAAAAATTGAACAATCTTCAATTGGATTTAGTGGAAAAGTTGAATATAATTGAAAATATGGAAAAAATTGCACAAAATAGCCAAGAAAGTGTGGAAACTCAAGTCCAGACGTTAATTGAGCATGTAAATGAGTTAACCAAACTTAAAACAGAACTGGAATGTGAACTGCAAAATATTGCAAAGAAATATGAGCAGAGTGAAGCAGAAAAGGAAAAACTGTGTAGTGAAGTATATGGCAAAGTTGGAACATTGGAACAAGAAAAAAATGAAGTTTTAGTGCAACTAGAGAGTCAAACAAGAATTTATGAAGATAAATTGAACAATATTCAATCAGAATTAGAAGAGAAGTCTAAGACAATTGAAGATATGGAGAAAGCTGCGCAAAACAATCGAGAAGGCATGGAAACTCAAGTTAAGACCTTAAATGAACGCATTAGTGAGTTAGCCAGTCTGAAAACAGAATTGGAATCTGAATTAGAAAACCTTACAATGAAATATGCGCAAAGTCAAGCAGAAATGAGTAATGTCTTTAATGAAGAAATTGGAAAATTGGAGCATGAAAAAAATGAAGTTTTAATGGAACTGGAAAACAAAAAATTATTTTTGAGGAGAAATTGAATAATCTAAAGTGGGATTTAGAGGAAAAGTCTAGTACAATTGAAAATATGGAGAAAATGCAAAACAGTCAGGAAACTCAAGTTCAGACATTAACTGAGCATGTAAATGAGTTAACCAAACTGAAAATTAAACTTGAATCTGAATTATACAACATTACAATGACTCTTGAAGAAACATTTGTTGGAAGCAAAGAAGTAGTAATGGAACAACAGTGTATTGAATTCAAGGAAAAAATTGAAAAATTGGAGAATGAAATTAGTGTCTATATTCAAGAAAAAACTGCGGTATCGATGCAACTAGAAAACGAAACAAGAATTCATGATGAAAAATTGAACAATCTTCAATCGGATTTAGCAGAAAAGTCCAGAAGAATTAAAGACATGGAGAAAATTATGGGAAACAGCCAGGACACCGTGGAAACTCAAGTTAACACGCTAACTGAGCGTGCAAAAGACTTAACCCGACTCAAAATAGAACTGGAAACTGAATTACGAAATATTACAACGAGATATGCACAAAGTGAAGTAGAAATTGTAGAATTGCATAAAGAATTGGAAACTAGAACTTGTGATTTACAATCTAAATGTGCAGAATCAACCGAAAGAGCAATAGAAATACAAGATTTGCAGGAGAAATTGACTGCAATGAATATCGAAATGGAAAGAAACATGGTAAACAAATCTAAACTGGAATCTGAATTAATGAATGTAACAGAAGAGAAGAAAAACTTAAGTGAAGACATTGAAAATTTGAAATTAAATCTTACACAGCAGCATGAAGAGCAACTCAGAGAAGAAGTCAAGTATAGACAACGTGCTGAAGAGATGAGTGAAAATTTGAAACAAGAAAATGAAAAACTACTCGATTATCTCAATGGAAAAGAGAGTGAAATCAAACAACTACAAATTGCAGATAATGACAATTTGATGAAAAAAATGAATCAAATTGATGAACTAAATGTGAGAAATCTTGAACTGGAATCAAGAATTCAACAACTGACGCAAGAAATTGAAGAATTAATAAAAAGCCGAAAACCCGCTGAAATAACCACTAAGCGGGCATTAGAATCGGATTGGGATGATGAATGGGCAGATGACAGCGCTCACATAGCAAATGAGTCACTACAGGAAGAAAATGTCCAACTTAAAAATGAAACTGAAGATCTCAGACTAAAATTGAATCAGGCAACTAAGCATATGGAAATGGTAGACTTTGATTGGGAAGTAAGAAACAAAGCTATTGTTGAACAAAATAGCAAATTAATATCTGAAATTGATGATCTCAGAGCGGAAGTTAAGTCTAAATCAACAATAATCGACTCGGGAGTTGAAAAGGAACTTGAAGATTTAAATGAAAAACACCAGCAGCTGCTCATAGACTTTAAAGAATCTAAGAATCAACTTGATATTCAAATTAAAGATATGGATCTATTAAGAAATTCAACGAAGGAGTTATCGGATGAGAGGAACAAACTGGTACTGGAATTGGATGCGCTTAAAGAAGAAAACGAGACGGTCATGTCAGATTTTAATGAGTTGAACAAATTGTATCGACAGGAAAAAGATGAATTTGAAAAATTCAAATTGTCCGCTAATTTAAATACAAAATTGGAAGTTAAGCCTTTGACCAGTTCGGTGGAAAATGAAGTATTAGTCGGCAGTTCGAGCGAAATTGATGAATTAAAAGTTCTTAAAATAAAGAACAGCAAAATGTTTGTTAAGCTGAAACAATTTAAAGAAAAATGTGACAAACAGCAACTGGAGATTGGACAATTATTTGAAGAGAATACGTCTTTACGCGGGAAAGTGGACACATTGGAAATCAGCAATGGAAAGCATGTAGACATTACCAAACGATTGGAAGACAAAATTGAGAAAATGGCGATGCAGTTGAAGAAATTAATCGAGGAACATACTTTGCAATGCAGGGATTTGATTCAAGAAAAAACTTCTTTGGAGAACCGTCTGACGGCGTTGAGCGAAGAAAAGGACCGGTTGCAGCGGGAAGCCATATCCGGAAAAGAGCAAGCGGAAATTCTCATGTCTGATAACAGCACATTCCAAACAGTTGTTGAGAATTTAAAGCAAACTAAGATCAGAATGGATGAAGAATTGAGACAATATGTGACCCAAATATACCACTTGACCGAAGAGAAGGAACGATTACAGCGACAACAGGATAGTTTAAATGATGTCAGGCTCAAGTATGAGGATATCATGCCAAGATTTAAAGAGACTGAAATGAAATGTGTGGAATTGGAACAGAAATTGGCTAAAATCAGTGAAAAATATGATATTATTCATGTCCAAAATGAGGAATTGAGTAGAGAAAAAGTTGAGTTGGAGTTGAAGATTGTGCAGAGGAGTGGTGAGGAGGAAGAAGTTGAGTTGAAAAGGATAATGAAAAGAATTGAAAGTGAAAGAGATGAATGCCAGCAGATCATCAGTCAGAAGGAAGAAGAAGTGAAGAGTTTAAGGGATCAATGCCAGCAGATTGTCAGTCAGAAGGAAGATGAAGCAAGGAAGTTAAGAGATGATTGCCAACTGATGGTCAGTCAGAAGGAAGATGAATGCCAACTGATGGTCAGTCAAAAGGAAGATGAATGCCAACTGATGGTCAGTCAGAAGGAAGATGAATGCCAACTGATGGTCAGTCAGAAAGAAGATGAACTAAAGAAGTTGAGAAATGAATGTCAGCTAATTGTCAGTCAGAAGGAAGGTGAACTGAAGAAGTTGAAGGATGAATGTCAGCAAAATTTCTGTCAGAAGGAAGATGAACTGAAGAAGTTGAAGGATGAAAGTCAGCAAAATTTCAGTCAGAAGGAAGGTGAACTGAAGAAGTTGAAGGATGAATGTCAGCAAAATTTTAGTCAGCTGGAAGATGAAGTGAAGTTAAGGAATGAATGTCAGCAAATTATTCTTCAGAAAGAAGATGAACTGAAGAAATTAAGAATAGAAATTCAGCTTGCTCAAAACGGTGCAACACAATTCAACTGGGAATTGGAACAATTAAAAGAGGATTTAGTAAATGCAAATAAGACCAATGAAGAAAGTACACAACAAAATTCTGTTCTTGTCACTGAAATTGAAACGATTTCTTCAACTAAATCAGCTTTGGAGAAGGAGTTTGCAGAGCTGCAAACAGCAAATATGAATCTTAATCAATTACTGAATGAGAATAAAGTGCATGGGAGTGAGAAAACAAAACTAAACCAACTGGAAATGGAACTAAATCAGACATCCCATTTATTGCATGAAAAGGAGTACCAATGCAAGAATTTAATGGAAGAAATAGCTCAGGTAAACAATAAAATTTTGAAATACCGTATATACTCGCATATAAGTCGACCCTGACTTAAAACGAGTCTAAAACCATTGACCCGCGTATAAGTCGAATTGGAAGAAAAATACCAGGATTTGGTCCAAAAATCCTCGACTTTATACGCGAGCATATACAGTATTCACAAATCATGACCATTCAACGTTCAGGCCACCCTATAGGTAGCCTATGGGGTGGCCTGCATGTTGAACGGACGTGATTTGTAAAATTCTAAAAAAAAAAATGTTTGTTTCTTCGACCCGCGTATAAGTTGAATTTGGAAAAATAGGCCTAGATTTGGTTCAAAATATGGTAATTGAAAAAGAAAAAAAATTTAAATTACTGTTTTAGGTTAACGAAGAAAAAAATAATCTGCAGATGCATTTATCAGGCCTAGCCAAGAATAGCCATCAACAGGAAATTAAAATAGAAGAATTACAGATCCAGTTAGCGGAGGAGAAAACAATCCACAGTAGTTCACCACAGTCATCAGATGTATGTTATACAAAATGGATCTAATTTATATATATAAAATTCTATTCCCTATTTCTTGTTTAGCAATTTTGAGTTTATTTATTTATATTTTACTTTAGTTGTTACTGAACATTGAAGAAAGTCAGCCATTAATCATTCCAGAAACGAATTTCACACTAAGTATTTATTTAAATATTTTTTGGGTTTGATTTTTTAAATTATCTTCTAATGTTTAGCGAGGACAATGAGGAGTACTGCGTGGAGGATACAAAACTGGGTGCAGGGTAGAAGGTGAGTTTGTTTTAAATTTGTGATTTTTAAAAAGAATTATCCCAACTTTTGTTATCGTAGTATGTGCGGTAATCCCATTCTTCACCTATGATTGTCAATCTTCTGCATGCCTCACAATTATTTTTTAACAAATAAAGGTAAATAAGTAGCCAGAAACCCTTAATAGGTAGGGATCTTGTGGAATTTCAATTATAAGATTTGACAAACGTCTGCAATTTATTTTTATTTTCAAGTATAAATTCGAGCACGAAGTTTGAAAAGTATTTGCACATGTGTAAACATATGTGCAAATTGACTACTTTGTGTAGCAAATGAAATGTGAAAATAGAATGTAGTTAATTTTGTTTAAATTTGGTCAGTTTTATTCAAGTGTGACTAGAAAATAATTAAATTTTCTAAAATTTGAGTTAAAATGGGGTTTTTTTCTTCAAATTTTGCTTGAAAATAGGCAATTTTGTACAAATTTTGCTTGAAAATAGGCAATTTTGTACAAATTTTGCTTGAAAATAGGCAATTTTGTACAAATTTTGCTTGAAAATAGGCAATTTTGTACAAATTTTGCTTGAAAATAGGCAATTTTGTACAAATTTTGCTTGAAAATAGGCAATTTTGTACAAATTTTGCTTGAAAATAGGCAATTTTGTACAAATTTTGCTTGAAAATAGGCAATTTTGATTAAAAATAGACAATTTTCTTCAAATCGAGCTTTAAATTAAGCAATTACGTTCACTTTCCTAGTCCCCTACACAAAAACTAATAAATTCAACCATACTTAAAGACATTTCGAGCCCATCTCTCATCCCTACAACCACAACCAACCTCAGTATTAACTCCTTTTCAATCCGTAACCTCAATTGTTCGATCTTTCGATGATTCGGAATAAAGGGATTCCTAAACAAATAAAATAAAATTGAAATTTACAAGACATGCAGTAGATGCGCACAAAAAAGAAATATTTTTCATAAAAAAATCACCTAACTCTCCTCTTTCTTTGCAGAAAATATATCCAGCGTCTTTACATTAGCAAATCATGGTCCAAGATTTTCTATTTCGTTTATATTTTAGTTATACACGCTATGCTTCTCTACTGTGCCTTGCAGTAAAAAAGTTGAATTATAAAACTTAAATGTATAAATAATATTAATAAAACAAAGTTATAAATTATTCCTTTAGAATTTCAAGACACCATTCAATTTAATAATAAAAATACTTACAAAAATTATGTACATAAATTAAGTACTCATGATTCTTTTAATAATTACTATTACTTATTATTATGACAATTTTAATAAGATAGAAAAATATATTTAAATGGAATGATTCGCGTATTTTTTTATTATTTTAATATTTTTATTACTTTTTACGCCCTCGGTTTGGCAGTAGGAGTCGTCCCCTTAACTTCGAATAGTTTCCTGACGAAATATACTTGACAACAACCGGATAATAATACGACAGCGCACTGAGCAATTGACCATAATTGTACGTAGCGATTATTCGCTAATAGTAGACTGAAATCGCGCGCTTCGTGGCCACGAGCGAACTGTTGGTACCGGAGAATGTCATTGACGCGGCTGCTGACGAGATCGACTGTGCTCTAGAAAGAAATAAAATAAGTGTTTGTATGTTAAGTTTCTGAAATTTTTAGCCGAAATTTGACTTTTTTCACAATAAAATTCAATTTTCAGGACGAAATTTGACTTTTTCACAATAAAATTCAATTTTCAGGACGAAATTTAACTTTTTCACAATAAAATTCAATTTTTAGGACAAAATTTGACTTTTTTTATAAGAAAATTCAATTTTAAGCTGAAATATGATTTTTTGAGAAGGAAATTGCTTTGCAAAGAAGGTTATTTTTTTAAAAAAAATCAAAATTGAAATTTTAACAAAAAAATCCATCTTTAGGCAAAAAAATATATCCTTAGACTAAAAAAAAGCAAACGTGTAAAAATGACATTCACGAAAAGAAAAAAAAAGAATTAAATTGCCACGTCACACTATTTCTTTCCAATTACCGTGAAATTTTGAACATTCACGTCCAATTCTTCCACTTCCTTCATATATTGTTCCCATTCGTCATTTTTATACGATGTTATGTACACACTCACGAGTTTCGATGAAAATCGAGCAAACTGATTATCAACACATATTTCATAATATCCTAAACAAAAAAAAATATATATTATTCAAAAACTAATTTACTTATTAATTTATGTTTATTAATGTCACCTCCATTCAACGATATTTCCGTATAATCACTTTCACTCAGCCATTTATACGGCAAAACATGCATCCCATTAGGATGTCGAATAGCAAATCCCGCTTTACCATCACCGCCACGAATCACCTGAATCAAAATAAAAGACTTATAAGAAAAAACTTAAGTCAATTTTAAAATCAGCGCCATATGTCAACCTGGAAAGAAACGTACAACGTGGCATTTGGTTGCACGAATTGATAGAAACAATCCTCTTTAGCCGCATCTATAAATAATTTAAATTCGTACGCAACACCTGGTACGTTGTCAAAATCGAAATCATCTTGTGCCAAAAATAGATGATGAATGGTGAGAGAAATTAGTGAGAACAGGAAAAGCAGCCGACTCCATTCCGACATTTTGCAACTGGGAGATGAAGCGCCACATACACAAGTGTCCGCATCCTGCAATATACCCAACACAAAATTACGCTTTATTGCTCTTCGCTGCTCAATGCCTAAAGATATTTTTTATTGTCTTTCTATTGTAAAAATAAGAACAAATTGATTTTTCTTTTATTTTTTTCTGTAATTTATAAATTACATAATCTAATAAATTAATAATTATTTTCAAAACTCAAAAGAATACGTCAGAAGTATTAATCATTGCCACTAGATGGCAGTGTATGATTTTGAATACAAGTCAAACCTAAATTTACAATAGAAAATCAGATTCTGTGCAACAAATCTCAATGCAAAAATTGTGGGGGTACATTAATTGTAAGGCGTACGAATGCACTGAATGTGTGCAGTTATAATATTTTTTCCTAGATGTCGCCCGAGTCTAAATCAGACCAAATCGTAATAAATCCTTTTACTACCCAATCAATTGGAAAAAAAATTCCGACACACCTGAAACATGTCACACAAACACTTAATTTATAACTTTTTAGACTAAATAAATAAAAAAATACCATTTCTCAATTTAAGTGTTTTTTGCTCTATTTAACCCTTCTGAGATTCCCATAACACCAACCTTCACCTACTTCTTTGCTTTTAGTGTCTCTGATTGCTAACAAACATTGAAAGTGTCCCACTTTGTGAACACACTGCAGCAATAACATTACAAAATCTCAGAGGACCACGTCAAAGGTCGTTTGCTAATGATTGTGTTATGAATCCGTCGCTTATTTTATTACCCTCTGCCCTCGGGATCAATTATCCCTTCTTGAATCACGCTCCCTTATTCCAGTGAGACTCGTTCCAAATAGACAAGGGTACTCCCGAGACCCGACACCTACTTGCATTATGCGCATTGCACAAAATATCTTAAAGTGACACAAATGGTCAAATACTGGAAAATAAAATAAATGTACTTATGATAATATCTGATTATTCTGAGATTTCAGGAAATTAATTAATTAATGCGAGATTTCGCAGGAATTCATAAGTTTTTTTCGAGATTTCGGGATCCGGACAACTGGGCGAAGGTCAATTCGGCGTGGTCAATTCGGCGAAGACAATTCGGCGAATAGGTTAATTCGGCGAATTTATACTGGCCGAAGGTCAATTCGGCGAATGGTCAATTGGGCGAATTTAAAAAAAAAATTCAATTTTTTTAAAACAATAATTGCTATACGTATAGCATAGTATGGCATGACTCGTTATCACACAAGAATATCAAATTCTTAATCTTATGCATTTTCACTATAAGGCCAGAGGCCACAAAATATAAGGCAAAATATTTTAATCAATTTTTGTGTGAACGGAACAAGTTTACTAAAATGAACGGAACATGTTATTATTGGTTATAGTAGTGTTAAAAAATTAAAAATACCCCATAACGAATCTAACATCGCTGAATAATTTATTATGTCAAATGTCATAATAAAATCTCGTCAAATGGCATAAAATCTCGTAAATGGCATAAAATCTCGTCAAATGTCATAATAAAATCTTGTCAAATGGCATAAAATCTCGTCAAATGGCATAAAATCTCGTCAAATGGCATAAAGTCTCGTCAATGGCATAAAATCTCGTCAAATGGCATAAAATCTCGTCAAATGGCATAAAATCTCGTCAAATGGCATAAAATCTCGTCAAAGGCATAAAATCTCGTCAAATGGCATAAAATCTCGTCAAATGGCATAAAATCTCGTCAAATGGCATAAAATCTCGTCAAATGGCATAAAATCTCGTCAAATGGCATAAAATCTCGTCAAATGGCATAAAATCTCGTCAAATGGCATAAAATCTCGTCAAATGGCATAAAATCTCGTAAAAACATGACACTCTCTTGCCAATACCTCTAAATCTCATCCAATCTCGATCAAACAAATTTTTAAAAAATGTGTACCGTACAAAATACTCTTTTTGTAAACATGTCTTTTAAAAGCAAACTGAAAGACCTTTGCCTTTGGTCTCAATCAAGCAGCTGAAAAAGTGGCAATAATGAAGTGAGCTTCATTCTTCGCTGACAGTCGGAGTTCGCAGCAGTGGCTCGACGCCGCTGTTCCAACTCCAAAGTGATTGGTGACGGTCAGAGGGCAAAACAATTAGCCACGAGACAAACTATTTGGTGTAAACGTCTCGCGACACCGTGACAAACCCATAACAAATCACTCGACGACGACATCACACGATGTAGGGTTGGTTTGGGAGGAAATGGGGGTATGTGGCAACACACATGGCACCCCTACAGTTGGTGGGAAGTCCTGTTTCACGCGTGTCTCAGAATATTCCCACTCGACAAGAATCCATCCCAATATCTAGAAAACAACATTTCTAACTCCAATACTGTAACTCAGAGAATATCAAAACGTTTAACAGAATATGTAATTTTTATATTTAAAAAAAATCAACATTTGTTTAATAAATTATAGTATGTAAAGTAAAGTAAAGTAAAGTATGTCTTTTGGATGGGGTACCGTATGTATTTACTTGGCCGATGTGCTGCTGATCTGACGGCCAGTTTACTTGGCGGTTTCTGCAGTTGCACTGCTTTTGTAATGATAAATTATAGCTGACGAAATTGCAGCAATGCGACGTGTCTGTATATTGTTATTTAATTAAAACATTCATTTATCTTTTATCTCAAAGTAATGGCACGTATTAAGTATTGAAGTTTTTAATCGCACTATCTTTTAAACGACAGAAGTTAAACCGAATACCGAACTCTGTTAAAATTTGGCCGATGACCTCAGTCCACCAAAATCAAATATAGAATTTGTTCATTTATTATTCGACTACCAAAAATCGCCCAAAAAAAAAAAAAGAATAAAAATAAAAAGGAATTTGACTATTGTATTTGGGATAAAAGTGTAGAATTTGCGTCTGACCTGCTGTTTTATGACAAACAGCTGGGTGGGCTTGTTGGATATACAGTAAAAGTGTGTTGGGGCGACGAAATCACCAAATGCACAATAGAAAAGGGACGGAAGATGACTATAGGGTGGGCGACAATTTCCTTTGTCAGCTCCCACACAACTCAAACACGAATGATAATGCAGCAGTTGGCACAGATACCATTGTCAATTTGTCTAGTAAAATGTAACACTCGATAAGATATACGATCGAAAAAGAGTTAAATTGTATTTTAACATTTAACGCCGTCTAAATCACAGTCTGACATATATTCGGTGCTTTTTGTGGAATGTTTCGTTTCTCCGTCTCTCTGTTTCTCGTCACGGGTCGCACAGACAGAGACCCGAAACGTGAGATTGAACTAACGATGGCGGCGTCTTTTGGATATCGGTAGCGAGCACTTTGCCATCCGTTTTGTCGTGTTGGATCCACGCACTCGGTTCGTAAATCACGGCCCCATCTTGAGGGACAAGTGTGGTAAAATGCTACTCCCACTCTTTAATGCATTGCTTAAGTGGCATGAGTGAGTCTGCCTGTCGCTCTTTCTATTGATAACCGAGCGAGGGTGGAGAACCCAACACTCACTCCTGACCTGTTATCACTTGACTGGCGACATCGCGTCGTCCAGTGAATGAGCAATGCAGTGATGGTGGACATACAAAACCACTAAAAAATAAAGAATAATTAAAATTTCAATTATTTTACAAGTCATTTATTACTGTGTTATGGTGTTAAAACATTTTACCAGCGCCGTATTGGTGGGTGTGCCGAACAAACACGTCTCTGAAATAATAAAAGAAATGCATGTTTTTATTAATAATTGCTGCAATAATAGAAAACGTGTCATTCAAATTACGAGCATGATTATTGCTTATTTCGCATGTGTAAATTAAAATCATAAAATAAAAAATAAAAAAAAAATAAAAAAACAATAAAAAGTAGTAGTGTTTTAATTTTTCTTTATGAAATAGAAAAATAGTTGAAATCGACATTTTCCCACGTTGTTAGTGATGGTCAAGTGGGTGAATCACGTGACCTTGTAGATCACAAAGCAAATGTGATGAAATTATGAGGCTGCCTTAAGGATAGGTGTAAACTGTAAACTCACTTCCAGTTTATTTTTATAACAGGAAAAAAATAAAATACGGTAATAAATGTAAGCTTAATGGTCATGAGTGAGTTGCCGCGGGTCGAAGGGGGCGGTCAGTGTTTTCTAGGTGAAGTAGATCAGATCAGACATTGTTGTGTTGTGTAATTTCGTCATTAGGAAAGTGGAGTGGTGCTGTTGGTTATTATACTATACAACCGTGGGAAGGTGGAGATATGACATTTTTGAGAATAATGGTAAACTATTAGTAGCTGAGAAGGTGGACATAAACATAATGGAAGACATTTTGAAAAACTAAAATAAAACGTCATCGAAACTAAAAATGAAAATTAAAATGTTGTTTTTAGTGTTTTTTAACCGTGGGAAGAGAAAATCGATTTTTTTTATTTAGAGAAAATGTCAATTCAAGTTTTTATTTACATTTTAACAAATTTCAAATTAATTACTACAATTTATTTTGTCAAAGAAAAAAATAATGTAATGCAGCAGAATATGTCATTCATACTTCCGGTAATGGCTTGCTATGCTGTATAAAGCGAGGTATAAAGGTAATTTCATCTCAAGATTTCATGTAATCATGCAATTTTTTTTATTTCTAGCAGACTGACATCAAATAAGGGTATAGTTTATTGTATCCAACTTCAGTGAAGCCGAAAAACCATGTTAGGCTTTAACCTAATACAGTAAACAAAGAATAAATTTAGATTTCCTTCAGTGATAAATTCGGATCTCGTAATGGTAAATTGAGTGTTTTATGGTGTCCCGGAAGAGAAAAAAAAATCACCAAGAAGAAAAACACATTAATTGAAGCTGTTTTTGAGAAATGAATACATAAAAATGGTGCACACCCTGGTGATAATGTTATTAATGTATTGGAGCAATCCAATTTGAAGTTCAGTTGCATCAATTGAACTAGTGACCTCAATGGAGCCCTTAGCGTCAATTTTTAGCACTCTTTTCACACATCACAACGAAGGGGTCATAAATAAATTAACAATGTGTGTCAATCACTACCCGGATTTAAGGGGGAAATAAAGTAAACACTTCCTGGTTGTTTTTTAATATGATTTTTTGTTTTATTGAGAAGTAATTATTTATTTTTGTTTATTTCAATGTAGATTTTATTCTCACGATTGGAAGTCTTGAAAATTTGTCACACGGGGACTTTTTCTGGAGCTTTTCAGGACGAATGCGTTAACGTTTCACGCCCCTATAATAAACCAGAATGATTTTACAACAGTTTTAGTAAGGGATTCATTTGATGCTGTTGTAAAAATGATGACTGAAGAGGGTGAGGTGAGTCTTAATCACTTGGAATTAAATTATTTTTAGTGAAATTATAAGTGTTGAAATTGATTTTTAGTGAAATTATAAGTGTTGAAATCGATTTTTAGGGAAATTATAAGTGTTGAAATCGATTTTTAGTGAAATTATAAGTGTTGAAATCGATATTTAGTTAAATTATGTTTTGTAATCGATTTTTATCGAGGAAAATCGAGGAAAATTGATTTTAATATTTTCTAAGATTTTTACGATTATAAAACTCAGGTTTTGCACATTTTATTCCCGCAAACTGCCAATTTCTAACAATTTTAACTGTAAAACTTAATTTTTACACATTTTTGGCAATGAAACTCACAATTCACACAATTTTAGTCTCAAAACTCAATATTTTGCATATTTCCAACAACATAATATAGAGAAATTCACATTTCTTCTGCTAACATGAGAAAATGAGAGTACTTTCCTTTTATTTGTTCAACAGTTGAAATTATTTTGGCCCTAACTAATTTATTGGTGTTGAAAGTGCTAAATTTGTAGTCTAGTGCTTTTTTTGTCTTTTGTAATTACATGTTTTCCCGCCTCATTCATTTAAGTTTGTTGCGCCCACACTCGGTTGCAAGCACCATTCACTCGGCTGGTAAACAGAGAATAAATCGATGAGCAAGGGCGGAATGGCTGCTCTGTAATGCATTTTAAATGAGACCCGTTACGCCAAATAATTATTCAAATATATTCGGTTAGCTGCACGAGGCCAACTTCCAATGAGGGGGCTGCTAAATGCCCCATCAAACAGTCGATCGACTGTGAACAACACGGAATCGACCATTTATCCCCCTCCAACATGTTCGCCATTTATGGCAAAAGGGTGGTCGATAAACTTCATTGCGAGCTCCGAACCAGACACACGAAATTCCACAATTTACATATTTTGCTTTTTTTATCTTTTTTCTTTTTATCTAGTTGATAAATTTATTCGAAAAAAATGATGTGGAAGTAGTGAATTTTTCTCAATGTAGGAATGAAATTGTTGTATTGAATCTGATTGGTAAAGACTGAATTCAATTATGGGCTAAATGCGGTTAAGATTAAATTGAGGTTCGAATTGTTGCATGCTAAGAATTCAATAAGAAGTCTGGATAATAGAAGCTATAATTAGAGCAACAAAATCGCTATGACTATTAAACTAAGCAGTATATACAGTTCAAATATAACAATTGAATAAAGCAAGGCAAAAGTTTAGCTGAAAAGCTAAAAAAAGCAAGAGTTTAGCTGGAAATGCTAGAATTTAGCTGGAAATGCTAGAATTTAGCTGGAAATAGCTAGAATTTAGCTGGAAATAGCTAGAATTTAGCTGGAAATAGCTAGAATTTAGCTGGAAATAGCTAGAATTTAGCTGGAAATGCTAGAATTTAGCTGGAAATGCTAGAATTTAGCTGGAAATGCTAGAATTTAGCTGGAAATGCTAGAATTTAGCTGGAAATGCTAGAATTTAGCTGGAAATGCTAGAATTTAGCTGGAAATGCTAGAATTTAGCTGGAAATGCTAGAATTTAGCTGGAAATGCTAGAATTTAGCTGGAAATGCTAGAATTTAGCTGGAAATGCTAGAATTTAGCTGGAAATGCTAGAATTTAGCTGGAAATGCTAGAATTTAGCTGGAAATGGCAAACATTTTTCTGAAAATGCAAGAACTAAAAATGCAACAATTGAATGAAACAATACAATACACGAATTGAACCAAAAATGCAACAATTAAATAAAACAATACAATAATTTTGCTGAAAATGCAAGAATTCAGCTAAAAATTCAAGACATTTAGCTAAAGATACAAGAATTTAGCTAAAAATGCAGGAATTTAGCTAAAAATGCAAGAATTTAGCTACAAATGCAAGAAATTTACCAAAAAAATGAACAAAAAAAAATTTCAATTAATAATACGTTAACTACAAATGCAATAATTTATTACCTACGACACTTTATTTTTAAAAAAAAAAAAGAACTCAATTCACATAATTAAAAAAATCATAGTCAACATTCTTATTTTTTATAGAAGAAACTGTAATCAATGATAGTAGTTTTTTTGTTTTATATCTTTTTTTTGTAGTAAGTAAAAAGAAAAAAAAAAAGTTACAGAGGAGGGGTTATGAATGAAGAGGAGGGATGTTGGAGCTGGAGCCAGCTGGACATGGCCGACAGCGCATTATGGACGTTGTAAATTTCTTTGACCAATGGCGAAATAGTTTTATGACTGAGTAATCTGAACAAATGCGTTTAGCTTAAAGCAAAACAGTGAAAAAGAAAGGAAATTAAAGGTTAAGAGTTTAAGAAGGGGGAGTTTAAGAGAAGGGAAAAAGAGGGGGCGGCACAGGGATGGGCTTTACAGGCGTTTGGTGGTCAGTCGGAACCACAGCAAAACAGAAAAGAAAAAAAAGTCAGAAAAAAAGTTTTAAAAAAAGTCTAAAATTCTGCATTTGAGTTAAATTGTATGTTGTATTAATTTATTAGTGTCTCACATGGGAAAGTTGATGTTCACACGTGTTGGAGTTGACCAGGCGCTGTGAAGCAGTTTAGTCGATTCGTCTCGGTGAAGGACCGATTGGATTCGAATGGCGATCAAAAGGAGGGGTGTTGTTTGCTTCCTTCCCTTGTATTTAACTATAGCCAGAAGCATTTTTTTCTTATCTGCCATCTTGGAGAGTGACCACTTGGCCTTGCTGGACGGCACGCTTTAGTGGGGAGACCTTCAGCCACAACACAAGCCTCGAGGCTTAGTTTACAATCAATAGTATGTTTTTTAAAAAAAAAGTCTCGTTAGAAGGATAGAAAAATGTGCTAAGGAATTGTTGGTCTTTAAGCCATTATCCAATAATTAAATAAAACAATGTAGCAAACACAAAAAACAAAGTAATAATTGTGTAAAACAAAGTAATAATTGTATAAAACAAAGTAATAATTGTGTAAAACAAAGTAATAATTGTGTAAAACAAAGTAATAATTGTGTAAAACAAAGTAATAATTATATAAAATTATATATATACAACAATATAAAAACTGTATACAACAATATAAAAAGTATATACAACAATATAAAAAGTATATACAACAATATAAAAAGTATATATAACAATATAAAAAGTATATACAACAATATAAAAACTATTTACAACAATATAAAAACTGTATACAACAATATAAAAACTGTATACAACAATATAAAAGTGTGTTCAACAATATAAAAGTGTGTTCAACAATATAAAAACTGTATACAACAATATAAAAGTGTGTTCAACAATATAAAAACTATATACAACAATATAAAAACTATATACAACAATATAAAACTTTCCTACAACAATATAAAAATTGCACACAACAATAAAACGACGTAAAAATGTATATACAATAACATTTATTAAGGCATTTAATATATAATAATATAATAATATATACGTCTTGTATACTGTCTGACTTAGTACTGTGATACGTGGATAAATAAAACTATAACAATTAAATAAAACCATGTTACAATAACTTATCAAGCAAATTTTATAGCTAATTGTTAGATACTCTTTACTTTCAGCTTAGTATTGTGGTATCTATTGTTGTTTGGAATGGAAAAATATGGTTAAGGATTTTATACCTAGAAGATTCACTTTATTTAATGTGATATATGAAGTAAACAAAGGTAGGTTAAGTAAAAAAAAAAAAAAAAAAAAAAAAAGTAGATAAATTGTAGTTGAGTTCTATTGGATAAAAGAAAAATATTTTTTGATTAGAGAAAATGATAAAATGTGAGGAACTAAGACTTCTTTTCTTCAACTAAACCCAAAAACATTTTTTTCTTCTTACTTCTTCTAAACTCATGTCGCCGACTTCAAAAAAACAACTAAACAATTGTTCTCTACATTCTTTTTTACCCTGCACGTGGACAAACAAAGAAATCAGATGCAACAATCTGAACCTATTGCCCATTCTTGTATGAAAACCAAAAGCTGATGGTTGTCATCACAGCAATTCCCTTGTTTAGACCAGGTGATCACTACAAAAGAATTTTACCCCCTAAGATGTATAAAAGCCCCCTTTTATGGCCTCATTTACATAAAAAACATGTAATTAGCAAAATGATTCATGTTATAAAAGTCTTAACATCCATCATATGTCCATCTTAAACATACACGTTCATCCGATGACCAATAGCAAGCATAAGGTCAAAAGTCAGACCATTTTGTTTAATTATGGACCCACTAAGCGAGGTCCCATTAGCTGTTGACAGTGCAAATTGGGCATGGATATAGACGCACTAAATGGAGTTTTAAGAATAATTAGCTCAGGAAGTCCAGCGTTTTCATGGAATGACCAACTTTTTTAGGAAGTTTATTCCTGATCATGCGACAACGTCAAAACCAATCACCAAATTGATGAGTGGTTCGGACAAAGATTTTCAATGGAACACAGAAGCAGAAGTTGCTTTTAACAATGTTAAAAACGCACTCTGAACTGACGGTCAAAGTGTGGACGTGCCCTTTTAGTGGGATTGGCATGCGAAATATACACCTCAACTGACCAGTGTCGATTTCATTGTTCTGCGTGATAGACGGACCACGAGTGGACCACCCAGCCGTACCCCACCCAGGGCGGCAGGGGGCCGTAAAGCGTGGAAACGTCGAGGGAAAAGGATTCACACGTCTGAATTTTTAATATCGACTTTCAAAATTACTCTAATTACTGTATAATTAGAATAATTTTTGGAGTCGCAGGTGTTGTTTTGCTATTAATCTCGATGCAAATTTGTTTTCTTGTTTTTGGAAAAATTTTCATAATCTTTTGAATATTAAAAAAAAAAAAAAAAGATTCAAATTAATAAAATAAATGATGGAATTAATTCAAGTGCATTTAGCACTGACCAATTTTTATTGTGTAAAATGTAGACTAGAAAACCGCAGGAAATACTTGAGACATGACAAGAGAACGATGCGTTAATTCAATTTTTATACACACGAAATTGTTAACTCGAGCCAGGAAAATGAGGGAAAAACTGCTTGTAATGCTCCCTGATATTATACTTTAATTCCCTAATGAGCAATCGATCAACTACTCGCTCCTCCCAGTCGTTTAACACGGGCCAAACACACATCAACTCATTTTGATGTAAAAATATACAAAAAAATTGATTGATGATGACATGATTGACATTATAAATAAAAAAATAAAAAAATATCATTTTTAAAATGTATTTTTATTCCATTTATAATAATAATTTAAGAATTTCTACTCTATGACATCATTTTTCACAATTTACAATTACACGATTATTGAGATATTATTATTAGTTACATATGTAAAACATTAAAATACGTATAACAATTGTTCTCCCTGAGCACAATTTCGCCTATACAATTAAATGGGAGATTCCGATACGATTTTATTGCACATTGTTGTCCATCATTTCGAGAAATCGAATCATGCACGTTCACTCACATCAGTTTTATACGGTTGGAACAAATTGCTCGTCCGCGCCGTTTCCAGTACAGTTGTGCAAGCGAGCGGCGGCGTCGGTAAATTCGTGTTTCTCAGATTGAGACTCGGGTAGAAGAGGTTGCATCGGCACGTTTCGGGGCTCCCGAGTGGACTTTGGGGCACTGGACATGCGGAGAAGTGTTCGCTCACTAGAGAGGTAACGGGTGTGGTGGTACTGTTGATGTTGCACGTGGTGGTGGGTGTGACTTGCGGTACGGGGTTGGATAGGGGGCCGGAGAGCGGGCCGTCCATTGCTGGTGAGCGCAGGTACCCCGATGAGAGGAGACTGCTTTGCGGTCGGAGTGGTAGTGCGTAAGGTTGGTATCGGTTGAGACCCAAGTTGGTGTAGTAGTTGATGGGTACCGAGCTGGGAAGAGGGTACGGATAAGCCCCGCTAGCAGCGGCTGCTTGGAGTACGTATGCGGCGAAGTGGGGATCCGCGTACGGCCACGCTAAAGCCATTCTTTGGCGCTTATCTTTCATTCTTCGGTTTTGGAACCAGACCTGAAACGAAATGGAGAATTATTAAAACGTTTTGCACGTTAAAAATGTTGTTTTACGCGTTAAAATTAAGAAAACATATCGTTTTACACGGAAAAATTAATGAAAATTAATATTTTACACGGAAAAATTATCGAAAATCAATGTTTTACAGTTAAAATAAAGGAAAATCAATGTTTTACACGTTAAAAATAAGGAAAATCAATGTTTTACAGTTAAAATTAAGGAAAATTAATGTTTTACACGTTAAAAATAAGGAAAATCAATGTTTTAACGTTAAAAATAAGGAAAATCAATGTTTTACACGTTAAAATGAAGGAAAATCAATATTCTACACGTTAAAATTAATTGAAATTAATGTTTTACATTGAAAAAAAAAATATTTAAAATGGCGAAGTAATTTTTTAACCAATTGAATGGATTTTTTTTTACCTTAATTGTGCTCTCCGGAAGATTGAGTGCGGCGGCTAATTCGCAGCGTCGAGGCCGTGAAACGTAGTTCTCTCTGTAAAATTCTTTTTCCAAACGTCCTATCTGTTCGCGAGTAAACGCTGTTCTGTATCTTCGGATTTGGTTGGCATCTTGAGAGTTGAAATCTGAGCAAAGGATGGAACGAGATGATTAGATGGCGGTCATAGCCCAAACAGTCGTTTAAGTGGACAAAGATGATGGCCCTTTGCAAATGACCCTTCTGCTCCTCTGATAAGCAAACTCGAGTGGCGCCGGCCGTCTGCCGCCCACCATTCCCCATCACATACTTTCTCTTATACGACTTTCTTAGAACCCTGCATGACACATTTCTGACCCTCTCGAGCGAATATTTTTTTCTTCAATTTTTTCCCTCTCTAATCTTTAAAATTCAATTTAAAACTAGTGATAACTGATAACACCCACTTAATTTGACATGACTAACAGTTATGTGATTTTAAGCGTTTTTTTCAATTAGAAATATTGAAAAATCAATGCAAAACAATGAAAAACAATGAAAATCAGTGAAAATCAATGTAAATTATTGGAAAATTAGTTTAAAATAATGAAAAACAGTGAAAATTAATGAAAAATAGTGAAAATTAATGAAAAATAGTGAAAATTAATGAAAAATAGTGAAAATTAATGAAAAATAGTGAAAATTAATGAAAAATAGTGAAAATTAATGAAAAGTAGTGAAAATTAATGAAAAATAGTGAAAATTAATGAAAAATAGTGAAAATCAATGAAAAATAGTGAAAATTAATGAGAAAATAGTGAAATTCAATGAAAAGCAATGAGAAATTAGTGAAATTCAATGAAAAACAATGAGAAATTAGTGAAATTTAATGAAAAACATTGACAATCAATGAGAAATCCGTGAAAAACTTTGATCATCAATGAGAATCAATGAGAAATCAGTGAAAAACATTGAAAATCAATGAAAAATCAGTGAAAAAATCAGTGAAAAATTAGTAAAAAATCAGTGAAAAATCAGTAAAAAATCAGTGAAAAATTAGTAAAAAATTAGTGAAAAACATTGTAAATCAATTGCAAAATCAGTGAAAAACAGAAAAACCAATGAAAAACAATGATTTCAATGATTTTTTCTTCAATAAAAATCAAACGCTTCAAGTGAAATAATGATTTAAACGTAAAAATTATTTTCAATACTGACCTTTGGCTGATTTTTCTGCATTGGAATTATCGTTCGGTGACAACTTGGTGTCGTCTTGCGATAAAATCTTCTCTTTTGGTGGAGTTCGTGAGTGCTGGCTTCGGTGTAAAGCTGCCACGGCTACCGAGTAGGAATCGAGTGGATCTCCACGTCTCAAGTCGACCGGTGGCGGGGATTGCGCCGAGGTCGAATCGGGCGAGTGTCCGATCTTCGAACCCTGGCTGCTGTTCTCGTCAATATTGATATGATAATCAATCGAGTCTTCATTTTGTGAAGACGTATCCACGTTGAGCCTGAAGGACTGCGTTTTGACTGATTTGAATGTGACTCGAATCGAGTCACGAACGAATGCAATGTGTTGGTCAAGCACGTTGGACGAGCGATTACTATAAGGCGGAGGCCGAATTATGAGTAAACACTGCTCGTCTGTCGTTGGAAGAGGTGGTCGACAAGACCCCGGCTTCGCCTGTGGCTGGGGTTGCTATTGGTGGTTCTGTTGTCACGTGGGGGATGGGCGGGCACACCCCCAACGCGCGCGTTCATGGCCTGCTGATGGATTTATCATGAAAGACCCCGCCGGCAAATTAATAGCTGCCTCGACCAACGAGAGCGCAGCAATTGCGGCCATTGCAGCGACTGATAGTAAAAGCAATTTGATTTTTTTTTTTGCATTACGGTTTTATGTGACTGGATAACTATGGACATTTTGATGCATGATGCACAAATGATGTTGTTTATATACTGCATGTGAGGGATTTGCTTGTTTATTCATGTTGGAAAGGCTAAAAGGTTTTTAATAAATGGGAAATAAGTGGAAAATATGGAATTGATGGAAAGTATGTGTGAAATAAAAAATGGAAAATTATTGAAAAAAATGGAAAATTATTTGAAAAAATGTAAAAATTTATTGGAAAAAATGTAAAAATTTATTGGAAAAAATGTAAAAATTTATTGGAAAAAAAGTTGAAATTTATTGAAAAAAATTTGGAATTGAAGGATAAAATGTGGAATTGAAAGATAAAATGTGGAATTGAAAGATAAAATGTGGAATTGAAGGATATAATGTGGAATTGAAGGATAAAATGTGGAATTGATGCAAAAATGTGGAATTGATGGAAAAATATGGAATTGATAGAAAAAATGTGGAATAGATGTGAAATAAGCGGAAAATAGATGTGAAATAAGCGAAAAATATATGTGAAATAAATGGAAAATAGATGTGAAATAAATGGAAAATAGATGTGAAATAAATGGAAAATATATGTTAAATAAATGGAAATATGTTTGAAAAATGGGAAATCAGTGGGAAAAATGTGAAATTGATGGACAAAAATATGAAATAGATAGAAAAAATATAAAATTGATGGAAAAAATATAAAATTGATGGAAAAAACTATGAAATTGATGGAAAAAACTATGAAATTGATGGAAAAAACTATGAAATTGATGGAAAAAACTATAAAATTGATGGAAAAAACTATGAAATAGAAATAAATGTGAAATAAACGGAAAATATGTTTGAAAATATGAAACCAGTAGAAAATGTGAGAAAGATCTAAAAATAAGAATAAAAAAATTATGAAAAACAACTTAAAAAAATTATAAATTGAAAAACGGAAATTTAAAAAAATGAATGGAAAAAATGAAAAATAAACGAAAAAAATGTAAAATGAATTTTCCCACATTAGTTGGATGATAAAACGCCATTTTTCTGGACAAACGAGTGTAAAATGGCAGTTAAGGTGATGTTTTATTATCGAGAAAGGCCCGCGGCCGCGGCTCTAGTCAACTTGTTCTCTATACAAAAATCAGCTGCAGTCTCTTTTATGATGGTCAGCCATTAGGGACACATTAGGGAAAAGGGCAATCGTAGCAGAG
Organism: Strigamia maritima; assembly: GCA_000239455.1. Lineage (NCBI taxonomy): Eukaryota > Metazoa > Arthropoda > Chilopoda > Geophilomorpha > Linotaeniidae > Strigamia > Strigamia maritima. The sequence goes on from JH432147.1 coordinate 230,568, forward strand.
CAAGTGTCTCCATTGTTCGAAACGACTCGTTTTAAACACTAATTTTGTGCCGTTAAATGATTATCTGACAAAATGATGAAAAATTAACGCAGAAATTATTTTTACTTATTATTTGCGTTTATTTAGCGTTTGAGTCTGTTTTTTGGGGGAGTAAGGATTGATTTGATACTTAGTGTCCATTGGCGACCTAGTGAGGCCACTGGCAAATCTCAAGAGTAATCGGCTTGTTTGAAGTCGTTTTCCGACCAGTCAGTACCAACATCATGTAATTGACACTAGCATCTCTAGATGGCCTGATTACAAGGGAGTAAAGGGTTGGGGCTTCCTGTCTCGTTAGGCTGTAATTGCAAGTGCTTTTTTGGATCATTGTTCTCGAGTTTGGAATTTGTTTGGTCGACTTGATGACCTGAAGATTCTAGTATACAGCTAGTATTCAAAAATATCATTTTGTTTTATTATTAAGGAATTGATGTTTTGAATTGTTGAATGATAAAGAATTTAAATTTCTAAAATTGAGCATAATTAAAAATAAAATAAAAATCAATAATAAATAATAAAAAATAAAATAAAAAAAACAAAGCAAATAAAAACCTCAAAAATAAAAAATAAAATAAAAAACAATGCATAAACACAATGAAAAACAATGAAAAACAATGAAATAACAATGAAAAAACAATGAAAAAACAATGAAAAACAATGAAAAAACAATGAAAAAACAATGAAAAAACAAAAACAATGAAAAAACAATGAAAAACAATGAAAAACAATGAAAAAACAATGAAAAACAAAAACAATGAAAAAACAATGCAAAACAATGCAAAAACAATGCAAAAACAATGCAAAAACAATGCAAAAACAATGCAAAATCTATGCAAAAAAATAAAAACACTACTACAAAAACAATTAAACCAATAGGATCTTTATCTTAAAAATACTACTTTCCATATTCAATTTAAAAAAAAAAAAAATTTTCCTTATTTTTAAAACTCTCCCTCCCTCCTTCCCATTTACACTCTCAAATCGAACTCCACCCTGTCATAACATTTCAATCAAAAACCCTATTAAAACAGGTCATCTCTAAATCCTGAACTATAATTATTAAAAACTGAAAAAACATGACCTAAACTTTTAAAAAAAATAACACACAACAGCTGCACATCACGATTACAATCGAGTGAATAAAATATGAAGATAAACCCAGAACAAATTCCTCATCAATATGCCAATAAGTTCCCATAAACGAGCATCCACATCGTGTATCGTTAAGAGATGTACATTTGCGATTACTGCATCGTCACAGCCTTGTGATGTTTTTATGAAGCGGCCATGACAGAATGCTCGCAGCATCCGAGATAAGATCCGATTGATGAATTCGTCCATTCTGGCAGCGTATTGCAGCGAAGCACTCAACGCGCATCGCGACTCGATTACGTTGCAGCGGGGGCAGCGAGGAAAATTGAACGCTGCAGATTCTTGCAGCATCCAATCTCGCTGCGTCATGGATAATATCATAGGCAGATAATGCGGCTGATAAGTGCGCGCTTCTTCCTCTTTTATTCTGTCTTTAAACTGTTGACGAACCCGATTTTTTTTATCGCGTTTAATATGTCGTAGATTGCGTAGCAATTCCCAGATGCATATTACTGCGTTTCAAGTGTGCACTTGGTAAAAGTTCATTATATTCCGTTTTCGGGGCACATGGAACTATTTTTTTTTTTTTTTTTTTATGGTCAATTGTTTTTCATCTAGAAATGAAGTGGCTCGATGCCATTTTTTAGGGTTCAGAAGTTGACATATTTCTGGTTGGGTTATCTGGATTGAGTTTGTCGCATTTTTTCTTTTTTTTTTTTAGTTTTTTAGTTTATTTGTGTAAATGGATTTTGTTGTTGTTGTTTGTGTCATTTATAATTGTGATGATGGGATGGGATGGGAAATGGTGGGATGAAAAATGTCTTTATTTTTAATGATTTCCTATTTAAATGGTTGGCGTTGTGGCACTGGTTAATTAATATTCATGATTAAAACAGAATGGTTCTATTTAGAATTATTATTGTTTTTAAAGATCATCATTTATTTAAGTTTTTCTTTTTTTTTAAAGCGTAGCAGGAAATAGGAATTGTTTTATTTGTATGTTTGTTTGAAAGATACAGTATAGGTAGAATAAAAACTTTCTTAAAAATATGGAAAATTTGCTTAAAGACATGGAAAATTTGCTTAATATATGGAAAATTTGCTTAAAACATGGAAAATTTGCTTAAAACATGGAAAATTTGCTTAAAACATGGAAAATTTGCTTAAAAACGTGGGAAATTTGCATTAAAAAAATGGAAAATTGCTTAAAAACCTAAAATATTTACAACATGGAAATTTTACTTAAAAATATGGAAAATTTGCTTTAAAACATGAAATATCTGCTGAAGAACATGGAAAACCTGCTTAAAACACGGAAAATCTGCTTAAAACATGGAAAATTTACTTAAAAACATGAAAAATTTGCATTAAAAAATGAAAAACTCACTTAAAAGTTAAAAACATGCCTAACGGAATCATTTGTTTATTTTTTCAGATCTTAAACAATTTTTTCTTCCGATACAAAAATAAACTCACAGATTTATCGCAAGAAATGCGAAAACAATTTCTATTTCCATATAACCATTACTTCCTTGCAAAATAGAACCCCAGAAAACCTTCATAATCACGACTGTATTACACAAACCTACTGCCAAACATTTTCTACAATACTTTTCCTAAAAATGAAAGCAACCTCTACATTGGATCATCCGTACAATTAATAATTCCAGCCTCCCGCTAACAATTCGAGGGAGTAAAATCGGATGAGTAAGGGAGATGGGAAGGGTAAATGGAACGAAGATGGAGGGATTCAAACGTCTACGCCTGATAAATGGCGCTTGTTTAATGCGTAAGTGCGGCACACAACCCCTGCGAGTTCAGGGGCCACATCTGGACAGATTTTCAACAAATTTTATCATGTGACAAAAAATAGCGACCGCAAAGTGAAGGGCCGCCCGGAAGAAGGGGAGAGAGTTGAGTTTATGAAAAATAGCTCATCTTTTGCCAGCGAAAATCCCAATGGATTTAATTCATCATTCAACGCATTAACTCAAAAGGGTGACCCAGGTGCTCTTAATCGCATTATTAATCCTAATTGAATATAATTCAGTGTTGAACAACCGATTTTTCAAGCAGTTTAAATCCAAATAAATCTTTATTTTATTTATTTTATTTATTTATTTATTTATTTATTTATTTATTTTTTTTTTTATTTATTTTTTTTTTTGGGGGGGGGGGGGTAGTGACCAATTGGACATAGCTCACCTTGGAATTCATTCTGTGTTGTTTCTATTTTGGGCTTTTGGGATTTTCTCACACTTTTATTTTTTTTTTTTTTAAAGACCCTTTCTCACCAAGTAGGGGTAAAGGGTACTATAGGAGGTTCATTGACCGCATGGTTAATTATTTTATAGCTGCTGTTTTTGGAGTTAGACAAACGAGTTGTGAGTTTGTGGATGGAAAATGTCTGATTTTTGGCGGTTTTTTTTGCGGGAAAATGTAGAAAATTTTTAATTTAAAAAAAAATGTGTAATAATTGAAATTTTACGGAAAAAAGTAGAAAAAAAGTAATGATTTACTTCACTACTTCTAATTAATTTTTTTTTATAAAAATAAAATTTTAACTATTTTTAATTTTAACTATAAACCTTCTTGAAATTCAAAAAAATCGAAAATTTCCAATTATTATGCAAAAATATCTAAATCCCAAAAAAAAAAAAAAAATCAATTTGAATAAAACAAGTAGAAAATCTTCGAAACCCCTCGTTAACCGTCCAAAACCACCGCTGCTTTAATCAGTAATGAAAGGCTGTGAGTGGCGCGTTTTCGCGGGTTGCGATGTGTTGATAATTTATTTGCCTACCTTTCACTAGAGTTAATCTCCTGCCAGTCATAAGGTCGTAAATGTTTCACGACTTAATCTCGTAGCTGCGTTGCCTCTCGGGATATTAGCACATATCATTGCTTTAATAATTGAATATTACGATCTAGAACGGTGTTATTTTGGCACATGATTTGATTGCTCGCTGCATGCGCAAGAGGCGCCAATGCGCTATACTTATGGCCAAATTAGCCGAGCATAATTTGAATGTATTTCCTCGGGTTGCGGCGAAGCGAGCAGTTGACGGCTCCCTTCTGAATGATACGAACCGAGTGCCTTTCCAGCGTTTCACAGCTTCGCAACCCCTAAATAAAATTAAGTTAGCGAGAGCGGGGAAAATGTTGGCGGGCGCCAACTCCGTGGGGGTAAGCAAGCGCACTGATTGCCCTCCCGCCTGCAACCAGCCAATATTTCGCACGCATGATTGCCTAAGAGACACACGTTCGTTTCCAACCTGCTCTAATGCCTTAAGATTGGTTGTGGCCGTGCCGAGTATCATTTACCTCTTTTATTTAATCTATTTAGAATTTTACATTGAGCAAGATATCGTTATAAAAACGTAAAATAGATAGAGCGTGGCTGATGTTGCTACGGTTGAGAGGGGTAACACACTTGTAACCACTCCTTTTTATGGTTGCTCTGTTTTGAATTGGTTGTGTGGTTTAAAGGGGTGGGTTTTTTAAAGTCTTTGAAACCATGCGACTATGGTTAAAGTGTGTTAGATAGATACGCAGTGGTGTATAGCGGCTGGTTTTGGATTTTGAGGAAAAAAATGCATTTTGGGTCTGGAAATTGTATTTTGGGAATCTAAAATTACAAAAAGTGCATTGTAGGAGCGTAAAAACTATAAAAGCTGTATTTTAATAGCGTAAAAGCTACAAAAATTGTATTTTAGTAGCGTAAAAACTAGAAAAACTGCATTTTAGAGATGTTAAAACTTAAAAAAATTTGTGCCGAAAAATTACAAAATTTGCATTTTTATGCTACAAATTATACAAAAATTGCATTTTAAATCTTTAAAACCTCAAAATCACATGTTCGAGTCTAAAAAACTATACAAAAACTCAGCTTTTTGTGTGTAAAAATGACAAAAACTGCTTTTTTTGTGCGTTACAAAAACAGCTTTTTTTGTTTCTAAAAACTAAAAAAAAATGCTTTTTTGTGCCTAAAAACTAAAAAAACCTCTTTTTTTCTGCTTGCAAATTATACTAAAACTGCATTTTAGAGTCGTAAAACTGCAAATAATTGCCAGATGCGCCTGAAAGAAGACGACTTGAAAAGAAGGAAAAAAATGACTGATAGCTCTCAAATGGAACACGATTTTATTCGTTTCAAAATGAATACATATATTTTGTATTTTTATGTTCCAAGTTTGTTTTTGCAATTGCACCTTTAAAATTTTAGTGTAATGACATTATGGATATACTTCTAGTTTTAATCTTTCATTATTCTATCAACCATAGGCCTTTCGACTGTTCACCAGTCTTCTTCAGTGGAGAATACTGGTGAACAGTCGAAAGGCCTATGGTAGATAGAATAATGAAAAATTACCTCTAGAAGTATATCCATAATGTCATTACACTAAAATTTTAAATCTTAATTAGGAATTAGGATATGCATTAAAAATAGATGTTTTAAAGCAATTGCATCTGAACACTGTAAATTGCAAGCGCGCTACTGCACAACTCGTGGGAGAGTAAGAAATGTTGTGACACCGAGCTAATAGTTTTATTGTGGTCGTGACCAGGAAACAACAAACAAATCCGAGTGCGAACATGTAGGGGGTCGCGTCGTGAGACCTGGGCCCCTGAAACGTCTTTTGTATACTGGAAGGAGGACGAAATTCGGGTGGTTTGTAAAACTGCCCACAAAAAAGGAGTTTTGCCCCCGTCTAGGGCTACGACTGGAATGGTACTAGGTGCACGTGTGAGAAGAATTCTATGACTCGGGGGCTGAACCGCAGAGTGGGCGGATTGGGCGCATGCTCAATGGTTTTATTGTCAGTGCGTAATTCATGCGTAATTGGTGAGGCAGTGGTGTTGTTTCCCAAGGCCAACTAGATGTTAGACCTAGTTCGTAGTAATAAAAGTCGAGAAAGGTTTCTTTGTTGTTTTTGCTGGTTTAACGTGGGGGAGATAAAAGGTGATGTTTAGGTTGTCATCATCAGTTGAGTGCAACTGGAATTATTGACGCATTATTTGTATATTGCTCTGCCAACAGCTCTGCTAGTTGAATATTTTTAACTAACTTGAGGGTTGTGATGGAGTATTGAATTACAGTTTTGGAGGTAGAATAATTTTTATGGATTTTAAAAAGTTCAGTTTTTTAATTAAGTGTTTTAATCATTGTTTTTTGTCCTAGACACCAATAAAATGTGTTTTAAGACCCAAAAAATGTGTTCAAAGACCCAAAAAATGTGTTCAGATCCAAAAAAATGTTTTAAGTCCCAAAAAATGTGTTTTAAGTCCCAAAAAATGTGTTTTAAGACCCAAAAAATGTGATTTAGGCTCAAAAAATGTGTTTCAAGACCCAAAAAATGTGTTTCAAGACCCAAAAAATGTGTTTCAAGACCCAAAAAATGTGTTTCAAGACCCAAAAATGTGTTTCAAGACCCAAAAATGTGTTTCAAGACCCAAAAAATGTGTTTTAAGACCCAAAAAATGTGTTTTAAGACCCAAAAAATGTGTTTTAAGCCCAAAAAATTTGTTTTGGAGAAAAATAGAGGTGACTTCCTTGACAGAAATCACCTAAAAAAAACGACTTTTTGAACCTAAAACAATTTTTTTTCTACTATTTTGTTTGAAACCACAAAACAATGCCAAAACCCTAACATTTTATATAATATTCGACTGAAGAACTTAAAATTTCTTCCAATTTCAATTCAAAACATTATTCTGCATTCTTAAAAATGAAAATTCAATACAACAACAACAAAAAAAAAAAAATTATGGTGATGTTCTCGAGTAAAGAGAAAAAATAATGTAATAAATTGGTACTGTATAGTGATAGGATAAATAGAAATAGGTTGGGTTGGGTACATTGCACGGGGGAATTTCCCGCCTGTCAGGGATCAGCGAGTTGGCTGGAGATGAATGGGTCGCTGGGGAACATACAGTCTGTTGCAGAGTAAAGCTAAGACTTAAGTCTCTGTAATCCAAACGTGATTAATCCTGAACCTGATAATTGCTTGATTAAATCTCTGTGAACACGTGCCTTTCTCTTCTAAACTTGTTATAATTGGTAATCTATCTGATACCTGTCCACCCCATCCATCTACCTTGTAATCTTCCCCCCTTTGCTCAGCCCTCCTTATAATTGAATCACACGCGCAATTGCCAATACATTAAAATACAAATACAATACAAACTTGTTTAACTTTCGCTTTCAATAATTCTATTAAAAACAATAATAATATTAAAAAAAGGGAAATTAAAATTCATACAATGAAATTTAATCATTTATTATTTTTGTATTTTGTAAAAATACACAAAGACCACATCTAGTCCCGCTATCTAGTGGAATTTGTTATAACTATTTCAAAGTAACAGCACTACCATGAACCGGATGTAACCCGATGTTTTAATTATTATATCGTAATTATTACCAGGATGTAGTAAAAAAAAAAAATCGAAGTATTATTATATTATATTATTCATTTTCGCTTCAATCACGGATCTCCAAAAATGAATATCTTTGTTATTATTTGCTTTGTGATGTCCATGTTTTATGATGGCATCAGCGGCACTAGTACATCAGATCCAATCAAAATAGCCAAAGCACATATTATTTATTCTGAATTATACGAAAATTGGATGTATGCAAACAGTTGTCACGATTCTGATATATTTTGTGAGAGCGAAATCATACAATATAATAAGAAAATAAAGCAAAATGACGAGATTGTACTCTCGCACATTGATTATTATAATAAATGCATGAATGCTACTGTTGGAGAAAAAAACTGGAGGATATTTTGTGGTAAGATAATTTTTATTTGCACATTATTATTTAATCCATCTTATTACAGATTCAAAAGAGAAACTTGCGACAACTGTTTGCAAATATATTACATGCTGGTCCGAACACAAATCAGGAATCCCGAAGAAATCCTCCTACATAAATGGAGTGTGCACGTGTAATTATTTTACCGTTTTTAAGCCAGCTTGATAAAATATTCCAAAATCTATTGAACAATTCGTGGTTAATGGCCTATGCATTGTACTGAAAGTATATATTGTGGTATCTTATTTTTATTCTCTAGTTGAGCTGAATCGAAAAATCATTGGTTTCTAGTCCAAAAATGTGCGTGCCATTGTTAACAAACGAAAACGCTTGTAAAATATTTAAAAAAATTATTTACATTTGGGTTTTTGTATTGTTGCGCACATTTTTTGGCTATGAAACAATGATTTTTTGACTCTGCTCGACTAAAGGATTAAAATAAGATGCCACAATATATACTTTCAGTACAATGCAAAAAACTTCACTTTTCAGTTTCGTGCATGAATTGTTGGATAGAGTTTACTTCTCAAGACTGATTTAATTTACTTGAAATAAAAGGATTTGAAGTGTTCTAATAAAGCGGGCCTGCTCAAGACGTTGATTGCGGTCCACAGTATGGACTGCCATCCGGCAATTCCAAAAATTGACAAAAATTCGGGAAAATGGAAAAAAATGCAAAGAAACACGAGTTATTCCATTCCATTGTGTTCACTTACAAAGTTAACCACAAGAGTTGTGGAAAAAGAATAAATTTTACTTGCTAGGTTAGGATGCCAAGGTTTGAGCAGGTTTGCAATAAAGTACTCTTTATTCTTTATTTTAGAAATGTACAATACAACCGAATCCTTTAATTTTCAGTCTTGAGAATTGTTTGTTATTTTTTGTTTTTTTATATTAAAATTATAGTTAACAAATAAAATATATTGATTCCAGGTGCAGACTATAAATAAGTTATGGATGAAGAAATAAAGAAACATAATGGTTTTTTGAAAAACAGTTCGCAATTTTGAGTTATTTATTTATGTTTGATGTTTCTGAATGTGTTTCCTAAATAGTGGCGCCATCTATTGTTCGTGCCCAAACCGGGCATAGGCCGGACGCCAATGATTACTCAGTTGTAATAACACAAGCGCTAGTGTGATTGTCGAAATAAGCTTGTAACAATGAATTTTTTTACTCAGTAGAAATCACGAGTGCATCAAAAATTGCGACCTGAATAAATCACGAGTGACCGCAGGGCACGAGTGGTTTATTCTGGTAGCAATTTTTAGATGCACGAGTGGTTTTACCAATGAGTAAAAAAATGAATGGTTGCAGGCTGTTTCGACAATCACTAGCGCGAGTGGTATTCGGGAAGAGAATCTAATGAGAAAAACTACAACAACAAATCTATGTCTATATTTCTCAAAGGACTTCACGAGATTTCTCGAGATTCCACCGGATTTTATGGGATGCTACGAGATTTTGCGAGATTTCACGGGATTCCACGAGATTCACGGGATTTTAACAAAATATTCGAGCGATTGTAAATCCTGTAGAATCCTGTCAAATCTTGTGAAATTTTGTGAAATCTCGCAAAATCTCGTGTAATCTTGTGAAATCCCGTGAAACATTGCGCCATCGCCATTTTGGGACTGGGTGGAGTGGCTTGCTCTGACGGCTAATTGTTTCATAAGTGGATTAAAGGCGCGCCGACCAATGAGATTCGACCAGAAATTCGAATTTAACGAATCCGCGGGTACGCTCTCGTCGATAGTTTTTATGAGTTAGATTTTCTAATTTAAAGAATAAGGTTTATGTGCGAAACAATAGATGGCGCCACTGCGTACATCTACCCTAAAATTAAAACTGCATTGTAAATTGAAGAAAATGCAATTTTTTAGCCATTTTTAACAGACATCTAAAAATATCCAGTCAACTGTCGATGCTAATTGAACTCAATGCGAGTTTAATTGGGATAGTTGTTGTTAGTTGTCGCTAGAAAGCCAAATATTCTAAAACTATACTGTGAAAAGACATGTTTTCAGGATCAAAATGTTGATTGCACCAACATCTTGAAGTGAAACTTGATTCTACTTGAACGTCTCTTTTCAATCAAAAGTTATGAGCAAAAAAACTGATTTTGAAAATAATTCATTTTTGAAATTTAAGTTCCTATTAACAAAATGACCGAGCTATACCCGAAAGCCACAAGTCCATAACTCTAAAGCTAGGTTCACACTTGTGTTCACACTAGGTGCGTTCAATCCTGAAAAGGAAAAGTGACTTCTCCTTATCTGCCTTATGAAAAAGTGACTTCTCAATGAACACACTTATATTGTTCATGCATGTTTATTTTCATTTGAATTTTTATTGTTTCAACTGTGGAATAAAAATTAGAATTCGTTGATAAAATCTTGGCTAATACATTTTATAAGAATCTGCTAGAAAATAGATCAAATTTGTGAAAAATGACGACAAATCGGGTACGGACATGACCGAACATCGTGGCCGACGTAGGTGCACGTTCCGCGGCCACAATGTTCGGTGATGTTCGTACCCGATTTGTTGTCATTTTTTGCAACTCTTACCTATTTTCATGCCAATTTCTCAAAGAATCATTAGGATGTTGTTTAATGAAGTCTCCACCTACAAAATTGGCAGCTTTTATTCACTAAAATTTTAGTTTCGAGTCAAGAAACACAACGATCTAATCGTTTCCAAGATGGATGCCACTAAAAGTATTTTTTGTATGTGCAGTAAAAAGAAGTGACGTCTATAAGGCAAAGAAGTGAGTTGTGTTTGCCTTTTCTCTAAAGTCACTTAAGTCACTTCTTTCTTTTAAAAGTCATTTCAGGCAAATAAGTGACTTTTCTTTTCAGGATTGAACGCACCTACTGACAGTAGAGAAGTAGCAGCAGCGTAGACCAAAAGTAAAGTACAGTACATGCTGTGCGATCCGGACATTGGCGGGTCCTGGAAAAGTGTCCGGTGCGCAGAGCGACCAGTCGACACGTTGGACACCGGACACTTGACCGAGACCCGTTCGATCTAAGTCCGCCCTGCTGTCCGGACAAATTCGTTTTGTCCGATGCGCAGAGGGTTCAGTTGGCACGTTGGCCGCTCTGCGCACCGGACTTAGATCGAACGGGTCTCGGTCAAGAGTCTGGTGTCCGGACAGCAGGGCGGACTTAGATCGAACGGGTCTTGGTCAAGTGTCCGGTGTCCGAACCGCGGGGCGTTTTTAACATTACTGCGTAATTGGTGGGTTTGGGTCCTGGGAAAAGTGTCCAGACCACACAGCTGTCCGGATGGCGCTATGTCTGGACCGCACAGCATATACTGTAAACACATTCATACACAAAGTAGCAGTAAAGTAAAGAAATAGCCAATCACAGCCAACAATAGGAGCCAATGATTGAATGAAAAAAGAAAGATTGTTAAAACAAAAGTATTTTAAAAAAATTTAATAATGAATTATTATTAGTTGGATTGCATTTATTAGTAAAATTATTTGCACAAACATGTAAACATGCACCTTGCTCATGTGCTCTCTAATTTTCTCCATGTCAGTCGCCATTTGCAAAAATGTGATTGTCATGTGACAACTGACAACTATGCGCCTCAGGATTAGTTGTCAGTCGAAAAGCTCTACTGATATTGTGTTTGATCACTACTTTACTTTACTTTACTTTACTTCTCTCTGCTGCTACTTTTGGTCTACTTTCGTCCTACAATGCACCACGCTGCTGCTACTTCCCTACTGTTACTGCCAGTGTGAACCTAGCATTACCAGTTGAAAGAAAATGCCGCTGGTGCTGTCAGAAATGATGAATTCCTTATGGTTTCCAAGATATGAGTGTATACACTCATTTTTGAAAAATTTGTTCCATCTTTGCTTTCCAATTACTCGAGAACTACACAAGAGAAAAATGTTGATTGCATAATATACCTTAAATAGTTGAATATGGGTTGTTGATATGCAACATTCAATTTCAACATTTTGGTACAACAATCAAACAGTGGAAATATCGGTTGTTGATATGCAACATTCGTTTAATGTTAAATCAACATTTTGTTATGTTGGAATATTAAAGAAATATTGATAAAAAATAACATTCTTAGGTACATTGAATCAACATTTCTGATTTAAAAAATATTTTTCTGAATGTTGTTTAGACATTTTCTTGTTTCGTGGGAAGTCAAGTTAATTGAAAAATAACAGTAAACAACTAAACATCCACAGTGAATTCCCCTGAAGTTGTTTAATGGTTGTTTTTGCCTCTTTGCACATTATGGTAAGTTGTTTAGAAATAACGACGGTAGCATAATTATCAGCTTTTATAGTCCATACCCAGCTGAACATTTCACTACACAAAATTTTTTTTAATTTCTTAATTTTTATTCTATAAAACTGTACAGTTTGGAACAAAACAGTTCCTAAAATGAGACAATGATGTTTCGCTTTTAAAAAATCTAGTAAATTCATAAAGAAACCAACTGAAAATTTAAAAAAGACATCACAAATTCAAAACTTCAAATGAATTTAAAAGAAAAATATTGAATATTTTTTCATGGAACATTTTAACCTATATTAAAATAAAACAAAAAAATTTATAATTATATGTTTAAGAACTAATGTACTTATATATCTACCTTTGATTGGTTTATTCGGATGATCTCCAGCTAATTCTTTAAGAGGTGCTGGAACTTCTTGAGGCACACCTTAAATATATAAATAAAAAAAATAAGTTATTCACTATGAAATTGAGGTAAAAAAACAACAAAAAAACAATACAACATTATTTCCGTTTCTGTTTTTTGCTTATTTCCAACTAAAATTATTTTTTTAAATGAAATTTGTAATTTCAATCGAATCAAACCACATTTCCAGTTACTAACAAACCACAGCAAGATATCTCGTTTGTACTTACCAGTAGGCCTGTATTTGGCTAAAAGACGTTTATAAACAGCTGGATCCTGCTTGCGGAAACGTTTAATTATATCATAAGCTCGATCTTGTTCTTCCTTACTGCAACTGCGGCAAACTCCAGTGCGTGCAATCTGACTTAAAACGACTAAAAACACAAAATTTCAATTTAAAAATTAAAATAAAAATTAAAATAAAAAACAACAACAACATACCTTTGGCTTTCTCGCCAAATTTGGTACATGGCGCTTTATCTTCGAGACAATCCACCGTTTTAGCGACCAATTCGGGATTAGATAACCCGACGGAAATCTCATCTGCAAGAACAACCGCAAAAAGCGACACGGCGCTCAGAAGGATCCACAATCTCATGTTTGTCTCTTTGAAAATTTCAAATTCAACTAATCATTCGCAGTGGCTGATGTCCACTTATATATCGCACTGTACAGTCAGACCTGCTCTCAATCACGCACAAAAAAATTGAAAATGGGGACACCTCCATCACTTACTTTCTCTCTCAATTCAACTCCCCCTCTTGGAAAAAAAATTAGGTCAACACACATTTTTTTAAAAAAAAAAATAATCCCTAACACGAATTAGTTTTTATGATTAGAAATTTTTTTGTTTTAGGCGAAATTTTTCAAACTTTTTCTTATGTTTACTGTCTTCCGTATGCACAGTTTCCAGGAAGTTGACCTGGTTGTACCTATCTTTAGGACATTGGTCTCATTATTTTTTAATATTTTAACTTTCACTTAAAATTCTTCCCCATAGCAAAGGTGCGTTTAGTATTGGTAGAGAATTTTTTACTAGTTGGGAAGGAGGTTAAGACTTGGTGGGGAAAAAACCAGTGCAATTAAGATAAACTTTTGGGTGGATGAACTTGGATCTGTTTCACAAGCGACCCACATATCACCAAAAAAAAAAAAAAAAAAAAAAAAAATTAAATAATAACAAAAGGAAAAAAAAATGTCATAATAATAATAATTATGATGTGGTATAGTCATAGGATTGACTTATTGAGTTGATTTATATTTTTATGATTTATTTACATGGAGAAAATATTATGCAAAGTTTTTTTTAGAAATGAAAGTGAGTCACAAATTACTTCCTGTTTTACATTTATGATTTTAGTCACTAGTCATCAGTTGACTTCAAAACTTTAAATTTATTGTATATTCATCTTAAAAATTTATATTACAAAAAAAAAAAACAATAAAAAAAATTGACTGTCAAGGTTTTTTATTTAATTCCCTTTACATTAATGCAAGTTTATCCTTATTGATATAGGACAAAGATGTACGAAGTCGTAAAAATGGACGTTTTTTTCGATGTTGGCCCATCCACAGACTGTCCAACAACTCCCAAACGCTTCAATTTTGACAATGAAAATATTCATTGAACAGCACACAACAGTATATGTTATCTCGTGTTTACCATCATTGTTTACATTCGACATTTCAACTTTAATTCTGCTGTTTTTGCGAGACCATTTTGTACTACTACAGCAACTTTATTCGGGGGTAGAAAACTGATGAAAAATCGTCCTGCATAGAACCTGAAATCAATCCTTATACCTTACAATGTTGCAATGATGAGTTAATCTGCTTTTATTTTCAAAGAGGTTTTTTCTGTCTATATCATTAATGTTGTAATAAATTCATACAAGTGATTATTTTATAGTTTTTGCTGTCTGCCTACCACCTGAACTACAGCTTAACATGTCAGCCATTGGAGAAAGTGTTTACACCAAATGCTATGAGAGTAAAAAAAAAATCATCATTAAACAGAAAAAAAGTATTTATTTAATCACTAAAATAAAAAATATAATCGATTTGATAGATGGCTGCTGCTTCTTGGTGGTTTTTTATATCCAAAATAGTTGAAATGTGTGACACTGTAAGTATATAAACCAAGAGATGGAATTTTCCCAAATGTTGTCAAATTTGTTTTTAAAGGTTTTTCTTATTTTGAGGAAAAAAGAAGAGCAATTGAGTTTTTTGCATGTTTTTCATCATGGAACCATGGTTATTAACTAATGGTTAGTTTGCAAATTTATACTAGGAGGCCATGGTTAGTTGTACTGAAATTTATCAATGATATATGATATACTAATTATTTTTTAAAGCTTTTCTTCAAGGGTATTTTAACAGTTTTATTCATGTAGTTGTGTATGGTTATTATTATTGTCTGAGTGCTTAGGACCAAAAATTCACAAATATCTCTGGTGGAAGAAATATCTAACAACTTTACGACTGGTTTCATAAATTGTATAAATTCTATTTGTATGTGTTTATTTTTTTGTTTTGTTTTGTTTTTAGTGTCAGTTTGTGGTCTTAGTAGTGCATCTAATTGTGGGCAGAATGAACAATTGTGACTTTCCATGGACAGTTGCTTATTATGGTGGATTTTACAGCATTATTTTGTTTACACTTTTTTAAAATTTTTATTAACATGCTTACGAACAACAACAACAACAGCTGAAGCATTCTAAAGAGTAAAAAAGATGAAATAAACTGTTGTTTTTTAAAAAGAATTTTTTCTTTTTATACATCAATACGAAAAAGGAAAGCATCACCTATCTCCATCTCTCAATCACCGACTACTAGTGTGTGCACAGCTGTGCACTGGCGGCAATAAGTGAAACTTCTCAGAATAAATGACGTTTTACTGACAGTGAGCTGGGACCCAGTTGGGTACCAGATAAAAGAATACCTACTAAAAAAATTTACACTTAAAAATATCCATAAATCCGGAAATTTTGTCAGCACTTGTACATTGCAATAAATGTCTAATAATAAATCACAAATGTGTTGACTGAATAGGTATAACCAAGACGTTCAAAGCTTTTTTTATTATTTTTAATTTGCTGATTCAGTATCACGAGTACTGAACTCGAGTCTGAACTGTAGTTGACATGACTTGTTGTTTTCTTGATTAAAAATCAGATAACTCACTAAAATCGCTCATTTAAAGATAATTAACAATTGCTTTATTTGTAGCTTTTATATAAACGTTCAAAGTTAGAAATTTGTTTAAATAAAACAACAAATGCACAAAAAAAATAAAAATTAAATCCATTATTTTTATTTCTTTATTTCTTTATTATTTATTTTCGAACATTTATTTGGCACAAAAAAATATTTTTATCACTTTTTGCTTTTTTTTGCACTATTCTGCGACTAAAGGTGCGCCATTTCTACTTTAATTTAGTGGAAAAGCTCAATGCAGGTATTTCAAACAAATTTACTTTACTGCATTGGTCTCTCACTAGACCACCATGACTCAATAACTTCTGCAAAATCGCGCCTGGCGCCAGAATAAGTCACATGATATGACGTTATTTACTCCAAAGTCACGAGTTACTTGGATGTTGTTGTCGATGACATTCAGATACCGGTTGATGCTTGAAGAGTGAAAACAACTAAATTACAATGTTTAAATTACTTGCTTTATGTTTATTATTTACTTACTGCAGTTCGGAGTTGCAAAGGTGAGTTTAACAACACAGTAATACGCTAATAACCAGTGCTGATCCATTATTTCATTGATTTCTGCACAAAAACATCAAAAAAAATCAATTTTTTTGTAAATTATGAAAAAATATCACACTTTTTTATGTTAGAAATCGATTTTAATGGATAATTTAATCACATTAGTATATTAACAAAAAAAATGACGATTGGTTAATCATAAATTGTAAACCCACACGATTAAAAATGAAAATATAATTAATTTAATTATTTTTTTGTTATTTAGGGTGAAGTTAACTCCATTTAAAACGGCAAGAAGAAGTTTAGAAGATGTTGGAACCGCAGTAAAATATTTGCAGCACAGATACACTGGACCACAACCTGAACCCCTCAGCAATTATCTCGATGTAATGGGAAAAAATTAAAAATATGAATATTTATATGAAATTTTAGATGGAATGTACTGAGATTTGATTTTTTTTGCTGTTGTTTTTAGGCTCAATATTATGGTGAAATTGGTTTGGGAACGCCGAATCAGATGTTTCGTGTGGTTTTTGACACCGGTTCTTCAAATTTATGGGTTCCCTCGAAGAAATGCAAATTTACAAATATTGCCTGCTGTAAGTTTTGACATTTTGTTTGGCAGAGTATTTGAAAATATTAATTGTTTTTTATTTTATTTTTTTTATAGTAATTCATCGAAAGTACGATAGCACGAAATCATCAACTTATTATAAGAATGGATCTGATTTTGAAATCCGTTATGGAAGTGGAAGTTTGACTGGATTTTTGAGCATAGATGTCTTGACAGTAAATAAAATGTTTAGAAAATTATTTTAGTCCTCAA
Organism: Strigamia maritima; assembly: GCA_000239455.1. Classification (NCBI taxonomy): domain Eukaryota; kingdom Metazoa; phylum Arthropoda; class Chilopoda; order Geophilomorpha; family Linotaeniidae; genus Strigamia; species Strigamia maritima. The sequence goes on from JH432147.1 coordinate 247,751, forward strand.
AATTAACATATAGCGTTATTAGAATCTTAAATTAATTGAAAATTTTATAAAATTTTCGAAAGTTTTGTAAGATTTCATCAAAATTGTGGAATTTTAGCAAAATACAAGAGATACAAGTGAAATTCCAACTAAATTCTGTAAATTTATATGAAATTTATATGAAATTCAACAAATCAACATAAAATTTCATCAAGATATTGAAAATTCGATTTCAATACGAAATTTCAGAATCAAAAGTTTGAAATTTAAAAATATTTTCCGTATATTGTGCATTCGTTTTTAATCCAGAATGATGCCCTACTTTTACTAATAGAATTTTTCAACTCCAGCTGTTGAAGAATGAATATTTAAACATTTCCAATGGCACGGCAGGAATTAAAAATTGTTATCTATTTTCTAGATTGGTGATATTAAAGTAATCAACCAGACGTTTGCCGAAGCAGTTACCGAACCCAGTTTAACATTCATCGCAGCCAAATTCGATGGTATTTTTGGCATGGGATACATCGATATTTCAGTAAAAGGAGTTGTGCCGCCATTTTATCAAATGATTCAACAGAAACTCCTTCCTAAATCGATTTTCTCCTTTTATTTGAATCGGTAAACTCGCAAAACCCATAGAAAACAATACTATTTGTATTAAAAATTTATTATATCTTTACAGAAACGCTTCGGCTAGTGTTGGCGGAGAACTTATTTTGGGCGGAAGTGACACTAAATACTACAAGGGAGCCTTTAATTACGTCGATGTAGACAAGAAAGGTTATTGGCAGTTCAAAATGGACGGGTATATCAATTTATTTGTTTCTTTTATTACTGATATGCTCCTGTCTCGGAAAAAAAAAATTCTCGCTACCTCAGAAATGGCATTTTAGTCTAAAATGGTTCATTTTTGAGTTTTGCATTTTTAGGCACAAGAAATTAAATTTTTTTGTCACATTTTATTTTTGTGTCCAAAAAATAGTTTTAGTGAAAAAAAGTGAATATTTTATTCCAAAAATGTTAATTTTTTATCTAGACGACCAAAAAATCCACTTTCTTTGTAAAATCTTTATTTTTATTCCATTTTCGTGCCCATATGAGTGGAAAGTGGGCTAAAATTGAGTCAATCCTAATCTTATTGTTTCTGATAGTTAAAATGAAGCTGCACACTGTACCCAGACTCTAAATATTTACTTGTGTCATTTTAGTATCAATGTGGGAGCAACTGGAAAATTCTGCGACGGTGGTTGCGAGGCTATTGCCGACACAGGAACCTCTTTGATCGGAGGCCCTACAGCCGAAATTGCAGAGCTGAATAAATTAATCGGCGCCACGCCATTGACTCAAGGAGAATACATCGTTAGTTGTGATTTAATCCCAAAATTGCCGATAATTACCATAGCAATCGGAGGCCATAGTTACAATCTTACAGGAGAAGATTACATATTACAGGTGATATAAAACTAAAAATTGTGCAATATGTTGTAATTGATTGATTGATTGATTGATTGATTAGGTGAGCTCTTTTGGCCAGACCATTTGCTTGAGTGGGTTTTTGGGCTTGGATGTCCCGAAACCGATGGGCCCGCTTTGGATTCTGGGTGACGTGTTTATTGGAAAATACTACACCGAATTTGACGTGGATAATAATAAAATTGGGTTTGCCGAGGCTGTGAAAATCGATTAAATTTAAATGTATAGCGAATTCTACTCAAGTGTTGTTGGATTGTTTACAAATGATTAAAATGTTTGTATTTTTTCATAATTTAAGAAAGAGAATGGTTAACTTTGATAATGTTCACAAAATTGATCGTCGGATGTATTAATTGTAAATTGGATAATAAAAGTTAATTAATGAAGATGTTTTTTGTAGATTTTGCATTTATTTGCATGATTTTCAGTTTTGGACATTATTGGACATAAATTTTAATGTTCTGCAAGTAGAGTGTGGAAATAAACGATTTTAATTAATCGCTTATTATTTTCAGGAGTTGGAAGAAGCTGAGCTTTGAACGGTAAGGGATGAGAATGAGGAAATTGTTGCGTTGGGGATGCTGATGTGTGATGGGTTTAGGCAACATGATTGGTAGGCTATTGGTTGCGGCGCTGTTCTTACAGGTATTGTTTTTGATGGTAACATTAGTAGTTGATGTGTTACCAGTGATAAGAGTGATGCGATGATTAGGGAGAGTAGAAATTGCATTGTTTGGGTATCTAAATTTGAATTATTTGAATGTTAATTGGAATTAATTTTTGGATGTTGTGTTTGCAACTTACCTGGTGGAAGTGTCAGTGTCCACTGTTTGAGGGTGAGAAAGTTTTAGTCGTCAGGAAGTTGAGTTTCGTGCGGATTAAGCAAGAGTGTTTCGCACATTTTAATTTGACCGTGAGTTGTTAAATGCATTATGCTCTGGTAGTTTGTCATGCACTAGTTCTAGTGTTTTTAAATTCGTTTATTTTTGATAATAAAATATGGTTTGTTTGGAAACCTGGCAAAAATTAATTATTCAAGAGGATTTTATTTGAAAAATAAAAGTAAAGAGCACAAAGTTTTGTTTATGTTTCAGCTTTTCTACACTAGATGGCATAATCCAGCAGGAAGTTTATGCAATTTCATGCAATTCATTTTTGCGTGTTCTCATTTGTATGTGACGTTACGTTGAGTTTTATAATTATAAAATTTCTTTGTGATGTTCAAATTGGTACGATTAGAGGATTTGACTAATTAGTCAATTTTATTCATAGACCTTAAAATTATGAAAATGTTTTCATTCAAGTTTTCAGAAGGAAATCTATTCACCTGTAATTTTATTAGTTAAATAATACATGGCATTTTTTTATCAGATTTTGTTTAGCTTTGTAAATAAACTCTTCTTATATCATCGAAAATTCAAAAATTATATTCAAAATAATAATTTGCTATTTTTTTTAAGTTTTAGATTATTTAAATTATGTTACAACGATTGTAGCGTCTAATAGGCAGTGACGATTCTGACGTTTGGATATTCAAATGAGTTTTGGCTTAAATAGTCGATCTTTGCTCCGCTCACTCATTTCTACGTGTCGTGTGATAGGAGAGGGACTTCACTTCAGTCATGGGACTCGTGGCTCAACCCGCGTATCATGACACTGTCATTTTTCTTGAGTATGTAACGCTAGTTTTTCTCTTTACTTTCTAGTTTGCTGTTTACGTTTGTTGCTTTTAGTTAATTTAACTGCTTAATTTTATTCCTAATTTTAGTTTTTTTGCGAGGTGTTGTTATTCACTTGAACATTAGGGTAATTTAGTTGATTCTCACTTTTGTTTCATTGTCTTAATGGCGGGATGAGTACAAAATTTTCTCATCTTTATTAGATAATTGAATTTACAAATTAGTTTCACTATGCCTCCATTTAATTTTACTGTTTTAGTTTCGTCATATTTAGTTTGTTGAATTTTACAAATTAGTTTCACTATTCCGCCATTAATTTTCCTGTTTTAATTTCCGTCATATTTATTAGTTTATTGAATTTACAAGTTAGTCTGACTACTACATTATTAATTTTAATCTAATTTAATTTCCTTAAAATGAAAACCGTTTTCCGTCATATTTAGTTTTGAATACTTAATTTTTTGGGTGGTGACTGATTCCGCGCCGCCCGATTCTGCGCCGCCCGATTTTGCGCCGTTCTGATTCTGCGTCGCTGTATCCGCGCGGCCCTATTCCGCGCCGTCCTGTTTCTGCGCCAGATATAATTATTTGTTTTCTTTTCCGCGCTGCCAAAATCACCCTGATTCCGCGCGGTCCTGATTTTGCGCCGTCCCTATTCTGCGCCAATGGAGCCCTATTTTGCGCCGTCCCTATTCCGCGCCGAATTTATTGTATAAATTTGATGTCCTTATTCCGCGCCGTCCCTATTCTGCGCTGAATTTAATATATAAATTTGATGTTCCTATTCCGCGCCGTCCCTATTTA
>JH432147.1:260725-273127 GCA_000239455.1 Strigamia maritima
AAAAAAANAAAAAAAAAAAAAAAAAAAAATGGCCACCAGAGAAAACTGCCATCAGCTGATATTTCGACAATAAAAAGAAAAAGTTATAATTATTAATTAATATTTTACGTTGTGTTTTAACAACAGTTTTATTGTATTATATTATTCAGCATGAGAAATGATATTAAATATTAAATAATAAAAATAAAAATAATAAAAAAAAAAAAAAAATTTACATAATTTAAAAAAAAACACACACAATTACATCGCGGAAAAAACTCACACAACTAACAGTACATAGTGGGAGTAAGGTTACAGAGGTGCACGGAGCTCCCAGACTTGACCTCTCCAAATTACAATGCGCAATGCCGCCAAGAAAACACAAAATTTCATAAAAAAAAAAAATTATTTCTAATTTTTTGATTTTTCCCACTCTAGTGACTCACTGTGACCCGAGGCCACGGAATTCCCGCCAACAGAGTGCGGGGGATGATCTTCCTCCATTCCAAGTGCAGTTCCCATCGCACGTGCTCGTCGGCCAAAGATCAAGCACCTAATCACAGACTAAAAAAACACCGCAAATGATGACGAGCATGAGAAGTTAGGCGTAAGTGACGTCATGCCATCACATGCCCCACCTCTGATAACCCCCTCCATCCCCCCCCACCCGACACTCGTCTATCTACCCTCAGGGAAGGGTGGGTTCGGGCGCTCGAGTGGCGCCACACACGCCGACGCTTGCCAATGAACTGGTTGTGCGCATGAAACAAAGCCACAAGCGTCCGATATTCAAATTTCCAATTCGTAAAAGATAACGGAAAAAAAAAAAAAAAAATTAGGTTTAAATCATTTGCATTGAAAAAATAAATAAATAAATAAATAAATAAATAAATAAATAAATAAATGTATGAAAATCAAGTTTTTATAGCGGGATATATAAGAGGATGCATTGAATAGGCCTTGAGCAGGTGCAGGAGTGGTCAATTCATTACGTGCAAAGCGAGGGGAGGGATAAAACGAGGTAATTTTAGTAAATACACAGTATGGGGCGAGCCTTGTGGGCAAAGTGGCCGCGCCAAGCAAAGGTCGTTTCTTGCCCTTGCTATAGAACAGTGCAGCCGAACAGGCGTCTAACAAAGTGGGGAAGGTCGAATCCTTAACACCACTTAAGCCAACATATCAGAAAACGCTTCTTTTCAACCTCTCTTGCAAATCAAACGAAAATGCCTCTGTATTCACATGGTGACAAAATGATTAGAAAATATAGTTAATTTAATAAAATAAAATATTTATTTATATATAGCGCTTTATTTGGAGTAAGATGTTGATTTTTAGGTTTATTTAGTGAAAATTGGTCATTTTTCGAGTTAATCTAGTGGAAAATGTTCATTTTTGAGATTTATCTACGGTAGGATGTTCATTTTTAGGGTTTTCTAGTGGTATGTTATTTAGTGAAAAATATTCATTTCGGGATTTATTTAGTGAAGAATGGTCATTTTTGGGGTTTATCTAGTGAAGAATGGTCATTTTTGGGGTTTATCTAGTGAAAAATGGTCATTTTTGGGGTTTATCTAGTGAAAAATTGTCATTTTTAGAGTTTATCTATTGAAAATGTTCATTTTTAAGGTTTATCTAGAGAAAGATGTTCATTTTTGGGGTTTTCTAGTGGTATGTTTTATAATGAAAAATGTTCATTTTTAGGTTTATTTAGTAAAAAAATGTCTATTTTTAAGTTTAACTAGTAAAAAATGTTCATTTTTGGGGTTTATCTACTGAAAAATGTTCATTTTGGGGTTAATCTACCGAAAAATGTTCATTTTGGGGTTAAACTACTGAAAAATGTTCATTTTGAGGGTTTATCTACTGAAAAATGTTCATTTTGAGTGTTATTTAGTGAAACATGTTCAGTTTTGAGGTTTATCTATGAAAAAATGTTCATTTTTAGGTTTATTTAGTAAAAAATGTCTATTTTTAAGTTTAACAAGTTAAAATTTTTCATTTTTAGGGTTATCTAGTGAAAAAAGTTTATTTTAGTTTATCTACGAAAAAAAGTTTATCTACGAATCATGTTCATTTAGAGTGTTATTTAGAAAAACATGTTCATTTTTAGAGTTTATCTAGTGAAAAATGTTCAGTTTCAGTGTTTATTTAGTGAAAATTGTTCAGTTTCAGTGTTTATTTAGTGAAAAATATTCATACGTAATGTTCATTTAGTCCTGAAGTGTCAACTATCACAATAACATTTTGTTTTGGCTTCTAATGACAAATAATGGACATTGATCCATCCTATGTGTTGATGTATTTGCAACACTGACAACTGAGTTCAGGTGAGGGCAAACGACGTCATCTGACGACTGTGTTATGGTGCCCTTTTTCTCATTTTGTTTGTCTCTTGGGGTCGAGGGGGTCGGTGTGCGCTCCTGGGTCGGCGCCGGCGCCGTCGACGAGGCACCAGAACGGCGCGCAAGGACGGGTGAAATTACGAAGTTTCTAAGTTTGATGAATCAGTTTAATCGCCAGCGGTTTCAGATTGAAGGGCAAAAGAACAGAAATTATCTCTAAACAATTACACCAACTAATAACAACAACAAAAAAACAAAAAAAAAACAAAATAAATAAATAAATAAAAATAAAAATAAAACAAAAAAAAAAAAAAATAAAAAATATAAAATAAAAAAAGTATAAAAAAGAGAAAATCCAACTTGGCATCTCCTCTTATTTCAACTTTAAAAAAGGTCACGTAGTAGTAGCCAATGGGCACAAAACAACCTTATTTTTTCTTTCCTCCTTATTTTGCATGCGAAATTACGCAACACAACTTTTTCTTTCTTTCGGATGATAATTCACTTTACTTTATTGACACCAGGTAAAAATAAAAAAAAAAAAAAAAAAAAAAATACAACAAAAGAGGACTCTAGACCGAGATAACCGCTCTCCATTTCGAAGAACCACAACAACGACACTAATTACAAGTCCTACATCAAAATTCGAGATAAGATCCTCTGTCAGGTGACAAGAAATGCAGACTCCACAGAGCATGCGCTCTTATCGCCACATCCATCTACTAGAAGCGATGCCTGGATGTCGGCCCGATGCGATTTTCGAGTAAATCGAGGAAGCATTTTGAATGAAAAGAAAAATAAGAGACAGTTTTGATGCTCGATTACCATCGCCATCAACATCACTCTGTCGTTTTGTGTCGTTTTGTGTCGTTTTGGCTCGTTTTGTCTCGTCGATGGCGCCGCCCTTCTCGGAACATCCAGCGAGCAACGCATTCCCCCCTCTTATGAGAAACATTCCATGAAATGAAGGGTGACACTCACTGACTTGGAGGAGATGGAGAAGGCCAGAAGGGGAGGTGAAATGGGTGTTCATTCTAGTTCCCACCCTCGCCCCTAGATGCTGTTATGTCTGGCCTCCCTCTTTTGCCGCTCGTTTTGTCCTCGCGAGCAGCCACGCAATCAGGACCCCATTGTGCATGTCTCCGCACGTATACACACATTGCACTCGGTGCCCTCTTCTCCCTAATCCGGCGTCGTGTCGCCAGTCGCCGTCACGCGGTGCTGACGCCGCGTGGTCTGTGGTTTTTCTTGCGAGGAAATCGAGGAGGTTGCTTGATTTTACCCCCAATACGTAATTCTTCGCATGATGGGTATGCGATGGCTATTTTTAAAAGTTGAGAAGAGAGAAGGGAACCTATATGGGTCTGGTTTTTGACTGTGATGGATTTATATTATATGTGCAACTGAGGGCGTGTAATTTGAATTGATTTGGTTTTAAAATAAAGACAATTTATGTTGTATGAGAAACAATATAATTAGAAATTAGAAATTGGAAATTATGAAAGTTAAAAGTCGAAAATCATTAGAAATTAGAAATTGGAAATTATGAAAGTTAAAAGTCGAAAATCATTAGAAATTAGAAATTGGAAATTATGAAAGTTAAAAGTCGAAAATCATTAAAAATTAGAAATTGGAAATTATGAAAGTTAAAAGTCGAAAATCATTAGAAATTATTTGAAAGTGTCATCAAAAGTCATCAAAAGCAATCAGAATTAATGAAAAGTCATCAAAAGTCATCAGAATTAATGAAAAGTCATCAAAAGTCATCAGAATTAATGAAAAGTCATCAAAAGTCATCAGAATTAATGAAAAGTCATCAAAAGTCATCAGAATTAATGAAAAGTCATCAAAAGTCATCAGAATTAATGAAAAGTCATCAAAAGTCATCAGAATTAATGAAAAGTCATCAAAAGTCATCAGAATTAATGAAAAATCATCAAAAGTAATCAGAATTAATGAAAAGTCTTCAAAAGTCATAAAAGTCATTTAAAAAAACATCAAAAAATGATGAAAAGCCATTTTAAAAACATCAAAAAATGATGAAAAGCCATTTTAAAAACATCAAAAAATTATCAAAAATCATTTTAAAAAAACAAAAAATCATAAAGTCATGAAAAGTCATAAAAAGTCACCCAAAGTCATGAAAAGTCATAAAAAGTCATCCAAAGTCATCAAAAGTCATAAAAGTCATTTGAGAAACTTCAAAAAATAATCAAAAGTCAATTTAAAAAAACATCAAAAATCATCAAAAGTCATCAAACATCATCAAAAATCATCAAAAATTAAAACTGAAAATCACAAAACTTAAAAAACACAAAAAAATCAAAACAATAAACCAGTATTACAAATCAGTTACACAAAAGTTAAAACAAAATAAAATCCGATACAATTTCCTCATCTTAATTCCCCATTAAATGCATCAATAATTAATTCTATCCACTAATATGCCTACTTAACTCTAAATTACCGCTACTCTATAAAATTAGCCACATCCAATCAAAACCAACTTTTTTTTTCCTTTTTTTTCTTCTTTTCTTTAAATAATTTTTTTTTTCAAATTCCCATTAACCATTGACCAATCAGGTTTTTAAACAATTTTACATTTTTTTCCCCCTCAAGCTCCACTTTATAAAAATGTATTCATGTTGCACGAACTGCATCGATACCATCATCATCATCATCCTTCCTAATAATAAAAGAAGCGCTTTTCTTTTCTTTTCCCAGACGGAACAGATTGTGCGTTGGTCCGGCGCCGCACTGGCACTGACCTTCCTCCCCTCCTGGTGGGCCGTAGAGAGTGAGGGAGGGTCCCTCGCGGTTGTTGACATGTGTGCGGGTTGCCTTGTATAGCCAAACGCAAAGTCTACAGCCCGTCCATGTACGGTATAAGTGGCGCGTGCGTCGTAAGAAGGAAAAAAAAAAGGGTTGCTCGACTGGGAGAAGGCGCAAACTACAAACGGACAAAAGAATCGAATCGCATGTGAAAGTCCGATATGAAAATGTCAAAGAAAATTTGATAATCGATTTTTATTTTTAATGAAATTAATTAATCAGTGTTGGATATGCGATGATTAGGAGAGATTAAGTGTGGAGAGATTTTGGGGAAGAATGAACATATCTTTGGGTTTGAGTAAATGGCTGCTCATCTCGGTCATCGCACCCCCTCCTTTAGGATGCAGGTGGGCGGGGCGGGGTTCGCCTGGACAGTATGGCACCACATAATTTAATGTGCAATTCCACGCCCGCTCGCATTGTCCGCCATCGGGTTACGAGGTGACAAGAGATTAGCGCGCCGCGCCACTCATAAATCATCACTCAACGGTGAAAAATATTATTTATTTCAAAAATAATAAAAAAAATTTATTTCTGTATTAAATATATATATATATATATATGTATATTTTTTATTTTATTTTTTTTGGAGGTATGGCTCGAATTAAATATTAAATTATTTTTATTGTGTTGTAACTGGAGTTATAATGGTTTATGAATAATTTAATGTGAAATGAAGGAAAAAAGTAAGGATAAGAAGTTAAATGCATCTTTTTAAACGGTAGTTTGTAAAAATATTTGAAATTTATGTTAGTTTCTTAAAATGTTGGGTTTTACTTTAATTATATTGTTGTATTTTATTGGGAGTTTAATTGCATTGTTGTATTGTATATAGTTTTTTAATTGCATTATCGTAGTTGATGTTTTAATATATCCTATTTGGCATGTTAATTGCATTGTTGCATCTTATTTGATGTTTTACTTGCATTGTTGCATCTTATTTGATGTTTTACCTGCATTGTTGCATCTTATTTGATGTTTTACCTGCATTGTTGCATCTTATTTAGTGTTTTACCTGCATTGTTGCATCTTATTTAGTGTTTTATCTGCATTGTTGCATCTTATTTAGTGTTTTATCTGCATTGTTGCATCTTATTTGATGTTTTACCTGCATTGTTGCATCTTATTCGATGTTTTACCTGTATTGTTGCATCTTATTTGATGTTTTACCTGCATTGTTGCATCTTATTTAGTGTTTTACCTGCATTGTTGCATCTTATTTAGTGTTTTATCTGCATTGTTGCATCTTATTTAGTGTTTTATCTGCATTGTTGCATCTTATTTAGTGTTTTATCTGCATTGTTGCATCTTATTTTGCTGTTTTAATTGCTTTAATTACATTGTTGTATCATATTTGGTGTCTTAATTACTTTATTATATCTTATCTTATTTTATGTTTTAATTGCATTGTTGCATCTATTTGGTATATTTTTATTTAAGAAACATCATCTTTATATTTATGTATCACTCGTTATCTTTCTACACAACAAATGCCACTTCATTATCACTGTTATAACTACACCTCCTTTGAGAGCTATAAAAAAAAGAATGGATGTGTGTTCGAATTTTACCTTCAAATGGGATTTATTTTAATGATCAAAGGGTTAAACCGACCTACTTGAAAACTGCAACATTGGACAGCCTGATTTACTAATACCAACATTCTTTGAGGTGAAAATCTATTGAAGGTAAACCTTGCCTGCAGCTACAGATTAAAAGGTTCCCAGAGGTGAGAACTAGTTATAACAAAGCAAATCCCCTTATGAAAAGAGAATTTTCAAAATAAATCTTTTTCTACGAGTATTCAACATATTTGCCCAACCCTCTAAAAAAAATAAAAAAAAAAATAAAAAAATAAATAAAGTATATCAATATAATGAAAGGAACGGAAACGTTTGGGATTCCTCCAAGTGTTAAGTGTCATCATGTGGGGGTCCCAACCGTTGACGTTGAGCAACAAGTGTCCTACGTGCCGGCATGAGAAACTAAATTTTTTTCTTCTTTTTATAATGCTTTTTGTGTTTTCTTGAGTTGTTACTTGTTTAGTCAATTTTATATTTTATTGTATAATTGTTGATTGTATGGTTTTTACTGTAATTGTTTGGTTGGATTTTGTTGTTTTCTTGCTGTGGTTTTTGCTATTTTTATTTGATTGCTAGTTTTATAGCTTATTTGTGATATATTTATGTATTTTGTTTGATACTAATATTTATTGTTTGATGCCAATGTGTTATATTTAATGTCAATTTTTGCTATAATTATGTAATTACTTATTGATTTATAATTATTTATTGTTGTAGACACTTATGTATTTATTGTTTTATGCAATTATTTATTGTTGAATGTGATTATTGTATTTATTATTGAATGTGATTATTTAGTATTTATTGTTTTATTCTGCAATATTTTGGTGTTTGATGCCAATATTTTGGTGTTTGATGCCAATATTTTGGTGTTTGATGCCAATATTTTGGTGTTTGATGCCAATATTTTGGTGTTTGATGCCAATATTTTGGTGTTTGATGCCAATATTTTGGTGTTTGATGCCAATATTTTGGTGTTTGATGCCAATATTTTGGTGTTTGATGCCAATATTTTGGTGTTTGATGCCAATATTTTGGTGTTTGATGCCAATATTTTGGTGTTTGATGCTAATATTTTGGTGTTTGATGCCAATATTTTGATGTTTGATGCCAATATTTTGATGTTTGATGCTATTATTTAAGTTTTTATGCAAAGATTTAATCGTTTTATGCAAAGATTTAATCGTTTTATTTAATCGTTTTAAGCAAAGATTTAATCGTTTTATGCAAAGATTTAATCGTTTTATGCAAAGATTTAATCGTTTTATGCAAAGATTTAATCGTTTTATGCAAAGATTTAATCGTTTTATGCAAAGATTTAATCGTTTTATACAAAGATTTAATCGTTTTATGCAAAGATTTAATCGTTTTATTCAAAGATTTAATCGTTTTATGCAAATATTTGTGTATGTATATAGAAAAATTAGATGGTTTTATGCTAATGTATTCATATTTCATATATATTTTAGTATGTAGCTTTGCACTTTGACGTTTAATAAATTATCCAAACCCTTCTCTACGGTATCATTTCTTCTCTCTACATTCTATTTAGTATTTATTTCCTCTGAAAGAGTGAGAAACTTTTCGAGTTCTGTGCCACCAACTGACCTTTGATCTGAACCATAGACCGTGTTCTTGGCCATGTTGGGTGAGGCTGTGATAGGATCACAACCTTGAACCTTCACGAGATGAGCAGAAGAGAAAGAGGAATGAGAAAAAAAGTGGGCTTGGCCCCGCTACGCGTGAAGGCAAAAATGGACGAGCAGATCTCATTGGATGTATAGTTGCGGACACAATAGAAATACCAAAAAAAAAATTAAAAAAAAATATAAACCACATTCCTCATACAGTGTTGGCCATAGAAATGTTTGTGTATGGAATTTTTATTATTATACCAAACAGGATTTTTGACACGATTAAAACCCTCCCTATACACATCATTTTGATATCAAACTTTTAAAAAAAATCTTAACAAATATAATAGAGTCATAACTTTGAAATGTCTTCGATCCTATTGTTGCTATTGAAATATATGACTAATTATTGTAATTTTGTATAAAATTTACATATTTTAAAGCTGATTTTCTCATTCCCCATTGTTTTCATGCTTAGAATTTGATAATAAAAACTTTTTAAGCTCATTTTAATTTTTATAGAAAAAAAAAGTTAAAATGCAAATTTTTATGACATTTTCAGTCCCAAACTTGAACCAAATGCGAGTATTTTCACCTGAAAATTCAGGGAGTGTTACTTAAATGGACTCCACGACCCCGGTGGGGGCGGGAGATGGCTGCACGTGCCTGGTCAAATATGAGATGACCCTACAATCACAAGTGAGTAAGACTAAAGACCTCATCTAACCTCATTTGAATAGCAATTGTAAAAAAAAAAAAATAAAAAAAAAATAAAAAAATAAAAAAAATGAAGTAAACAAATACAAGTCAATCAGCAAATAATTTCATATTTAAACGGCCATAATTTGAATATTTGATGGAAAAAAATTCCAATACGTCATTGAAAAACGCCTAAAACTCAAACTTCTCACCTCCTCCCATTTTATTTCATTCATAAAATTGAACCTTTGAAAATGTAACCTCGCCGCTGGTAAAGGAAAAATCTGAATAAAAATTTGATTTTCGACAAGGTCGAGAGGAATGTCAAAGGGCAAAGCCAGAATAACAGAAACCAGAACTAGAGGATCAGTGTGAACTTACTTGAACGCATCGTGTAATGGCGAACACTTATTATGTCTAGTTTCCATATTTGTTTTATTTTGATGATCAACAGGACACTGCTCGAGTGGAGAAAAGGTACAAAGGGCGTCGCCCATCTTGGGACTGAGCTCGTTGTCCCTTCTTCAACCCACATTGAATTTCCTAATAAGGATTAAGTGTGGGTGTTGAAAATGGGGAAAAGTGTGGGTGCGGGACTCGTCAACACATGTATTAATATCATCAAGTGGACTTTTTCTTTTTGTATAAATATACTTTTTTTTTCTTTTTGTTGTTTATTTCCTTATATATCGTTTTTAATTTCGTGTCGTTAAGAGAAATTTAGGGCAGCAAGTTTAAGTTGGTCATTAGATTTAATTTAGATGAAAATGTGTTAAGTTTTTATTACAATTACAAATTAAAATATGTAAATGTAAAGAGAATATTATCTTGATTTGGTAAAGTTGTGCAATAAATATGTTGATTAGTCATGATTTTTTCATGTTTTTTTTCATGATTTTTGGTGTTGTTTTGTTAGTTTTTGTTGATTTTTGGTGTTGTTTTGTTGATTTTTGGTGTTGTTTTGTTGATTTTTGGTGTTGTTTTGTTGATTTTTGGTGTTGTTTTGTTGATTTTTGGTGTTGTTTTGTTGATTTTGGTGTTGTTTTGTTAGTTTTTGTGGATTTTGATGTTGTTTTGTTAATTTTTGTTGTTTTGCTAATTTTTGTTGTTTTGCTAATTTTTGTTGTTTTGCTAATTTTTGTTGTTTTGCTAATTTTTGATATCGTTTTGTTAATTTTTGATATTGTTTTGTTAATTTTTGATGTCGTTTTGTTAATTTTTGTTGTTTTGTTAGTTTTTGTTGATTTTTAGTGTTGTTTTGCTAATTTTTGTTGATTTTTAGTGTTGTTTTGCTAATTTTTGTTGATTTTTAGTGTTGTTTTGCTAATTTTTGTTGATTTTGTTGATTTTTGATGTTGCTTTGTTAATTTTTGTTATTTTTTGTTAATTTTTGTTATTTTTTGTTAATTTTTGTTATTTTTTGTTAATTTTTGATGTTGTTTTGTTAGTTTTTCTTGATTTTTTTATGTTTTTTGACATTTTCAGTGCTTTTTTGTTGATTTTAGAAAAAAAATCCAAGATTGACAACAAAAAAACCGAGATCGACCAAAAAACACCAAAATTATTTAATTAATTTTTCATATTTTTGTTAAATTTAAGTTTATAAATTTTTTTCTCTCTATATTTTACTTATTTTAGTTTTATCCCCAGTACGGTACACTCCAAATTTAGTACTATCCTTACTCGAAACCATTTTTAAAAAGAAATATTTCCTTTAATATAGTCATTTCTACACGAAATTCTCCCCCTACACACAAGAAAACATTTTTTTTTCACTCTCTAATCTCAACACCACAAAAAAATCTTTTCACATGCAAAGCACTATCTTTCATTCATTACATTCCTCTCTTCTTCTTCATTCATTAATTCTACACCACAATGAATGACAGAATGCCTCAAAAAATTCTTGAAAGAAACTTACCATTTGTCACAAAATCCGTGCACAGACTAAACTAAAACAATCACAATCATTTATAACTTTACAAAACCAAACAAACCAAAAATTAAAAACTCACTCCTCCACACTTAATTCCAGAATGGATTAAAAATCGCATTCTCATAACTAACCTACTTAAATTAAATTAAAAATAATCATCTCTCTTCTCCATTTTTATATTCCATGTCATAAAAAAAGAACAGAAAGCACTCAATGTCCCAGAGGTCGACCAACAACTGAAAACATTTCCATATTAATGTAATGAATGAAAGACGCCTCAACGACCCAGCTATAAAAAGCACAACAACACCTACACACAACGTGCTAATTGCTGTTATCAAGCTAAATTTAGTGTTAAAATTGTATTTTTAGTGATTTTAGAGATTCCATAATTGAAATTTGATGTTATTTTACAGTCAATTGAATGTTATAATGGTAAACATAATTTTTTTATGATAATTTTTGTCGTGGCAAAACATGTTTTTATTTTAGTTTTGTACTATTATTACGTAAAATGTCATTTGTAAATTCAGGCCCAATAAAGTAGCCATTGTGGGCAGTGAGGCCGCCACCTATAATCGACATTAACTGGCTGCTCCCCCCGCGCATCATCCAAACTAGCAATCAGTGCCAGTGGACGCACCAATTCTGCACCCACACACTGCTCATTCGGGGACACACAACCACCCCTCTGACGTCAGAGTCAACCTCCAAAGTAAATTGCATTACTTGAAAGGCAAAAGAAGGAGGAAACTGAGGAACTTGTCTTACCAATCCTGATGTCTTTTGCCTTGATGTAGGTATCTTACAGTGAGCTTCTTTAAAATTTTATTTTTATACCATTTTTTTATGGTACTGCAATTGACAATTTTCCTTAAAAAATAAAAGTGTGGTAGGAAAGAAAGCACAGGGGCAGCAATTTCCTCAACTTAGTCCTTTGTTTTCTATGTGAAGTGGATTCACAAATTCAATTTTAGATATTAAGAAATTGACAAAAGAAATATTACAAAAACTTTTAGTATATATTGTTGTTTTTGTTATTTTTTTTAAAAAAAAAAAAAAAATTAATTTTATCTTTAACTTAACATAAACAAACCATTAAAAAAATAATTTTTTTTCTTTTAAGAAATGAGTCATTATCAAAATTCAATTATTTATTTAATTGCATCATAAAATTATTATTATAAAAAAAAATATTCTTAAATTTAAAAAAATAATATCAATAGACTTTCATCATGTTCTTGGCTCAATACTGCTTTCTCACGACCACATGACAGGTTCAAAAACTAACTTTTCTTATCTAGTATCATAAGCTTCATTTACTTAGATCCAGTTGGTGGCCACCTGCTTTTAACTTGCCCTGGGAAAACTAAGCTTCACAGAAACAAGTGAGCAAA
>JH432147.1:277494-355417 GCA_000239455.1 Strigamia maritima
TATTATTATTTATTTTATTTTATTTTATTTTTNTTTNTTTTNTTTTTTTTTTTTTTTTTTTTTGTTAAATATTTAATTTACATGTAGTTATACTTATAATTTAGTTGTGTGCGAGGACACCTGGACACGAAGGTCCAGGTATAGGCACGTGTAGAGAAATCTCAAGTGTGCACACCTGGACCATGCCAGAATTTTATTCAAATCAAGTGATAATTACATGTTTGGTCTGTTAATTCTCTCAATGAAGCATATTCATGTATGAATGAAATATTTAAACTGAATCATCCTTTTTTACAGGTGTTCACCACCTGAAAAACTCACGTCACCAGCCCGCCGGCTTCTGTTTTCAAACGCGCAAACTCAATTAAAATGCAACCCAGCCTAGAGCTTGTAGAACAAGTACAAAAAAGAATTAAACTGAGAAGAAATAATAATAAATAAATAAATAAATAAATAAATTTGTGTTAATCAAAACTCGTTTAGAAATGGCTTATTAAGATGTCGATCAAAATTAAAGAAAAAGAAGGAATGCAAAAAGTACGAAAGAATAGAACAGTGCCAACCTAGTGGTCATTACTGCGTGTAATAACATTATAACATCATTATAAAATCCTAAAAAAAATATTTCCTATAAAAATAATCTAAGTTAAAAACAATATTTAAAAAAATGCCATTGTTGAACAATTTTTAAAAAAAATGCCATTGTTGAACAATTTTTTAAAAATGTCATTGTATAAATGTCAGTTACTCTGCACACGCTTTTCTGGAAAATGACGTCATTATTTCTCAAGTAGAAAATTAAAAAATGGAGTATTCACTCTAGTTTCCACTTTTCCACTTGATAAATGATGACGTCATTTTCCAGAAAAGCGTGTTCTTGTAAACTTAGTAATTGTTGAACAATTGTTTAAAAAAATGTCATTTACTGATAAGTTTAGAAGAACACACTTTTCTGGAAAATGACGACATCATTTATCAAGTAGAAAAGTGGAAACTAGAGATAATACTCCATTTTTTACTTTTCCACTTGAGAAATGATGACGTCATTTTTCAGAAAAGAGTGTTCATGAAACTAGAGTAATTATTAAACAATATTTTTAAAAAATGTCATTGTTAAACAATATTTAAAGAAAATGTCATTGTTAAACAATATTTTTAAAAAATGTCATCGTTAAACAATATTTTAAAAAATGTCATTGTTAAACAATATTTAAAAAAATGTCATTGTTAAACAATATTTAAAAAAAATGTCATTGTTAAACAATATTTAAAAAAATGTCATTGTTAAACAATATTTAAAAAAAATGTCATTGTTAAACAATATTTAAAAAAAATATCATTGTTGCTCTACAATATTAATAACAATTGTATTAATTCACTGTTGCATACTGTTGGATCAAAATATCTAAATTTTCCTGCTGTGCCTATTAATGGCCACCGCAATCTATAATTTATACTTTTTATTCACCATCTTGCACCTTTTAAATAACATTCACAAGCAATAAATACAAATTGACAGCACTTTGTTTTGACTTTAAGGCTTTAGGATTTATAGAGCATTAAAAACTCCTTCTCCCAACCTCTAAAATAAAAAAAAAATAATAAAAAAATTCAATAAACTAATAGAAGAGAATTTATATCCATGCGGCGAGATCGAGAACGACTGGGCGTCAATGAGCTACCTACGCTCAACTTAAAAGTCAGTACCAAAAATGAAGAAAGATGAATCGCCCATCATCGCAGCAAGAGCCAAGAATTTTACGACATGGGCCTCATTACATCCGACCGTATATCCTAAAGAACCTCACACTCCTAATGGACATGTTGGCATGAAGAATGAGTCGGTTGCGCCCTTCAACTAAAGAAAAGGCCTAATGAAATGTAGTTGAAGAAAAATGAAATCTGCACATATTTTATAGGCTTAAGACGACTTTTTTTTTTTTTTCGGTCTGTAAATGGAACGCAGGCGTTTACTGCAGGCAAGATGTGGGCAGATGAGAATAAAATTGGTATTGTGCTTTTCCGCAATTTATTGCTGACCCTTAACAAGTATGGCAGTTTTATTGGTTCCACTTCATTTATCATTCAAAGAATTGATGTTGGGTTCTTAAAAACAATTTTTTTTTTCCCGTCATTTCCTTTAAATGAAGTCCAAAAGAAACATTTTTTAAAGTTGGATTGTTTATTTGTTCAGATGAGACGATTTTCTGAGATGAATGTCTTCGAATTCTGTGATTTTCATCGAAAAAAAAAATGAACGACGTAAATTACGAATGTAATTGAGGACACAAATATTATGGTTCCAAACAGTTGGAGCCAAGACTCCAAGTTTTTTATGTTTTCGAATAAAAAGAATAATAAATGGATATATTTTTTTTGGATTTTGTAGCTATTGTTTAATGGATTTCACTACTGTTATAACTAGGCAGTTAAAATCTGTCATGAAAGAATTGTCATAAAGTGACAAGGAAAATAATGGATTCTTTTCCTCTCAAGGAAATCAAATCAAGACCGGAAATTCATCACCTGGTTCAAAAATAAATATGATTGAGTAACCTGTGGTTGAATCCTAACAGTCTGGGACTTAAATTAATTTGTAAGTCTTAAAGTGGACAAGACAAATAAAATACCTAAGTAGATAAGATAAAACCCCAAAAAACTTTATTTTTTCTTAGAAATTCCTGTGACTGTGGAAGCAGCCAAAAAAGCTAAAAGTAGTGATTAATACATTGTATCATCAACCAAATCAGCCATTTGCAATCATGACATCAATAAAAGTCTTTCGGCAGTCATCATTACATGAGTTTCTATTAGCCCAATGCTATCCCAATGCTTCATTAGACAGTTTGTGCTTTCACAAACGTAATTTTTTTAATCACAAATGTTAGATAAATACGAGATTTTAAAAATAAATCTCGTATTTAATTTAACATTCGTATTACGAACGTACGAGATTTATTTTCCAATTCGTTCGTATATAAATTGTTAATACAAATGCACTGCACATGCGCAGTGTGCACAAAACTTCGCACATGCGCATTGTTCTGCAATTTGAAGCGAGCGTGGCATCCATCTTGATTTTCATCGGCTTGTTGTATTTTCGGTAGGTGTTTAGTCATCCAGGTTAGTAATTTGTTTGCAACTAACTATTTTTTATACAAACATGTCATTAAACACACATAATTTACACATTTTCAACTGGAACATTACAATCTTTGAGCAAGCCATGTTTCTCGTTCATTTGTTTATTTTGTTTCGTTCGTGTTTGATTGTTTGTGCAAGTGCAATCTGAAACAATTTTAATAATTACGAGACACGAAATAATTAATAAAAATGAATTTATTTCATATTTATTAATTATCTCATTTCTCGTAATTAAATCTCGTTCGTGAAAGCGCAAACCGTCTATTATTAAAAGTCAATAAACAACTTATTTAGTAAAGAGACAACAATATCTTATCATTCCAACAATGTAATCTAGCCTCATATATACTATGTCTTAGTTGTAACAAAGAAATCTATTTCATATTGTTGATACTCTGTTCAACAATAATGCACAATTCCACAAACAAAAAATATTTGTACATTCTTGCTTGTAACCAACATAGAGCTTGAAAATGTTTGTTTAAAGAAATTTTTACGATATTTTCACTTCTCCAGCCACAACCTTGAGAGTTACACAGGCACTGGCAGATTCTTTAACTCAAATAAACATTAGGTACTGTGTCCTAAATACAGCATTACGACTTTGCTACCAATTACATTTCATCTAACCACAGACAAGATTACTATTATATAAACCATTCATCCTTAATGATTGAAAATGTAAACATTAAAAAAGAAATCAGAAGTTTACATATTGCGATAACTGGAAAATTATTGCTCAGCATTACAAAGATATTAATCACTCGTTTTAATGCGTACAAAACAAGGCGTTCATTGTTTGCCTCATTCGATAGGAAATTTTAATCTTTGATGAAATCCAATTACGATAAAAAAAGGCGCAAAGAAAACTGATTTAAAGAGGCTCATTAGTCATCATTTTTATTTTTTTCATTCATTCAAATAAGTTGGAGATTAAAATCAGGTTTGCTGTGCATTTGTTCTGGTTTATTATTATAATTTAATTTCTTTGTTAAGAAGTTGATGCAACTATTTTTATTTGTGTGTTTAATGGTTACGTTTTGATGCAAATACAACAAAACATTAAAAAAACATATTTAGAAATGCTGTGTACACTGTAAAACTAGATACCTAGCTTAGTTAAGACACTTTAAGAACCTAACAGTAGGCGGGTTTGAAGTGTCATTTAAACAAGTGTAACCACGTTTACACTCGTTTAAATTTTAATTTGCACGTTGTTTACACGAATTAATTCGTGTAAACGTCGTTCAACCGTGTTAAACGGAAACAACCCATTTTCGTCGTGCAAATGCACGTGCACTGGAATTTGGCGTTTAAAGAGTTCTATTTGCCACCATCTTGAATCTGAACTTCAAATATAAGTAGTAACAACGTGCATGATACTTAGAATTGTTACTATCTAATATTACTTTTGTTGTAAAAGGAAAGCAGGTAAGAATGATGTGCTTGCTAAGAAAAACCTGCTCCCTTGCTCAAGTATAGCTTGTTTATTTATTACGGCAGCCATGTTTGTGTGAATTGTGTGTAAATTCCATTGTAATTTCCAGTGTAAATGCATATGCAACATTTTAACTCGATAAGTCTGTCGTGCAACTTGACATTTATATTATCAGTTGCACTGGTCGTTCAGTGCAAAATCATTTTCGAACCTGTCTACTGGTTCCATTTAATAGTCGTTTGGGTGAGCCTAAAAATTCAAGGTGACTATTTTTGAGTCACTGCAGAGTTCTAGATTTAAGACAAAGAATTGATCGAACTGCTTCTAATGAATAGACAGAAAACTGCTAATATCCATGGATTTTATGTCTAAAATCCATACATCTATGGATATTAGCTGTTTTCTGTCTATTCATTAACAGCAGTTCGATCACTTCTTCGTCTTATATTTAGAAATGCCAATTTCGTACCGGTACTCAAAAATAGACACTTCGATTTTTAGGCTCCCAAACAACTATTAAATGGAACCAGTGTTTAAGTTCTTAAAGTGTCTTAACTTAAGCTATTATAAAGTGCCTAAAACAAAATTTAGATACCTAGATTTGCAGTGTATGTCTTTTGAAGCAAAAACAAAATGGTTGTCTTGCTGATCATATGACATCACATTTCAGCCAAAACACTTCCTGATTTTTTTTTGTACTTAAAAAACTTCATTCTAAATGTTTGTGTTTTGACTGTGTTCTTATTCCAACAAACAAAGAAATCAAAATAAACTGTTTACAACTTAAACTTTGAATGCAGCTTAGAGTAAATTAACCATTACAACTTTTTTTGTTGCTAAATGATTTCAAATTCTGTCTTGTGTTAACTAATAAACCACTTTCAATGATATAGGCAATGTAAAAGAAGTTGGCAACAACTCTTTAGAATTCAAAATGACTTCCCCAGACCTCTAGATTCACAATGAATGTTCCAACTCATGCCTCTAAAGAGTTATACTAAAGACTGTAGGCTGTTTATAAAAGAAGAAAAAAATCCAGCAGAGCTCAGCTCAAATGCCTATCCAACATCCCATCAACATACAAGATGGCCCCACAAACACGGCTTTGAAAACTTTTTTGGCTGCTCTCCATTTGGGGTCTGTGCCAGTTGGACACAGAAAAACTGTTGTTGGTATTAGTGGAAAATAAGTTATTCCAATGTCTGTTTTCTTGAAAAAGTTGGAAACTTTTGAGATAAATGTTGAATAATAATAATCTGACTTTGATGCTATACTCTGGCTTTCCAATGCCAAATAACTTGTGCCATTATGCCATTCACAGGAAAAGATGATGACCAATTAAAAAATGGGTTAAGTAATGCTACCATGTTGCAATGTGCCACTCATTAAAGTGATAAGAAATTATCCTTACAAACCACTTTTGTTTTTAAACTCTTTAGCTCAAGTTCTACTATACTTGACATTGGGGTTATTTATAAAAGAAGTGTGATAATGTCTATCAAAAATTAGTTGGAAAAAAAGAAATAATTGGCTTTTAATAAGATTTCTACTGGTTATTTTGGACTGTTTAATCTGTTTATTTATTTTTATAAGTCTAATCTTCACTTTTTATGTCAAATTGCTTAATGTAATAGGTATTGGGTTTGTTAAACAAAATGGCCTTCTCAAGAAAAGTTTCTGGCAAAAAAAAATCACTTTCTAGTTTCTCTAATTTGAAAAGTGATAGTAAACTTGGTTTTACACATCAAATTATGTGAGCAGAAAAAAACTAAGATTGTTAAATTGTGTCAGCAGTAGTTCAAGCTTAAGTAAAGGGCTTGGATGAGCTTATTTTAAAAAATGTTTTCAACTTTAAGTGATTTTCATACCTTTTTACAAGATCAGCAAGTTGCATCATGCATCATCCATCAGTTCAATGTTTATTTGTTTATTGATAGTGCTATAAATAATAAAGAAATTCTTAAATAATAAAGAAATTCTTAAATAATAAAGAAATTCTTAAATAATAAAGAAATTCTTAAATAATAAAGAAATTCTTAAATAATAAAGAAATTCTTAAATAATAAAGAAATTCTTAAATAATAAAGAAATTCTTAAATAAACTTTGCAACTATTAAATTGAAAAGTTATATTTAACTATTCCGAATTGTTGAATTTAATTAAACTAAAAAATTTCTTATTGTTTTCTTTGTTTTTATAATTGGATGCAAAACCTAGCCAAACTCTATCCAACAATTCGTGTGAAACTGGAAAGTGAACTTTTTTGCATTGTACTGAAAGTATATATTGTGATATCTTATTTTAATCCTCTAGTCGAGCTGAGTCAAAAAAACCATTGTTTCATAGTCATAAAATACAAAAACCGAAATGAAAATAATTTTTTAAATATTTATAATAAGCGTTTTCATTAGTTAACAATGACATGCCCATTTTTGGACTACAAAACAATGATTTTTCGACTCAACTCAACTAGAGGATTAAAATAAGATACCACAATGTATACTTACCAGAGGTCATTAACCAATGGGAGTTTTGTGCCTTTAGAATCATCTAATTGCAATTGTTATAATTATAATTGTTATAAAAGAAATATATTTATTAATTTTTATTTATAATTGTTATACTATTGTTTCACTTTTGTATCTATTTGTTGTACTGATTTACTTTACTGATCGTACTCTTATTGTTACATCTTTACAGCTTTTATGGCTTTTACAAAGTTTATAATTCATTTTCTTCTGCATATGCACTTATTTTAAATTGAACTTTATAATTTCCAAACTTCTTCAGTAAAATAAATTTCACATAGTAAATAATCAATGAAATCGGCAATTTAAAAAATGTTATCTCTTTTATAAATAAATTTTTATACACGTGACTATAAATCAGAGAGAAAAAGCTATTAGGATATTAAAAACTAAAAAAAACAAATGATAAAGAAGCGGCGTTGCTGATTCCAGGCACTGATGGCGGCGCACTGAAAAATTATGGCTTATGTTCAACTAATGGCCGCCCTCACAATGCAGAATCGCATTGAACGCAATCAAGATTAATAACAATTATAATAATTTATTTTTTTTAAAAAAAAAAAATAATAAAAAAAAATAAATATGAATTTATTTTTCTTTCATTTGAATTCAGATGTGATGCAATTATCAAAACGTTTGTTACCTTTTAACTTTGTATGAAAATTCCCATCTAAAAACAGCTTGGCTACTGTTTACTTCATTCATGGAATTTCTTTGTTCCAAAATACTCCCAAATGTTTTCCCTCCATTTCCACCACTCATTAATCTCGAATCTAAAAATAAAAATTGAATTATTGTGGAATTTAGGAGTTAATGCAATGAAAATAACAAAATCCTATAAAAAATTATGTAAGTCAAATTTTTTAAACATAAAAACCATGAATAATTACATTACAATACCAAAAACACCAAAAATTGACAAAATCTGACAATTAGAAAGCAAATAAAATGCAAACATTATACAATACACACCACACCCATTGAACAAGTACATCAGATAGCTTTCTAGAGTAACGATTTAGATTTAGATTAAGATTAATGAATATCTAAATATTTTATTATCATTCGACTCAAAATATAGCAATTTCTAAACTGATACTTCTGATAACTTCAAGGCTAATTGACCATCCCATAAAAAAAAACTTAAACAATGTTTAAATTTCCTAATTTCTTTAAATTTCCATCAAATTAATCTTAAAAATTAATTTTTTTTTTTTTAAATTTTTCAAAAGATACAATTTATCCTTAATATAGAATCTAAATGTTTAGATTTCGTATAGCAAAACAAGGAAATAGTCAGAAAACACCTTCTTTCACCCACTCAAAACAAGTTTGGCGGTCAGCCACAAATTCCTCGCGTGTTTTCGAATGTTTTTCTTCTTTTTCCTTTCAATGAAAACAATCCATTAACTGTGAAGCACACCGCCTATTTACCTACCACGCGAAATTCCCATTTATAACAACCTCGCGACGATTTTTAACACTATTATTTCACCCCTTTTGACGATTCTTAGAATAATTTCCATGCTGTCACAAATTGAACAATTTAATAAACTATTTAATCGTCACTTATAATTCAACTTCTGCGCACGCAAATCAAATAACAAGTATGAAATTTGATTCCAATTTTTAAAGAGGTTGAATTAAAAATTTTAAAAATTAAAAAAAAAAAAAAAAAAAATTAATTAAATAAAACAGCAGCAGCCAGGCGCCAATCATCAATTGGAACACAAACCTATTTCCTGTTATTCATCATCGTCATTCAGCATCGCGTGTCTTTACCATGTAAGACAAGGGTATAAATTTGGATAACCTCATTATCACTTCAACTTACCAATTATACAACAAATCATCACTCATTCAACTTATTCCATTAGAGACACTGATCCCACCTCGTTTTTCCCACTCAACTACGAGTTGTACACGACGCCATTTTGGACGCTGTAGAATCAGTAATTTTAAACCCAAAAAATATTTTTAAATAAGTACTTAAAATCGATAAATAAAAATAAAAATCATAAGAAATAATAATAAATAGAAATTTAATTTTTGAATGTGGTGCCACCTAGAGAGTAAAGCTTACATTTTTACTTTGTTGTTTATAATATAAAGCTGACTGAATGTAAGAATATTTTTCATTGTTTCAAAAATAATAAGAATAAAAAATTTCGATTTGGTATTGGTCATTTTTTTAAAAATTTTCGAACCAAATTTGGTCATTTTTATTTATTTAAAAAAAAAAAAAAAAAAACAATTAAGTAACAATAAATGATTTTCTGTTGAGAATGTTTCTTTGTTGTTGGAATTAAAGAGGGCATAGAGGATTCCAGATGTTCTGGCATTCTATTTTAGCTGCGTTGTTATTCATTTGGGTCTTTTACTGGCACTCTATGTTAGTCTGATGGGCAGTGGGCATTGAAAGATGTTCACAAAGCAAAAGACAGCACCCGACAAACAACTGGTTCAAGCCTTTCAACACTGGCGCCGGTAAGATTGATTGGATTTGTTGTTTTTTGTTTTTTGTTTGCTCCATTTCAACAATTGTCCCACTGTTATTTTCTTTTATAATTTAACAGACAAGCTATAATTAAAGGTGTCTCACAAATGAAAAAAAAGAAACAATATCTCCAGTAAATAAATTGTAGGGGGAGATGGAAGGACAATTTTAATTTGTAATAGGCTCTAGTTGCTACTGCTACTATTAAATAAATTACAAGGGAGAAATAAATCTATATGAAATGGGACAAAAATTATAGAGAATGAAAGAATTAAAGTGGAATTGTTTTTTTTATGTTGCTTAATATTTTTTTAAAAAAATAAATTGAGGTAATTATTTTAAAATAAAAGCTACTGATAGGCAAAAAATGAATAAACATTACCAGAAATTTGAGAAATGTTTTTTTTTTGCTGCCCCTTAGCTTTGCTGTGATATTTTCCATTGGAAAAAGCTAAAAAAGCAATAGTTGCATTTGAAAATGAAAACCAACCTAGATTTACCAGTTTTAGAAAAGTTGGTTTTAGCAGTAGTTTTAAAGCAATTTTTGAATGAACTTAGTTTTACTTTGGTTTTAACTAAATTCTAGCTTGAACTTACTGTTCGCTAAAACCCAATAACACTAAAACCTGGTTTAAAACGACTAACTGGAAATTGTTTTGGTTTAAGCAGTTTTTGGGATCTAAAACCAACACCATGCTAAAACCAGGTTGGTTTTCATTTTCTAATGCAACTACTGTTTTGTATTTGTCACATTCAAATTTCAATTTTGTATTTTATTTTAAGGATATATTCAGATATATTCAGGCATTGTTGAATTTTTGCAATTTCTGCTTTTTTCTGTGATATTTTTGCTGTTTTTGGAATTTCTGGTTTAAATTTGTTAATTTTCTGGTATTATCAGATGTTTTCTGGTAAATTTGAGCTATTTTCTGATGTTTTCTGAGCTATTTTCTGTATGTTTTCTGGTAAATTTGAGCTATTTTCTGATGTTTTCTGGTAAATTTGAGCTATTTTCTGATGTTTTCTGGTAAATTTGAGCTATTTTCTGATATTTTCTGGTAAATTTGAGCTATTTTCTGATGTTTTCTGGTAAATTTGAGCTATTTTTTGATGTTTTCTGGTAAATTTGAGCTATTTTCTGATGTTTTCTGGTAAATTTGAGCTATTTTCTGATGTTTTCTGGTAACGTTTTGCTATTTTTCTACTTAATTTTGTGTTTTTTCCAATACTTAACTGCTGTAACCCACAAGAGCATAGCATGTGTTATGTGGTCATAATTTGTTGACTCAATATGAGCACTGTTTAATTTGATTTGAACTCAAACGAAACATTAGAAGTCATTCATCTTCTTGGAACACCCACCCAGAGAAAGACAGGAAGAAGGCTGTGATTTACATTCCGAGTTTTCGTGTCTTCAAATTAGTCAATAATTTAAATACTTAATGATGAGTGAAATATGTTGAGCTTTTAACATCCTTTTTTTGGTCTTGCAGGCACATTTGTCTTATTAAACCCACAATTTATTCCCTAACCAAAAGAACCAGAAATACAAATGTTTATGCAAATGAGCTAAACACACCCTTCTTTGATACTCAATCCCGAGCAAAAGTAAGCATCTTTATAAAAAGCATGCCGATTCAAGAGGTCACTTTTCATATCCAGGCCACTGGTTCATGGTTAATTCTGACTAGTAAACACGTGTTTATCATAGATTTAACTTTGCAGAAAAAATTTAAAGTAGAATTTAACTCAAAAAATTAAAATTATAATTATAATTCAAAATAGTTGAATAATACAATGATAAAACACCCAATAATGAATAATATAGTGATAAAACACCCAATAATTGGATAATATAGTGATAAAACACCCAATAAGTGAATAATATACCAATAAAACACCCAACAAATCAAAATCTCTAAATACAAAACAAATCAAATCTCTAAAAAAGAAGAAAAAAATAACTATAGAAGTCAATAAAACCAAAATACTTATAATAGATATATTTTTATTATTGTTTTACTTATTATACATTGCCAAGTAAAAAGTAAACTTTTTAAACTAATTTGGCATGCACAAGCATGCCTCAGATTCAAGAGAGCTGTTTTAGAAAAGAAAGTAGCCAACTTTATAGAAACCCACACCTTGAAAGTGGCAATCTGTGCCAAGCAAAGCACTGTAGCCCCTGACATATTATAAAATAATTCCAAAAAAAGTAACCAGGATACAATAAAAGTAAAAGCTGCAACCACATAAAGCACCTGTTAGATGTTTATTGTTTTTTTTTTAATATTTCAATTTTATAATTTTATAATTTGCAGTACCCTCAAAATGGAAGTTGGCAATAAGTCTTAATCTATGGTTAAATTCAAGCAAATTTAAAAAACCAATTTCAGTGGGTGTCAAATAATTGCATTTTCTTTTGATCTTATTTTTTTCCCTCTTATTTGGATATAATTATGACTCATCTGATGAAATTCAATTCCAAGTACAAGTGTGAATAAAGTATAATTTCTCCAATTGCCAAAGCGGATGCTTCCCATTCCCCCTCTCTTGATTCAACTAAAGACAAGAAAGACTTAAATTAGGAAGCTTAAACGTGTAAAGTATTAGAGAAAAAATCGCTGATTAAGTTTCCACCACATTTGAATATCCTGTGGACGTGATCTTTATTTTCTTCCCCACCCCTTATGATTTACTTCGCATGAACAGGATGGAGATGTGAGAAAGGAAGTATATACTGAGAGAACAAAGCTCAAGAGGTGATTTATTGATGGTTAAGATTTCGCATTTCAAAGATAACAAGTGTTGGAACAATAAAAATTGTTTACCAAAAGACGAAAAACAAAAATGTTTGGGTTTTACAGAAATATCTTTTCAATTTTCTAGGAGCCTAAACTTTTCCAGATCAGTGTTTGTAAACAGTGCATAATCAACATACAGAATTTCAACTGACAGACTGCGACGATCATCCGAAGATCGAAACAAGAAAATGTCTAAACAACATACATTTGAAAAATATTTTTTATAAACATCAGAAATGTTGATTCAATATAAGAATGTCATTTTTTATCAACTTTTAAACATAACAAAATGTTGATTTAACATTAAACGAATGTTGCATATCAACAACCGATAAGTCCACAAAATTCCGATAATGAATGTTACATATTAACTAACAACCCATATTCAATTGTTTATTGTTGTTTCAGAATGTTGATTTAACATCTAATGGATGTTGTCTATAAACATAACATTCAAACATTCGATCGACGTTTAAAAATGTTGATTCAACATTGGCTCATGGGAAGCGATCTAAACCTCTATCCAACAATTCGTGCACGAAACTGAGAGTGAACTTTTTTGCATTGTACTAAAAGTATATATTGTGGTATTTTATTTTAATCCTCTAGTCAGCTGAGTCGAAAAATTATTGTTTCGTAATTATTGCTCATTCTTGGACTTATATTAGAAGGTAGGTAATGCAAAAAAGCCCACATCTGTAATCCCTCCAAATTATGTTTTTAATCTTACGAAAAATCATTCTTCAAAAATAGAAACATTTTCGAAAAAATAAATCCCTAACTAAATAAAATAAACAATTAAAATTCTTGGCACTGTATCTTAAATTAGTGATATATAGAAGAAGGATGTAGGTGCTTAAATACAATCATTGTGTATACGTAATAAAGATGCGACGTGACCTACTGATCATGTTTTTTCCATCTTAAGTTATAAGACTATAATTTCTTTCCACGCCTATCAACTCGTTTTAATCTATTTGTATCCGTCTTAAATGTCAGCAGCACTCATTGATAAACTGGCTGTGATTTTTATGATTCATTCCTTCAATTTATCACCTATTGTACTACATGTGTCGATTACTGTGACGCTATCTTGTGCTAATTAAAATCTCTAATTATAATATGATTAATCTAATTCACTTGAGCTCTTATTGAAATAATTCAATTATGAGTATGAGTATAAAAGTTAGAAATTAAGTTCAACAATTTATACAACAAACAAATAGCATAAAACATAACGATAACGAAACACAAACAAATCATAGCAACACATCAAACTACAACAATTAAACAAAAGCAACAATCAAACAACAATCAAACAAAGCATCAAACAAAGCAACAATCAAACAAAGCATCAAACAAAGCAACAATCAAACAACAATCAAAGCAACAATCAAACAAAGCAACAATCAAACAAAGCAACAATCAAACAAAGCAACAATCAAACAAAGCAACAATCAAACAAAGCAACAATCAAACAAAATACAATAATCCAGCAAAACACTCAACAATCAAACTAAATCATCATGTATAATCTCATCTAAAAACTTGCATATATAAATTTCAAAATCAATGCCAAAAATCCAATTCACTACTAAGAATTAATTTTTCACTTGTACCATTTAGAAATCGACAAACCATTTCCTCTTTTCATTCATTAGAACATGAATCAAACACTATTATTCACAGCTTTGTTTCCTTATATTTTTTTCTAACGTATAAAAAAATTATGTAAATGTTTACTTTTTATTTTCCCCCATAAAAAAAGAAAGAATAACATTACAGAACAATAAAAGGCCCATTTATGGAAATTGAGTACTACTTGAGAGTTGTGTGTTGCCTATTTACAACAACCTTGAGATGTTAAGCAATATTAAGAGTAGGAAAAAAAAAGTATAAAATGGGATTCTTAACCTACCTTTTCAATAGATGGATGGTGATGCTTCCAAATCGAGAAGAGACGTGTCAAAGTTGTAGACAGCTGTTTCCAAACAAAAATAAATGTCAATTAGTTGAATAAATATGCGTGCAAGAATTTCTAGCAAGTTATCACAATGTTTTCAACACTTTTGGCATGAATCAAGTAACACCTCTTCTAAAGTTAAGTTTGTTACTGCTTTTAAAAAAGGATTTATTTACATTCCTCTTTCTGGTCAAGATTTATTTAGAAAGGTGAAGTTTAAATTTGAACATGGGCGATGTTGACCCCCCTTGGGTCCGAGTGGGTAGAAGGTATTTATAGTGTAATTTAATGTTAATTTTTTGATTTATATGTATTAATTCATGTTTTGATGTTATTCTGTTTTTATATCTGAATTTAATAAATATAATATTTTTGAATTTAAAAACAAACATGAGTTGCCATCTAGTGGTGGGTAAAATTATGAAAAGAAAGTTATTTTGTTGTATTTAAGAAAAAACTTAACTATTTTGAATTATTGTAGCAAAGTGTTTCTTCAACATGTTGTTTTAGACTCTGGAAAACATATTTTACTGTTTGTGAACTAGACCAAATTACCTTTTTTGACTGATTTACCATACGACTCCTATTGCCATCTGTTGGAAAATATATGAACCCAGTTCATCAGTATTTTCTATTGACAATAAACAAATTGTTATTTTATCATGTGACAACTGAAAAAGCCAAATTCATTACTCAAACACGTATTTTTTTTTTTATAAATGTCATTTATTACGCATATATACATTTACCAATCAAAGCAGCCACAGATTTGTCATCAAATTAAATTGTGGTCAACACAAAAATAAAACATTAACTAATTTACATCCAAAATTCAACATATCATGAACAATAATCAACTGGTTCTTTTATTTCAATAATAAAATAAAATGTTAATAATATTAATAATAATAATAATTCTCATATTGGCACATAAAAGTATTTTCAAGTCTTGAAATAAGTAGAAGGAACCATTATACTTATATTTTCTCTTTCACTTTTTCATTATAATAATATATATATTATATACTTACACAATTATATATTCATTTACTATATAAAACTCCTTTTAAGTACTTGACAGTTAAAACTCAACTGTACAATATAGTGAGATTCAATTTAAAAGAAAAAAAAAACAAAAAACAATAATAAATACAAAAAATAAAAATTACATACATAAACTCATCCAAACAAACAAATCATATAAATTTAAGTATCCTCAACTCAAATTACCAAAAAAAAAAAAAAAAAACATTTACAACACATTCAAATTAATAAAAAATATTTCTAAAAAAAAATCATCATTTAATTTTAATTTCTACCTATACATATCAACAATCTAATATTTCTTCCCATTCAATTCATCCAATAACACAGAACCAGCCAACTCCAAATCCCAATTCAACGCCTGCAACACTTTTTCACAATGCGCCCTCGACGCAATCCCAATCCTACTCAACTGGTCCATCTTCAACATTTTAATCGCCTGCTCAGAATTCCAATTACAATGTCTCAAAGCAATCCTACAATCCTCCATTGTCACCCCATGGACAGAACCCTGCACCAAACTCATCAGATTCTGATCTTGACTGGGCACTACCGGTGATCCCATGACCCCACAAGGCCTTAAATTGGTCAACCCCATCCACATCTGCTCCCCATCAGAATTAATCGACAAATTGCTATGATTCATCTCCGGTAAGTAAAGCCGCGGCGAAGACATAGGCGCGACAACAAACGGCTTCACTTGCGCTGTGTTCGGCGGCAGCGCGGGCAGCGGCGGCGGAGTGGACAAATAATCGTTTAAATCGGGTAACGTCGGACTCTTCGTCATGTTCTGCAATAAATTGACTGATTTGAACTCGTATGTATTATGACTATGATTATTATTCCTCCTGGAGTTGCGTGTAGGTGGCGGCTGCAAGTACGGGACATCGGGTTTTTCGGCCATCCAATTGCCGATCTCAACTTGACCCAATTTTTTCTCCAATTCCGAGATCAGATCGTGGTTATTTGTTCTTCCATTGGTCACATTAGGCCCCATCTGCTCCTGAAGCCAAGTGAAGCCTTTGGAGATCATTTCGGCATTTTCGGCGTCACCGGATTCAATATTCAACGATGGACAGCTTTTCATCGACGCCGCTTTCTGATCCTTGAGACCGTTGTAGTTGCTCGCTAAGTCCTGGGGTACGACTGAGTAGTACCGCGAAGATCTGTCCGGCGACATTTGGACGTTGGTCATGAATGGGATGTTGACGTAGTGGCTTTCGGAGGATAAGTACGAGTCGGTTAATGAGCCGGCGGTGGAGAAATCTGATGTTAGTGATCCTAGACTGGTTGCGTTGTTCTCGATTGCGGTTGCGGTTGGCGGAATGGGTGCGTCGAGCAGAGTGAGATTTTCTTGTGTTTGGACGACGTCGGCGGTGTTTGTCGTCGCGGGTAGAGTTCGTTCTGTGAAGTCTATTAAGATGTAGTCTTTGGGGCTGTCGGGTGAGTTGGAATCGGCAGATTTGTGTCTTCTGGATTTGGATTTGTGGCCCCTTTTAGGGGTTTCATCGTCGTTCCGTTCGTTTTGGAATTTGTTATATCCAAATTGCTTGTTTTGGCGTAATTTTGGGTGGAAATCTGCATGTCCTATTGATAAAAAAGGACAGGATATTGTTATTATTATAACGATTTTCATGTTTCGTTATAAGCAGATAAAGCAGGTCAGATGAACTATTGGAGCCCTAAAAATAGATTGTGGTCATGCAGGGCCCCATATAGGGATTGCAATCTTGAACCAGATTTGAAATCTCGAGATTTCGAGATTCCAAAATCACTTTCTCGATATTCTATATATATATATAGTCGAACTAATACGGTATTTTTTTGGACTATGGGCCCCCATAGTCCAAAAAAATACCGTATTTGTTCGAAATGAAGCCGCCTTCGATTACAGACCGCCCTCAAGTATAAGCCGCGGCTTCTATTTGATGAAATACGGGTATTGAAACGTCCACTTATTGCACTTATTGTAGTTTTTTTGCTTTAAACATATTCTTAGACCCAGATTCAAAACCTACTTTTATTCCGATCTTGTAATTTAGTCAGTTCACGCGGTTCTTCAGGAATTCCTAATACATCCGGTGGTTCCATTGGATTCCTCAAATAAACCCTATTGATAACATTTTACAAATAAAATTTTAAAAAATACAAAATTTCTTCATTATTCACTCACTCATCAATATGTGATGGATTTCCCCAACTTTTACCAGTTGGACTTCCATGCCCGGTGTGAATAAAACTATTCCGCAAGGGTTTGCTAATATCATTTGCTCTGCGACCGCCTTGCGGTTCCATAATGCACCGAGGAAATTGGCCAATAGCAAAAGTTCTCTGATTTTGACCTTTCCACCAATAATTCTCACTTCTGCCCTCAATAACAACAATGATATCTCCCTGCTCGATAGCTAGTTTATTATCTTCCTGCAATTTCTGCAGAGCCTTCATTTCTTGAGGCCGGGCCTTGAAAAACAATTTTTATTATTATTTATCTTTTTAAATACCGTATATACTCGCATATAAGTCGAGGATTTTTGGGCCAAATCTTTTATTTTAGTTTTTTTTTTAACCTATTTTTTTAAAACTTAAAACGGCTATTGACCCTCGTATAAATCGAACCAAATAAAATAAAAAAATAAAATTTAGGGGGTCGACTTTCAATGGTTTTTGACCCGTTTTAAGTCAGGGTCGACTTAAACACGAGTATATACGGTATAATTTTTTTTTTATTATTCTACCTCTAATAGGAAATCTTTTAAAGCTAGAAAAGTGGGTCTGTCTGTCGGTTTGTGGGCCCAACATTGCAGCAATAATTGATAGATATCAGAAGAACACGCATCTGGACGTGCTAATCGTTGACCTTCTTGGTCAATTTTTTGTAAAATCTAAAAATGTAAAAATAAAATTGTCATTTGTTAATAATATTTTAAATTTTGTATATTTTTTTTTTTACCTGTGTGCCATTATAGCCGATCCAGGGCTCTTCGCCGAAAGAAAACATCTCCCACAAAGTAACGCCGAACATCCAGGTGTCGCTAGCATGGGAAAAGTGACGTGATTTTAAACTTTCGGGTGCACACCATGGAAAAGGAACTTTTTTTCTTTCAGTCATCACGTAGCAGTCTTCTTGACTTGGAAGCGCGCGCATCAAACCAAAATCACCGATTTTAATCTATTATTCAAAATATAGATTTTCTAAAAATGTTTTAAACATTGTAACAAACCGTTTTTTAATTCCCGAAAAATGTCCACGAACTTGTTTATATAAACGGCGACACGACTTATTCATCAATTAAAGTATTATTTGTACAAATTCAGTATAAACAGTCGTTAGACTCCGTAAATGTGTACAATAGTTAGAACTGTAGGAATTAAAAGACGGTTTGGCGGTTAATTCAGTCTTACTTTATCAACAGACGCCATTAGTACATTCCTGGCAGCAAGATCGCGATGAATAAATCTTTTCGACTCTAAATACGCCATACCATTGGCAATCTGAATAGCATATTCGCATAATTTTAAAATTGAAATTTGAGTGAATTGTTTACGTAGATAATCTATGATAGAACCCAGTGGTGCTAACTCCGTAACCTGCCATTAAATAAAAAAATTAAAAAAATATTAATTAAAAAATTAAATTTTCTTAGCATATAGTTTTACCATCATCATTGGATTGGTCAAAACAACACCGTACAGACGTATCAAATTGACATGATCCAATTGGTGCATCGCATTCACTTCTTTGACAAAATCCTCAAATGCTCCAGGTTGGGACAGCGCGTCTTGCTTTAACACTTTCACAGCAATGGGCATCTGAACAAGAAAAATTACCCAATAAAAATTTTAAAAAAATTAAAAAAATGTCACAAAAATTAAAATTACCACATTTCCAGCCGGTGTTGTCCAATCCCCTTTTCGAACAACTCCGAAAGACCCATCACCAATTTTAAGTCCTAGTGCTATGTCTCTTTCATTTACTAGACACGTTAAACTCTGTTGTTGACTTGGAAAAACAGTAGCTGCAGGTTTCTTCGTAAAAGTAGTTTTCTCATTCTTCGATGTTGGAAGTAACTGAAAAAAAAAAAAATAATTTTTAACTATTTATTTCATGTTTACATAACAAATTCAAGTTGACTAACTTTATTTATCAACTGTTTCCTCCACAAAGCAGTTTTCTTCTTCTTAACCGCATCCAAAAGCCTTCTGATACCCGGTTTACCCATTCCGATCTTCTCGAGATCTTCGGCTTGAACATAGTCGAAATGCGACACGCGGGTAATCTTATATTATTAATTAAAAAGGCAAGCCATAAGTATACCATTTATTGCTAAGATGTAATATAATTCAAAATGCTACTACCGTATTCCCTCGGAAAGAACGGCATGCCGGATAATAGTAAATCCGACCAGGGTGCCTGATAAAGTGAGTATTACGTTTTACAGCACCGATTCGATTTTTACGGGATGCCGTAAAAATGACCAGATGTCTGATTTTCAAGATCTGGTCAAACTCGGTTTTTCCGGCATGCCGTTCTTTCCGAGGGAATACGGTAGTAAAACTTCAAACACGTTTGTTCTATAAAAGTTTGTTAACTAGTTTCTAATGGATTTTAGTCAGAGTCATCGGAAATATCCATTGGTTCTTGATCATTGAACCTGAACGACCTCAAGAAGCTGACGAAATCGTTGTCATAACGAGTGTTACAAGATCGTTTACGTGTAGAATATATTACCTGTAATTCATCTCTGATTTTAGGAAAAAACTGTTCCAGTTGCACTTCTTGTAAGATTTCATACAGCCATTCAATTCCATCGCCATCTCCCATACTGGGCATTATGCAGTCATTGCTAAAAAAAAAAAAATAATAATAATATCAGTTTTGTTCATATATCACCAATTCCTTGTGGATAAAACAAGAAAAATGTTCAAAAACCATTTAAAAAATATTTTCATTCATTGATTTTTTTTTTAGAATATGAATATAACAATCAAAAATGATCAAAATATCATATATATATACAATATACCTTTCTTCTCTTAGCTCAGTAGTCATTTTGCTCTATTTCTAATTATAACCTGTTGTTATGAGGTCCCAAGAGTTCCCTAACCCAAAATTTCATATAATCAAACTAAGAAAAGAAACAGGATTTCCTCAACTTCCAAAAGGTCAAAAGCAAAAACCAAAAAAAAAAAATAATAATTTAAAAATTGGTTCTTTATTTTTTAATGCATCAAATTTATTTACTCTGTTGATAGATGTCAAATGTTGCAATCTATCCTTGAATAAAACATGTACCAAAAAACCACACATGCTTTAATTCATTTTTTTCTTATGTAATAAGAGCAGGGTCCTGGATTGAAGCAACATGGTGTAAATTGAGTAATAAATCAAATAATTTCCAAAGAAATCGTCACTTTTACAGTACCAGAAAACAATAATTTCAATTTATTATCCAAATACTTCGAGGTATTAAAAAAACAACAATCAAATAAATCTCATGCATTAGAAACCAAGTGTTTTCCATGACATTAAATTTTTCCATTGTAATAATAATAATACCTCCAGATTACAGTACTTACTTCCTGTCATAATTGACAGCAGTATACAAAAGTCAGTCATTATGTAATCTCCAGCTACCACTTGATCCTTATTAAGTCACTTAAACTTTACCAGTCCTCAAGATGGGAACATTAAAATAATCCAGGTTGTTTACATTTGTCATAGAGCAGCCCATAAACTTGACACAAATATTGCAAACAATGACTTATCTACGCACAAAGCATTGTTATCCAAACTCTGAAAAGACTGGTTGGTAAAATCCATGGGATCTAAGAACACCTTAGTGATGTCACTTATTGTTTGCATCTCTGTGCTATGTTTAATTTCTACATCAAGAAACATGTAATTATTTTTGTGAGGAAACAAAAATCCTTTCCCACTGTGTCCTCATTCATGATGGCCTTTGCTTAGAGACCAAAACTTACTTTTCTTACTTTCCTAGGATTTAGAAGCGCTTAGTGCACAATGAAACCCATCAACAATATCACATTCAAATCCAGAAATATTTTATAACTTAAATCCAACCAACAATAAAGTTCAGCCATAAATATCTTATTCCATGAATCATCCAATTTAAATCAAATTTGGCCCTAAAGCCTACTGTCTTCACCCGAATATAACACCCTGTGTTGTATTTCGATTTTTTAGCACACACACACCAAGTCAGAGTCAAAAGTTTCCGGAGTTGCGTATAATTTACAACAAGAGTTATGTAAACCATAATATAATAACAATAATAATAATATTTTACTCTCACCAATAGAAAATTAGCAAATTAATAGTGATAATCTACTTACCCGATGACCGGGGAGACATTTTCCAAAGCTGACATAGTGGACACTTCCCCCATGTTTAGGAAATGGGGAAAATGAAAAGCAGTGAAAAATCACCTTCAATCTCACAATAAAATGGGTCAGTTGAAGAAACTGTTTGCGAAAACACCACCAGGTGGTTTAGAAAAGGGGAAAAAAAAAAAAACCTTCAACGTCCGATACACTTTCTGATTCGAAGTAGGTCTTTGGGTTAGTTGTGGTCTCAGGCAAGGTTAGAGAGTCCACTTTGGGTTTTATATATATATGTAGAAGTTCATTGACGAAAAAGAAGGTTGCAACATCTCGCCATAGAAAAAGGTAATGGAGGATGTTGAGGCAATTAATTGGCTGATTTTTTCTTATAGTTTGATTTGTTATTTCCTTATTGGACAAAATACTTGTCATGAAGAGTTTTGTCAAAGGTTAAAAAAAGAGATTTTTTTAAACTTTTTTTGATTGAAATTTATTTTAAGATATTTTAAGAGATAAAACTTGATTTATTGAGTTATTTTGCTTGTTGTGGTTAAGAAAATTGGTTTGAATTTAAATTTTAAACGGATTTTGATGTTCTGTAGTAAAAGTTTTTAACAATGAGGGTTAAGTCACAAAAGGTTAAATCTTGGATCTGGGATCAAT
The DNA here is from genome assembly GCA_000239455.1 of Strigamia maritima. Lineage (NCBI taxonomy): Eukaryota > Metazoa > Arthropoda > Chilopoda > Geophilomorpha > Linotaeniidae > Strigamia > Strigamia maritima. Next base: position 299,918 of record JH432147.1, read on the forward strand.
TGTTAGGAGCAAGTGGGTTGAAACGTGATTTTTTTGAGTGAAAATAATGAAGAAATTTGGTAAAAAAAATAATGGAAAACATGTTAAAACAATGTTAATTTTGTATATAACTCACCAATCATCATGAAAATGAGCATTTTTGATCAAATATCCCAACAGCCATTCGAAAGGCATTTTCTCCAATGATAAAAGAATACACAATGAAATAAACATCAACCTTGGCAAGTGTTTAATGTTTATCATCATGCGACGATAATGACGACTTCCGCTTATCAGTAGAATACATTACGAATAATTACAGTGTTGAATAAAGTAAAAAATTATTTATTTTTGGGAAATAATTATTTTTATCAAAAATCTCGTGTTTCAATCGAATTTGGTACAACTCCACCCACTCAAAAATCAATTTAAAAAAAAAACATTTATACAACACCAAATATCCACCCAATTCAAGATTTATAGAGTTTAAAGCGTGTCAAGGACGGGAATATTTCGTATATAATTATTAAGAAATAAAAAAAGAGAAAAAATTGAAGATAGGATCAGGCTGGATCCAACACACAAGTTAATCATTATTAACACCTGACAGGTGAATGAAAAGTCGGTCAAATATTAGTCAATTCACAAATTCAAAAAAAACCAAACCTGTTTTGTTGATTTAAAAGCAATTAAAAATTTTTTTTGAATTTAATTTTCTGCTTTTATACCTTGTCACCTGCCAAAATCACTGACGCATCTCCATTTTGGAGCAATTTAAAACGAGTTTTAAACCATGATACACATGTTCTGCACTATTAAACGATAAATTTATAAAGTATGATGTCATCTACTTACTTAATTTGAGATTTCGGTAAATATTTATAAAGAAAATGCCGATCTTACGACAAATCACCAATCCAAATATCAACTGGGCGCCATTAGTTTTGGTAGCAGTCTCTCCCGGTGGATTTTCGGAACACGTGAATGACGTCAGAATTTAACTCACGTACGTTGTTAATAGTGCTATTAACATCGTCATATCCAATTTCGCGGTTATGTTCGGAAGACAACTTCATTACTTACACAACCGTGTTCTTGGGTGTGAATTTATCAAAAGGTTAACGATCTGTAGTGAATTTGTATCGTGAAATTAAATAAAATAATATATTTAAACATTTGCATTTTTATTTATTATACAAATATATAATTTCATAATAAAATGTCCTCTTCTCTTAACAACTCGCACATGATTTTTTTTTAAGTAACACAAAAAACAATGCATTTTTTTTATTATTATATATTGCAACAAAACAAGGAGAAAGAGCAACCAAAACAATTTTTTTTTTTTCAAACTTGAAATAAAGTTAATTAAATCAAAAGTTCACTAATCGTTATGTATTCGCAGCGTCATGAGCTCGATTCGTTACAAATCTTCTATAAATTATACTGACATAAATAGCTAATAACAAAAAGACGAACATGTCGTCAAAAAGGCCCAAAATGCCGAAAATTGCTTCGGGAATTATGTCCAGCGGAGAAATTAGGTACATGCAAGCAGCGACGAAGCACAGGATAATTCGGATACGGAACATGTACATTAATCCGCCGACGGAGAAGAATTCGTTCCATAAATGCCGTAGTAAAGTGGGCAAATCGCGAATATAATCAATTATCTATGGAAAAATTGAAAAAATAATGTTAAAACGTGTTTAAAACGTTAATAAAAAATATTTTTGAGAATTTTAAACGAGTTAAACACAAATTTTTTAAATTAATTTATTTTTTTTGCGTTTTATTTTTTAAATTTCTCAAAAATAAATATAGTTTTAGTGGGATTTACAGGTCTTGGTTCGCCTGAAAATCGTCTATTGTAATTGTGTATATCGGCTAAAATTGTGTTTCTCTCTTGGATGTCGTCTTCTTCTTGTGAATTTTGTTCTCGTTCAGTAAAACATTGTAGTAATATGGTCACCTAGCAATTAATATACAAAATATTAGGATAAATTTTTTTTTTTAATTTAAAAAAAAAATTACTTGCTGACGACAAACAGGACATCGAACTGCCCCGAGCCAGGTACCGTGTCTCCAATATGTAATCATGCATTGACCTTAATAAATAAATAAATAAATAATAAATTAATTTCGATTCTAATCGGTACATCTTTTCAAATAAAACAATATCTTATATCAAAAAATAAAAATAAAAAATGAAAATTAATAGCAAAATTTATAGCAATTGTTTATCAAATTGCTTTAAATGGATGATAAAATGAAATATCAAACGTTTTACCTCGAAAAATCATAAAAAAATATCAAATTTTCACAAAAATCACTTATAAAACGTGATTATAATGTTACAAAAATTATTTTATCTCTAAACAATACTTATAGAACAAAATTTCAATCGTTTTAGTTCGAAAATCATTAAAAAATGACAAAATTTCATCATTTCGACACTTAAAACGTGATATTTTGCCATTATAATGCCAAAAAATTATGTTCTAATTTCAAATAACATACAAAAACCCATAATATTTAATTATACCACAAAACACATGTCCACAATTAGTTTCAATAGCATATGATGCATCTCCCAAGCAAACTGGGCACTGAATTTCACTATCGTTGCTTCGCACTCTCATTGCGCCACTCGCTTCGTTAGCCAAATTCTCGACTGTTCTCCTTCTGAATATTTGTTCTCTCGTATCAGCGACAACTTGCTCACTTTCTGGATGAATTGTCTGAGCTTGTCTACACCGCCACCTATTAAATAAACAAACATTGCCAACTCATTCATCTTATCACTGTTCGTCATGTTGTTTTTTTTTACCGTTTAAAAATGAAGTACAAAAGCGGAACTAGAACAGCAAAAGTTAAAGTTAAACCCCATACAACTTCATTCCCGATTCCTTCGATCATAGTATCTTCATTTTCTTCACTCATTCTTGTTTTGGCATATTAGTTTTGGTCACGTAATGATTCACGACTTCAAAAATTCCTGCTCGCCTTCTTGTTTCTTACTTTTGTTTAGTTTCCAATTTTCGCCAACAGAGGGCGAAAACGGCTGACAATAGCATAAGTTTTTCGGTATAAAATTATCACATCATTGTGAATTTAGCCTGTTTTGTAAATCAATCATAAAATTTTCAATAGTGGTCTATACTATCAATTAAACAGAGGCTTCGACTGCAATGAACTACGGTAGCTTTCGTGTTCCTTGTTTTTTAGTTTCTAATTTTTGCCAATAGGGGGTAAAAGCAGCCGATGCGCTAGTTTTGTAACTCATCAATTACAGTTTTGTGCTCTCATACTATCAATTAAATACTAAACGAAATTTTTAAAACTATAACTGGTACAATTTTATTGCGTAACTTCTTCATACATTACATAATAATTCATTCAAAGGTAAATTGATAAAATGTCGGAAGTTTCATCTTCAGTAAATCCAAAACACTTGAACATCATGTACAATTTAGGTGTAAACGTCGTGTCATATCCAGTTCCATGATCTACAAGAAGCGTCCAAAAAGAAGCAACAGCACCGCCAACACACTTTTTTAAATAACTGATTTCAGATGTATTTGAATAACAGAAATTCAAAAAATTATCCCATATTGGCCCCGGAACTCCACCGCTAAATTTAACTAAACCATCAAAGCAAACTTTGTAAGCCATACACTGGCAATTCTGCTTAAAAATCATCATCTCATTCTCTTCTTCAATTAATTTTGAGGCAACAAGTGTAATAAAATTCCAATCCCACTTTATATCACTACTTGTACGTGCAACCATTTTATAAAAACACATGAATAAAATGCGTCTTATACTAGTAACACACACATCTTTGAACAATAGTTCAATACTCTTCATATCTCGCTTTAAACAAAACCGCAAACAGCATAATACTGAATAGTTTTCAAGGATATCTTTGGCAACCAAATGACTTATTACATCATCAGATGACGTAAAATCGAGAAAATGTAAAAATCGCTCCATAAACAATGGTCCCTTTGTCTGATAGTTGGTAAAATAGTTAAATGCTAAACATTTTTTAAATTTACTAATTTCTTCTACATTTTCAAAACAATGTGTCAAAACTCTGTCAATAATTGGCCATTGATTTTCACGACTTCGAGTTAAAGCACAACAAATGTCGTAAGCAAGAAAACAACAATATTTTTTGAATTTCTTCATTTCCTGGTTGATTGTTAAATATTTTTTTGCCATAAATTCCATAAATTCCCAATTTATGGGTAAAATACTGACGCGGGAATCAATACCAGAGTGCGTTGCTAACGCAACACTTCTAGACAAAATTTTCATTCTGTTTTTCACACTCTCATTCCTCAACAGTAAGTCCATGTTCTCTACATTTTCCATACTGCATAAACGAGGAAAAAGAAATGAAAATTTATGATCATTATAACAAATTTTTCTTTCAGCTGGAGAATTGATCCACAAGTCTGTTAAGCAGTTCATAACCTCAGAACTAGGATCATCAGTTCTATTTATTATATCATAAAACTCATCTCCAGTAACCGATTTCAGAATTGATTGTAAAGTGGGATTGAAAGATTCTACATCCATAAAATCTAAAAGAAATGGTAAAAACGGTCGAAATCCGTACCATTCTTCCGAAAACAAAAATTCATGTATTTGTTGTTCGTTCATTTGGGAAAATAAAAAGTCCAGAATTCCAGTCTCAAAAGTACCGGTACGAAAATCATTGGAAGCATTCCCGTAACTATCAACAGTGGGATAAATCAAATCGTGCAATTTAGTTTCTTTTTGGACTAATAACTTGACTACCGCATTTCTTTCGCATAGTTTCATTATCGACCAAAAATATTCGACTGCACATTGATTTTTGTGAGTTATGGAAAGAAAAAACATGTTCATCTTCTTCGCGGAAGGTAAGTTAGAAGTGTTGGTCTTAACTGTAAGCTTTTTCCAAAATTTATACATGAAAATTTTCAAGTCTGATTCGTCTGCTTCTTTTTTATCAAAATCTTTTTTCAAAACATCAGAAAACTCGTTCCAAACATCTTCGATGACTTCCGCGACACAACACAAGCAGGCGATGTCGAATCTGGTTTTGACTGTCAAGTCTTCTAATTGCAAGATAACTCGCACTGTTTTCGTCATATCTAATTTTCCGTGTATTGACCACTGTGTGCAGCTAATTATAGATTTCACCAATTTCATCTCGAGAAATTTGACTGAATTGAAAACGTGGATAACTAAGAAGTTAAGCAAATCCCACAATTCTCTTCCAATGTGCTGGACTAGTGTGCACAATATTGGTTTTAAATTGTCAGGTATAACAAAAATGTCCACTAGTTTACAAACTGCTTCTTGAAATGGAATCCATTGTTTCTTTTTTTTGCTTGTAGCCATTTTCTTGCAATTTATACTAATATTGCAATGATATTTCCATAGCAAAACTGAAATGTTGGCAAGAGTCATGTGTTTTAGACTTGGCAAATCCAGAACGGACCTCATGTTTTTTTTTCTTAAATAGTGAAAAATCACTGAAATTATTCAAATTGATCACTTTAAAAAATTATTTCATCTATATAATACACAAATGACAAATCATTACCAAAAGTAGAAGCGAAACTTCGCCAAGCAAACTGGCACACCGTCCAAAAGGCATAAATCGTGAAAAATCACTGAAATTAATAAAATTAATGACTTAAAAAAATTATTTAATGTGTAATACACAAATCATTAGGTACCAAAAGTAGCACAACATGGATGGAAACTACTCCAAGCAAAAAAAGAACATCGAATACTACATTCTACAGTATTCCAGATTAATGTATCACACACCGTTGTTGCTGTCTTTTGTTTATACTATAATTCAGCATTGTTTCAAAGTCAATTTCCATCATGGGACTGTATAATCAATAATAAAAATGTATAAAAATAAAAATATTATTGCCCAAGAATTATTAATTCATTGTAATATGTTGAATCAATCATTTTGAAAAAGAATAGAAGAAAAGGCAAAGACACTCATATAAGGAAATCAATGTACCTACAGCAGCATATAGCCTTGACTCACCATTCAAGCATCATTGATTATTAAAAACAGTTACATATAATGTATATACATCATAAAATGACTTTATTCATATTTTAAAGGTCATTGAACCTCCAAATCTCAACTTTCATAACAAAAACATTATTCTTTATCCATCACTTAATCTAAACATCAATTGACTTTCAAAAAATTATATTAAAAATTCAAATTTTTTTCAAAATATTCATCCAAATTGGTCATTCAACCCTCTAAATAATTCCAAGACATGACTTTGCAACGTCAGGTCCCTTTTTAACCAACTCTTCATGATACAATAACCTTTTGCTACCTAAGCCTACAAAAGATGCACATATATATATAGTGAAGTTGAAATCTCCGCAATGGACTTGCATGGTTAACCATCAGCATTTCCGTTGGCTGTTGTGCTTGGTCGCTTTTGCATCACTGGCCTCAATTTAATATCCACTATGCAGGGCCATAGACCCTTGAAACAGGGACCGGAAATCTGTATACACACGCAGAGTCACACAATCACTGCATGAAAGTATAGCGGCTTTGCTTTCAGTTCTTTTGCATTGAAAAGCTGCTGTGAAAAAGTGTGCACCTTCCCAACCTTTTTGCCAGGAAGTTGTTTTACTGTGCTATTTTTTGATACCTACAATTATATATCCAGTGTGAGATATGGTTGATGATTTGTCTGAAGATCCACGAGATAAAGTCATGTCGAATTTAGATTATTCTTTGCAGTTGCTGTTTCTAGCAACTCAAGTTGACATGAGGTGGGATAATAGTTACTCGCAAGCTGAGGAAAGGAAAGAGAAAGAGAAACCGGTGACATTGAAGAAGAAAAGAGCTAATGAACAAGTGATGTTAATGCCAAGGTTGAAAAAAGGTTTTTTGTCCATTTTGAAAGCCACTAAATGGAAGTTAGCCAGTACTTGTCTACCATGTGCGAGGCATTGCTCAAGGGAAACTTTGGTAGTTTCAGATGTGGCTTGTTTGAAGAAGAAAGAAGATTGTTGTAAAGTTATGGATGAGAAGTTGAGTGAGAAAACATGTAGGGATGAGACTCAAGAAACACCGGTTAGTAAAGTAAGTATATTTTTTAAGATTTTTTTTTTTTTTTTGGGGGGGGGGGTAAATTGTTAGATCTGCTTTGTTTGTTTTGGATTCAGTATGTCACAGCTAAAATAAGTCACCTAGATTTGATGCAGTGCAATCAAAAACAAAAAAAATAGTTTCAATACTTCTATAATTAGAACATAAAAAAAACAACATTCCTTGAAATACAAAATTCAAAAATTAATAATTATCTTTCTTCTAAAAACAAAATAATATTTTTTTAATTATTGTTGTCAAGTTGGATTTCCAGTAACACTTTCATGTTATCTTCAAGGCTAGTAATTACAATTTACCTTGATAAAATGTTATGTACTTCATTTATAATTTCTGGACAAAGGCATTTTTCTAATGTATTATCCATTGTGCTACTAATGTGAACAAGATTACAAGAAATCTACTTCTGAACTTTAATTTAATCATCATCATTAGTAAATTGGCTACAACTGAATGCTCTATTACTGTACTGTGACTGATTTATCATTTTAAAACATCAAAACTGAATATTAAAATTTTGCTTTTACAGATTTACAAACATGATTACCCCACAACAACTCAAGAACAAGAAAATTCACCAGTCATTTTGCTCCAAACAATTTCTGACGGTCGTCAATGTTTTCAAGAATCTCGCCAATTTGCATCACGTGGCATCCAGGAAGTGAAAAACTTGAGTGAAACTGTCAGTTCCATTCAACAGAGTCTCCAGTTTGCATTGGACCAATTATGTTTAGTAGAGTATGGTCTCAATGACTGCAGATGGGAGAGTATTGACAGAGAAACTTGGACTCAAAGTCATTTTTTATCCTCAGTTGGAACCATCAGTTCTATATTGCCAGATGCAAGAAGTAGAGCATTGAATAGATCAAGGTTAAGTCTAAATTCAGATGTGTTGTTCTGTGACTTGGATTACTCATGGATCGATTGAATTTGATTTTTTTATCTATGTAATTTTTTTTATTGCCCTTTATAGTGTATAATCAATTTTAGATGAATGTTTTATTGGTTTGGTTCATTTAACTAGTAGAATATTAAAATTTACATTACATTTTTGAATATGCTGTTTTATTTATTTCTGCAGTGCAGTGCAGCACAGCTTCTCATTTGTGCAGTGCAGTGCAGCTTTTTATTTGTGCAGTGCAGTGCAGCTTTTTATTTGTGCAGTGCAGGGCAGGACAGCTTTAAGAGATCAAGGGGCAAAACATAAACAATTTAAACAATGTTTTCTCACTAAGCAACAACTTTTTGTTTATTTCACCATGTTGATTAAGTCGAATCAAGTTTAAAGCAACTATTTACCTAATTATTCAAAATTCAAGAGTTAATTCAACCATATAATGTTCCATTTTCGAGCCTTAAACGTTCTTGCTGCTGGAATTGGATATATGTGTGTATCTTCCTTGGACAAATGGCGCCATACTTCATTTAAAGTGAGTGCCCAACCTCATCCTCGCTATAAAAGAGATGCTATGGCAGGAATACTCTTTCGACATGGTGTACCTCGACGTGATATTCTTTTAAACTATCCTGACATTCAAGTATCGTACGATAACCGTAACAAAGTTCCAAACTGGGTTTTAGAACACTTAACGATTAAAAAACTGACCACTATAAAAGTACAAAGCATCGGTCAATTCGAAGAAGAACCGAAAGTTTTCGTCAATCATCGTTCTACCGTACAACATTACTCGACTCTTGAAGGCATGCATAGAGTTCGTTTAGCGTGTGGAAAAAATCACAGAGACTCACAAGAAAATTATAATGCGACACTTAAACTTTCCACTGTGGCACCACAAGTAAAAATTAAGAAAAAGAAAAAAAAAAATTTTTTAATTAATATTTTTTTTTTTTTTTTAAGGACGCATACCTGAATCAATTCTTTTGGAATGACTTGGACGGTTATATGAGATATCTGACGGCTCATTACAAGGATGTCTACATTTTTACTGGCCCATTGTTTTTACTGGAGTAAGATTTAATTTTTTAAATAAAAATATAGTAAAATTTGTTTAATCTTGTAGTTTTTCAGGGAGAACAGCAATGAAATGGAATATGATCTTGTTACCCGGGGTCTTATTGGTGTTCCGACTCATTTTTATAAAATGGTAATCGCCAGACGGCAAGACGAAGGTTATGATTTGGGTTGTTATTTTTTGCCCAACGAAGCAATTGCCAATGAAGATTCTCTTAGTGACTATCGTATACCTTTGGGAGAATTAGAAGAAAAAGCTGGTTTTAGACTGTTTAAAAACCCAGAGACGAAGAATACTCTAGGGTGCCTTTTAGATGTACCAGATTTTCGACAACGCAGGAAAGAATACATGGTAATTAGTAACATAAATCTAAATAATCAATCAGTCTAATTAAATTATATTTTATATAGGAAGCGGCTGGTCTGATGTGTGCTTACTGAATAATTTCAACTTCATTTATTTTAAACTGCTTATAAATTTGATTAAAGAGTCATTTTATTATAAATTCATTATTGTGTGTGTTTTAGACGGGGTGTGTATTTCCTACGAAACAAGAACATGTCTAAACAACATTCAGAAAATATTTTTTATAAACATCTTAAATGTTGATTCAATATAAGAATGTCTTTTTTTATCAACATTTTTTCAACATTCAAACATAACATTAAACGAATGTTGCATCTCAACAAGCAATATTTCCACTGTTCGATTGTTGTATCAAAATGTTGATACAACATCTAATGAACATTCATTCCACTGTTAGATTGTTGTATCAAAATATTAATGCAATATCTAATGAACATTCATTGGATGTTGTATCAATATTTTGATACAACAATCAAACAGTGGAATTATCGGTTGTTGATATGCAATATTCGTTTAATGGTAAATCAAATCTTACAGTTAACAAAGGCAAAAAATGATCAGTTTTATTATTAAAATGCGCAAGCGCAAAAGACCTGTTTTTACAGAACAAATCCCTCACATTTAATGTTGAAAAAATGTTGATTCTAATATTGAATCAACATTTCTAATGTTTTTTCTGAGACATTTTCTTGTTCCGTGGGTTATTTGACCGGTGTATTGCTGATCTGACCGGTTTGACGGCTGGTTTACTTGGCGGTTTCTGCAGTTGCACTGCATTTTTTTTTTTGGGCATGATCCATTATTGTGTATATTTAATTTTCATTATAAACAGCAGTAACAATACAATGCAGCTTTCCTTCTGGCATCAATGCACTGCAAACAAAGAAACGGTTTATCATGCTACCACCAGTTGCGCCACTTTTTAAAGAATGTACACACTTAATCCATGCTAGAACTGCTCAAAATATTTTATCAACATGACTTATTCGTACAGTGATAAATGCAGTACAGTGAAAAACGTCGGAAACTTTTGGCGCTTATTATTCATGTAAGAAATTTTCGATTTTTGTAATTTTATTTAACAAAATTTATTTTTTTTCTTTTTTTAAAAAAAAAAAATATATATATATATTTAGTTGGAAAGCTAGTGTTTACAAAATATTATGGGTGGATCTAAGTATTTTTCTCTTTCTTTATTATTCCATGGGTCTAGCCTATAATTTCCTTTTGGAAAAACGAGCAAAACTGTAAGTCAAATATATGTCTAATACTTTAATTATTCTTTTTATTTTGTATTCATTCTATTTCTGAATAAGATTATTTGAACTCATATGTTATTACTGTGCATCTCAAATGTCCTTCATTCCCCTATCATTTGTTTTGGGTTTTTACGTGACCAACGTTATATCTCGTTGGGAAACGCAATTCAGAGCTTTACCGGTTGTTGATTACATCGCCATCGATGTATCAGCTGGCATCAGTGGAAAGGTAATAAACTGCTTGACTATTATTTTTAAGATTAGCATTTTAAATGTTCAACTAGGATGACCAATCACGATTAATGAGACGAACGATTATCAGATATGTAAACGCATCTTTCATTATGTTAATGATGGTCATTTGTTCTCCAGTACGGAAAAGATTTCCATCTTTCGACCACTTAGTAGTTGCAGGTCTGACAATATACTCTATATATATAACATATACAGTCAATTCTGCTTAATATTTCTGTCTTTTGCAGGTATATTGTTTGATTCAGAAAAAAAGGCTTTAGAAATTATCCACGACAAAATGCCAACATACAACATTTATTGGGTGCCTTTGATATGGGCGATCAACATTGTTTGTAACGGACGACAACAAAACAATATAAAGTCAGATCTTCAAGCAATAGAAATCGTCCGAGTACACAAAATACCTAAATAAGTAAATGTATATGAATTACTTTTAAATTCAAATGATTATAGAAAATCAGTGCATTTCGTGCCGAGTGTGGATTGCTTCTCACTTATGACTGGATTTCAATACCTCTAATTTATACACAAGTTTGTTTATATCTATACATATTAAAACACGTTTATTAATGTTGAAACTAATTGCTATTTATAACTGGAAGGTTGTTACATTAGCTGTTTACACTTTTTTTCTTGCTGCCATCCTTGGACGTCAAGTTTTAGAACAGAAAACGGATCAACCAATTGATATTTACTTTCCAATTGACATTTACTTTCCAATATTTACAATTTTGCAATTTATGTTTTATATGGGATGGCTTAAAGTGGCGGAAATTCTAGTGAATCCATTTGGTGATGATGATGACGATTTTGAAATCAACTGGGTTATTGATAGAAATATACAAGTAAATTATTACCTATCATAAATAAATAAATATTGATTACCATAATATTAATATATTGTTTTTTTTTTTTTTCTTTTCTAGATGGGGTATGCAATTGTTGATGAAGTACATCTGCATATTCCTGAAATGGTAAAAGATTACTTCTGGGATTTAATTATTCCGGACATTCTCCCATACACACATGAAGAAGACGTGAAGCATGAACAAGCGCCAGCAGTGTTAGATCCAAAACAAGCAACGTTAGTTATTTAGAATAATTTGATAATTTATTGCAATTGACATTTTTATATAACATCAGGTATGATACGGATTCCACCATCAGATCGAAAGGAGATGTATATTTATTATTATGTTATAATATTTTTTGTTTTAATATTTCTTATAATTGCCATCAAAGCCGAAAAGATCAATTGTACCTGTGTATTCCACGGGAGTTAATTTTGTACTACCAACTTATGGAAATATTGAAACCTATTGGCAAAGCCTTTTTTCATCTAATTTTTTTACAGGTATTTTTGGAAATAAATTTTAGATTTAAGTTATATTATATTTTGATGTTACAGGCAAGAAGAGTATTTTGGATAAGTATTATGAAGAAAAAGAATCAAAAGTGAGTATACTTGTTCAAATATTTCTTAAATTTTTTTGTTGACAGAATTTATTTATTTATTTATTTATGATTACAGAAACTTAAAAAAGAGAGTTTTGATGATATCCAATTCAATAGATTCCTTCTAGAGTCAAAAATTGAATTTGAAGTAAATTTTTTTTTTTTTAATTTTAATATTTAATATAGAAAATTTTCTATTAGGATATACCGGTTATAAAACAAGATGATGAAGTTTAAACATTAGCTAATTAAAGAGGTTATTAAATAATCTTATGTTTCTTCTTCATCCAGATTTGAATATTAATATTATTTGTAAAAAAGTTGTTGTTACATTTTAAACTTTTTGTGTTAATAAACTTTTTTTAAAATTTTTATCTCTTAATGTTTTTAAACTATTATTTTAGGCTTATATATTGCATAATTTCAACATTTTGCCACCAGTAGCGCCACTTTTTAAATAATAGATGATAAAAGAGTAGTTATTCCCAGAACGATTTGTTTAACCTGTTCTGACATGACATATTCCTACAGTAACAAATGTGCTACAGTAAAAAACACTGGCAACTTTTGGCAATTATTATTCATGTATACAAGAAACTAAATTTACTTTTTTTACTTCGTGTACCAAACTGATATTATTTTTTCCGTTTTTTTTTTTTTTTTTTTTTTACTTTAGTTGGAAAGCTAGTGTTTACAAATTATTATGGGTAGATCTGTGTTTTTCTTTTTCTTTATTATACAATGGGTTTAGCCTATAATCTCCTATTGGAAGGACAAGCAAAAAAGTAAACCAATATTTGAATTAATCTACAATCAGTTATCTAATATTTTTTATTATTATTATTTTTTTTTTGTTTTGTTGTATATATATATATATGATATAGAATTTTTGCGGATATGTGTCATTACTGTGCAGATCAAATGTCTTTAATTCCCGTGTCATTTGTTTTGGGCTTTTATGTGTCCAAAGTTCTATCTCGTTGGGAGACACAAGTTAAAGCTTTACCGGTTGTTGACGACATTGCTACAGATGTGTCATTTAGCATCACAGGAGTGGTAATAAATAAAATATACGTACTGTCTATTTCCCCCGAACGGCTGGTAGCTATAATTTCTATTTCCAGTCCACTTTACCTAGTAAGGTGAGGTCAGCCCGCCGCAGGCGTTAGGCTAGGTCATGAGAAAGGTGAAATGGAATTAGAAATTCGTTCGGGGAAATAGCCTTGGCGAATAAAATAAGCATAAGTATTATGAATAATTAATTTTTAAATGTTTAAATAGGATGTACAATCACGATTAATAAAACGTACAATTATGAGATACGTAAATGCATCTTTCATCATGGCAATGATGATCATTTGTGTTCCAGTACAAAGACGATTTCCAACTTTCCACCATTTAGTAGTTGCAGGTTTTTTACCACCAAAATCAATGATTATAGGTTTTATATTAACTAAATCTCTTGTGGAGTCAATACTCCACATTGTCAGTACAGGAATGCTATTTGATTCAGAAAAGAAAGCATTGGAAATTATTTATACTAAGATGCCAACGCAAAATGTGTTTTGGGTACCGTTGTTATGGGCCATCAACATTGTGTGTACAGCACGAGAACAAAACTATATAAAACATAGCGATTATGCTACACAAATAATCAGAGTTGATAAAATCTCTATAAGTTTATATATGAATTTTTTTTTTTTATAAAAAATTTAATTGATTACAGAAAATAAGAGCATTTCGAAATGATTGTGGAGTTCTTCTTCAGTATGACTGGATGTCGATTCCTCTAATCTACACACAAGTTTGTTAAAAAAAAATTTAAAAAATTTTTTTTTTTTTAAAAGTTAGTGAAACTAATTTCCATTAATATAACTAAGGCTGTAACATTGGGTGTTTACGCTTTTTTTCTTGCTGCCATGCTTGGACGTCAAGATTTGAAGCGCGGTGAAAAACCAATTGACATCTACTTTCCCATATTTACAATTTTGCAGTTTATGTTTTACATGGGATGGCTTAAGGTTGCCGAAGTTTTAATTAATCCATTTGGTGATGATGACGACGATTTTGAAATTAACTATATGATCGATAGAAATTTACAAGTAGATTTTAATTCAAACTAAACTCTATCCAAAATTCGTACACGAAACTGCAAAGTGAACTTTTTCGCATTGTACTGAAAGTATATATTGTGGTATCTTATTTTAATCATCTAGTCGAGCTGAGTCGAAAAATCATTGTTTCGTACCCATAAAATGTGCGCAACAATACAAAAACCCAAATGTAAATAATTTTTTTAAATATTTTACAAGCGTTTTCGTTTGTTAATAATGGCATGCACATTTTTGGACTACGAAGCAATGATTTTTCGACCCAGCTCAACTAGAGAATTAAAATAAGATATCACAATATATACTTTCAGTACGATGCATAGGTCATTAACCAATGGGAGTTTCATGCACAAATTGCTAAATAGAGTATAGAGTGTTGTGTACAATGTTATTTTTATAGGTTGGTTATGCAATTGTTGATCTAGTGCATCTACATGCCCCTAAAATGGTTAAAGATCAATACTGGAATATAAATATTCCTGATATTCTCCCATACATACATGAAGACGACGTGAAACAGGCACCAGCAGTATTAGACCCAACAAAACCAATGTATAAAATAAATTTATAAATAATTAAATAATTTAGAAAAATTTTTCTTCTATATTATGTATCATGTCAACAGATTTGACAGTGATTTCAACGTTAGAGCCAAAGGAGAAGTATATTTAATATTTTACTTATATTTCAGTTTATTTTTTTAATATTTCTTATCATTGCTATATCAAAGTCTAAAAAATCAATTGTGCCTGTGTTCACTAATAATGTTAACTTTGTTTTACAAACTTATGGATATATTGAATACTGCTGGCAAAGTATATTTACATCTAATTTATCTTCAGGTATTTTGAGATTATGATGCCAATAAGTTTTATTCATTTGTATTTTTTTTCTTTTTATGTTACAGGCCAAAAATTTATGGTTAAAGATTACGAGAAAAAAATATCACCCGTGAGTATACACCTCCTTGCCAAAAAAATGGAACATGTACTTTTTTTAAAGTCAGAAAAATAGAAATTTAGTAAAAGCTGTAATACTGACAGACAAATGGTTTTAAGAGGATTTATAGGAATGATAGAGCTATCATTTCGTGTAAAATTTTTGAAGATTGATTAAGTAGTTACTAAAAAAAATTAAAAACCACCAAAATCAGGTTTTTGCAATTTTGACAATATCTCGAGAACTGTTGAAGATAAAATTAAAAATTAAACTTATCTAGGATGTTCAATTTCGTGGGGAACTTTTCTAAATTGGATGTATGGGTCTGCGAAGCCCTCAAAAAAAGTCATAATGGAGCTATGTAATGGTTGTCAACAATCAAAATTTTCAAAAAATCATTACAACCAGAATTCTTGATGAATTAAGCCATACATCCTGGATGTGATTGTTGACAAGCATTACATAGCTCCATTATGACTTTTTTTGAGGACTTCGCAGACCCATACATCCAATTTAGAAAAGTTGCCTGATTTTGGTAATTTTTAATTATTTTCTAAGTACCGTAACTACTTATCAATCTTCAAAAATTTTACACAAAATGATAGCTCTACCATTCCTATAAATCCTCTTAAAACTATTTGTCTGTCAGTACTACAGCTTTTAAGAAATTTCCATTTATCTGACTTTTAAAAAAGTACCTGTTCCATTTTTTTGGCAAGGAGGTGTAGTTTGATAAACACTTGATTTAAACATTACATGCTGATTTTTATGATTAAAGTAGAAAACAACAACAAAAAATTCTTAGACTGACAATTCAGAAAACTCCTTCTGGAATCCAAAATTGGACTAAAAGTAATTTTTGAAAATCTTTTGTTTTAATATACATTATAATAAAAGAAGATTAAACAGCTTATTACAGAAGTATATTGTATTTATTTTATAACAAGATATATATTAGTAAATTTTGTATAACGAAGTACAATACCTGTAACATTTTCAAATGTTTTTGTGTTATAATAAATTCTTATTAAAAAGATTCCAACTATTGTATTGGGCTTGTACTTGCACATATAGTACATCAAGTTTACCATCGATGGCGCCACCTTTTTAAAGAATAAACAGATATAGAACATTGCTATTCATAATCTAATGATTTTTCCATGATGTACTTGTAGATAGATCGATATTTATTCCATGCCACAAAACCCAAGACGATTTAGCTAAATTGTCTTAACCTAGACCTAATGTTTAGTAGTTTTACTCAAAACTATTAATCAACATGACATTTTCTTACAGCAAGAGATGCAGCACAGTAAAAAACATTGGAAACTTTTGGCAGTTATTATTCATGTAAAAAATTCATACTTTTATTTAAGACAGCAAAATTTACTCATTATTTCTTATTTTCTTTAATAGCTGGAAAGCTAGCATTTACAAATTATTATGGAGAGATCTATGTCTTTTTGTCTTCCTTTATTATACCATGGGGTTGTCCTACAACTTCTTATTAGAAAAGAAAACCAAACAGTAAGTAAGCCAATATATGAATTTCAATTGTGTAATACATCAGTATTGTTGTTTTTATATGGTTCTCAAGAATTTTTGAAGAAATTTGTTATTACTGTGCATCCGAGATGAAATTTATTCCACTATCATTTGTTTTGGGTTTTTACGTGTTTAATGTTATATCTCGTTGGGAATCACAAGCTCTATCTATACCATCTGTTGACTACATTGCCACAGATGTGTCAGTTAGCATCAGGGGAATGGTAATAACTACAACCCCTGGTCAAAAAGTATGGAAACAGGCACTTTTTTAAAGTCAGAAAAATGGAAATTTCTTAAAAGGTGTAATACTAACAGACAAATGGTTTTAAGAGGATTTATAGGAATGGTAGAGCTATCATTTTGTGTAAAATTTTTGAAGATTGGTTAAGTAGTTACTGAGAAAAAAATTAAAAACCACCAAAATCAGGTTTTTGCAATTTTTGACAATATCTCGAGAACTGTTGAAGATAAAATTAAAAATTAAACTGATCTAGAATGCTCAATTTCTTAGTAAATTTTTCTAAATTGGATGTATGGGTCTGCAAAACCCTCAAAAAAGTCATAATGGAGCTATGTGATTGCTGTCGACAATCAAAATTTACAAAAACCCATTGTCACCAGAATTCTTGATGAATTAAGTCATACATCCTGGATGTGTTAGAGGTATGTATGCAATTAAACATCTTGGGAGTATAATTAGATTTGGAATAAAATTCTGGTCACAATAATTTTTGAAAATTTTGATTGTCGACAACAATTACGATGACTCCATTATGACTTTTTTGAGGGCTTTGCAGACCAATTTAGAAAAGTTGGCCAAGAAATTGAACATCCTAGATCAGTTTAATTTTTAATTTTATCTTTAACAGTTCTCGAGATATTGTCAAAAATTGCAAAAACCTGATTTAGGTGGTTTTTAATTTTTTCTCAGTAACTACTAAAATCAATCTTCAAAAATTTTACTCAAAATGATAGTTTCACCATTCCTATAAATCCTCTTAAAACCATTTGCTGTCAGTATTACACCTTTTAAAAAATTTCTATTTTTCTGACTTTAAAAAAGTGCCTGTTTCCATACTTTTGACCAAGAGTTGTATAACTAAGTAGAAATCTAAGTAAATGTAACTGTTTAAATTTAAATAGGATTCACAGTCACGATTAATGAGACGCACGATAATGAGATACATAAATGTATCTTTCATCATGACAATGATGATCATTTGTGCTCCGGTACAGAAAAGATTTCCATCTTTCGACCACTTAGTAGTTGCAGGTCTTACAAAACAGTCCTAATCAATTCTTCGTAATATTTCTCTCTTTTGCAGGCATGCTATTTGATTCAGAAAAAAAGGCTTTAGAACTTATTCATGATAAGATGCCAACGTGCAACGTACATTGGGTACCTTTGATTTGGGCCGTCAATATCGTCAGTAGAGCAAGACAACAAAACTTCATAACGGGAAATCCTCAAGCAACAAATATTATTCAAGTTTAGTATTCTTAAAATGCTTATAACACTCAAACTAATTGAATTGAAAGCAGAAAATTGCTGCATTTCGTGCCGATTGTGAATTGCTTCTCACTTATGACTGGATTTCAATGCCTTTGATCTATACACAAGTTTGTTAAATTTAAAACCCAGAAATGAGTAATAATAATAATGAAAATAAATGTTGTTTTTTTTTTGTATAACTGAAAGGTTGTTTCATTGGCTGTCTACACTTTTTTTCTTGCTGCCACTTTTGGACGGCAAGTTTTGGATGAGGCCCATGAGGGACACATTCATCAACCAATTGACATCTACTTTCCTGTATTTACCATTTTGCAGTTTATGTTTTATATGGGATGGCTTAAAGTTGCAGAAATTCTGATAAATCCATTTGGTGATGATGATGAAGATTTTGAAATCAATTTTATAATTGATAAAAATATTCAAGTAAATTATTATTAAAATTTTAAATAAATTTTTAAGTGATAATACATTGTTTTAGATGGGTTATGCTATTGTTGATGAGATGCATTTGTATATTCCTCGAATGGTTAAGGATAAATTCTGGAATAAAATTATTCCGGATAATCTTCCATATACACATGAAGCAGACGTGAAGCCCAAAAAAGCACCGATAGTAATAGATCCGAAAATTCCATTGTGATTAGTTTATAATAATTTAATAATAATGTATTGAAATTGATTTTTTTAAATATATCATATCCACAGATTAAATATTAGCAACTTTAGACGGGAAAGAGATGTATATTTTAGTTTGTATTAATTTTTAACTTATGAATTGTTGTGTTAATAGAGTTTCTTTACTTTTATGATTGAAATAGAATGAAAAAGAGAAAAATGAAAGGCAATTTTGGAGTCAAATATTAGGCGAAAAGTATTATTGTATTTTTAATATTCAGGATTAGTGTAAATAATATTCTATTTTCTATTAGCATATACAGTAAAATCATGGATGAACCAGATGATATTGTGTAAAATTTTTAGAAAATTTATGTGATATTAAAAATGCTTTTTTTGATGACTTGGCAGTCATGGAACATGAGCATGTGACTAGATATTTATTTATTTATTTGTCGGAGTTTTATTAGACAAAACACTCAAATTTATATAAAACATACAATTGGTCTGGTTTTTGTACTGATTAATATAAATAAAAGCGGTATACTCACCTTCTTTTTGTGTTAAAACATGTCTGCCCATGTAATAAGTGTAAAGTTCAAGCTCTTCTTTAGTAAACTTGCTGCGTGTTGGCGCCATCTGACGAAAGTAAATTGTACTTGAATACTTGAGACACTTTATGTATTGAACAAATTTAATTAAGTAATAAATTCATTTAAACATTTTCATACATTTGATATAGAATTTGGATTTGATTAATTTTTTTCAATCAATTTTTGCAACAAATTCTTATTTTTTATTTTACAACAACAAGTTTTTTTAATTCATTAAAAATACATTTTATTTTTTTTTTTAAAAAAACTAACAAAAAACAACTGAATTAGAATCACAATTTTTTTTATTCATTATAAACAATCGGAAGACCGGATAAATCTCGTCGCTTGTTCCCAATCCTCCATTCGCCCAAACACAAATTGCTCGCTTTGTTTCTCTTTCATTTCACACAACTCCGGAAGCAGCAACAACAAATCAGCAAAAACAACCGTTGCTTTACGAGTTCCAATTTTCCACTCCAGATACCGTCTCAATAAATCGCAATACCACTCCTGAATAGCAGCCACTCGTGCTCCATCAACCAAACTCGAATCATCAGGATTAAACAAAACAACCAAAAGAAACAACACAAACGGACGCAAATCATCAACAAAACAACATAGTTTTTTACTTAAACGACCATAAGGCTTAAAATAAATTGCATCATCGCATTTATACTCATCATCAGACGACTCATTAGAAGAACAAGAAGATGAAATTGATGAATATGACGATGTGGGTGAACAGGAACCAGAATATGGCATTTGAAGTCCCTCAACAGATGGACGGTGCGAACACGCATCAACTGCTAACGACATTTCGTATAATGAATTGTGAAAAAGTCGAGTTTTATCCACGTTTGAAAGGATCTTAAACTCGGGCACGCATTGCGCGAAATGAATTAATTTCAGAATTTTGCGCGTGAATGTCAATGGCGAATGATAACTCGTGAAAAACTCATCCGCCAACAAGAGCGATTGGTAGGCGGAAGTTAGTTCGTACAAAGTGTTCACTTCTTGCGTGGACAGATGTTCGTGTAAGAATGTCGCAATCGGAGGAACATTTTGTTGATCTATTTCTATTTTGCGCTTCTGTTCTTCGGATAATTTTTTTTCGAGTCGAAGTTGGTGGAGTCTTTGACGCTCGTCTTCGCTCATCACCCAATTCTTCATCATTCCAATGGATAAACATTTTTCAAAGCGACAAAATTGACAGCTTTTGCGAGAACTCATTGATACTTGGCACTGACCGTTGTGCGGGCAGTGGAAATGTTTGTACACGTCGTTTTGGACGGATCGGCGAAAAAAGGCTTTGCAACTGTCGCAAGACATTCCACCGAAGTGGAAACTTTTGGCTTTGTCGCCGCAAACGCCGCAGATTTTTGCCATTTTCCCACTGAAAAAAAAAATAATAAATAAATAAATAAATAAATAAATAAAATAAAAATTGTAAATTAGTTAATTGTTAAATGAATAGGCAGTACCGTACCGATGCACTTTGTTAACTCTATGACACAACTGTTGAAGATTAAAATAAAATGAGTAATCAGTTATTTATACAGCTAATGAAATATAATGTTATATAAGTTTTAAAAAATTTAAAAATTATTTAAATGATAATTAGTATCATTTCTAAGAAATAAAGAATCGCGATTTAAATAGTATTCTAGGAACTATTTATTATCTAATAACAAACAATCAAAAATAATCAGGTAGAATTAGTTGTTTTTTTTTTTGTTTTTTTGTGGTACATAAAAATCAAAATAAACAATTTTTAAACTAAAAAATAATTTTCAAGTTGTGGGCTTAATTCTATTAAATTCTCAAGATTAAACTTCATTACAAACGAATTACAGTCATATATTTGTCTTAAAAATATTTTTTTAAAAATTAATATTTTTAAAAAATTTTTAAGTCAAAATTCAACCAATGCTACAATTAATAGATCCAAGGAAAACTGCTGACATCACTTCAGTAACAGATTGTAGCACTAAAAATCTGTTCAAAAGATTATAAATAAAGAGTTTTGGCTTATCAGACTTTCTTAGAAACCCATTAAGCCCTTTATTAACATTAAACATTCATTTCACTATGGAAAAGTGATAAAATTGTAAATAAACAAAAATTTCTAATAAACTCAAGTTGTAATGAAGTTCCCTTACCATAAATGCGTGTTGTCCATTGCTCTTTTTCGTGGTGTGTGTGTGTGTGTGTGTGTTGGATCTTTGTGGATCCGGTAGAGAGAAGAAATGGCACCTAACTACCCCTAGGGAAGATTACGCATGCATGCGGCCCGGCGCGAGCCAAGGCCGTTCGGAGGTCGCTTCTTGGAGTCCAATGCCACTGCCTCAAGGTGCTATGCGAAAATGGCGTCAAGCGTTCGCTTCAAATGAGACTATACTTTTTTTTTGTTTTTTTGTGTTGAGAGTTTCAAAGAATTCTCTTGAAAGAAAGCTCAAAGCAGATGACCTGTCAAAAGATCAAGAAAAAAAATATTTTTTTGTGTGATACATACTGAATTTTTTTGTTAGAATAAGTTTAACGTAACCATTTAACAAAATACAAAAGACAATTTTAGCAGAAATAGACATAAAAAAGCCTTAAAAAGTATTAATTAACATTATTAATTATATTTTAAGCATAAAAAGTTTTATTATGGCATTATTACATGTAAAAACAACTGTTTTAAGAGGTAAACTTTAAAAAAACATTAGTTTCGTAGTTTTTAAACACTTAGAATATGCAGATATTAGATTATAATAGTTTGTGTATTCAATAGCACCCCATGGGTACAATTTTACACGTCCAACCACATAACTGACTCCTAAATCATGCTTAAATATGGACAATACAGACCCTTCCCAACCTTTCTTTTCATGATGCCTAAATTTGGCAAATCAAATCAAAAGAAAATCAAAACACAATTCAATAGAAATAAATGAATAAAACTTAGATAATGAGTATTATACACATTAAAAATATCACAAAATATCACATTAGAGAATTTAAAACACATTTTTAACCATTTAAATTCCATTTGCGCATTGTAGACAAAAAAATGTCACTTTTTGAGCATTCTGACATTCAAGTGTATCAACTTAAAAATACAATTTGTAGGCGCGAGCTATTTGCCTTTGCCAACAATTAGCGGTCGTGCAACTACTCCTAAGGCAAGGTCGTGTACCTGGAGACCTCCCCCTTCCTCCCCCTCCTTTCCCGATCTTGAAGGACGTTGAGGAAGTTTTTTTTTTTTTTTTTTTTTTTTGTGTTTTAGATTTGAAATTGTACAGGTTTCAAGTTGCGCAACGCGAAAATCGCCACTCTTTGTCATCTTTTGACGTTGAGTTATGTGGGTTTTGTGAGTTTTCAAACTTGGAATTTCCGGTTAAAAACCTGACATTATGGTGGCGCCAAAGGGATTGCAGTTGCATGGTGTGGGGAGGGGATATACTGTACCTTTACTTGTTCAGAAAATGTCACGAAGCATGCGCAACAATTTGTTTCTTGCGCTCTGGGCGAAGGAGTGAGTCATGGGACCTCGACCTCTGTTGCACCAGGCAGCATTGCCAACGGCAAGGACTACAAGAGGCAAAGGAACTCAAAGGGTTGACGGACCAAAATCAAATGAAAAGAAAAGCGAATGAAAAGAAAACCTCAAATGATAATAATATCATGAGTTAAATAAACTGTTTTACACCTTTTTTTCTTAATAAATATTATATAAACAATGAATTTGGTTCAATAAATGCTTTCAGGTGTTTTGTGATGTGGTATAATTTATATAATTTTAGAATGGTTTTTAATGTTTTTTTTTTACACATTTTCATGTGAAAATATTAAAATCTTAGAAAAATTTAAATTTTAGCACTTGGAAAGTAAATCGTAAATTTGAATTATGACAATCAAAGTTTTCAAATGGGAAATTATAATAAGTTCAATGGTTTTTGATATATGGGAATTTGTAAAACAAATGTTTTTAAATTCTACTCATAAATATTTTGCGGGTTAAAAGTCGTAAATAATATCACAGGTGTTATAAATTATTAAAATAAAACCGTTAAATTATAGATTAGTTTGCCTGAAATATGCAGATCTCACTCACTCAACTGGTAAAACTTTTTGAAATTGATGTCTCGGTAACTATGTAATAAATTTAAAGATTACATTTCGTGATTTTTAATCCTAATTTCAATTTTTTTTTTTTTTTTTTCTAAGCAATTTGAAAAATCATAAATTTTTTGACTCGTTATTGTAACTGAAAACAAGTACAATCATTGTACTATATTTTATTTTCATACAATAGGCCATAAACTGAAAATTCATACTTTACAGTATAAACAACAACAACAACAGCAAAAAAAGAAACTAGGTAATAAGATTCTAAACATGACATAATTAAAACTAGTTGCTTGTAAATAACTCTCAAATGAAAGATTTTTGAACATTTTCAAAATCACACTAAAACTCGATTTTTTTCCACTAAAAATGTTCCAAAATCTCAATTAACAAGCTAAAACTCGCAAAATCACAGTTAACAAGCTAAAACTCGCAAAATCACAATTAACAAGCTAAAACTCGCAAAATCACAATTAACAAGCTAAAAAGAGATTTTTTCCATTAAAAATGTTCAAAAACCCCAATTAACAAGCCAAAAAGAGATTTTTTCCATTAAAAATGTTCAAAAACCCCAATTAACAAGCTAAAAGTAGATTATTTCCACTAAAAACGTTCCAACATCACAATTAACAAGCTAAAATTCGCAAAATCACAATTAACAAGCTAAAACTCGCAAAATCACAATTAGCAAGCTAAAAAGAGATTTTTTTCCATTAAAAATGTTCAAAAACCACAATTAACAAGCTAAAAATAAATTTTTTTCCACTAAAAATATTCCAAAATCACAATTAACAAGCTAAAACTCGATTTTTTTCCACTAAAAATGTTCCAAAATTATAATTAACAAGCTAAAACTCGATTTTTTTCCACTAAAAATGTTCCAAAATCTCAATTAACAAGCTAAAACTCGATTTTTTTCACTAAAAATGTTCCAAAATCACAATTAACAACCAAAAACTCGATTTTTTTCCACTAAAAATGTTCCATCAACAAGCTAAAACTCGATTTTTCTCCACTAAAAGTAGTCCAAAATCTCAATTAACAAGCTAAAACTCGATTTTTTTCCACTAAAAACACCCAAAAAACATAAAAACTACTATTCAACAACAAAAAAATAACAAAAACAAAACAATTCCATAGAATTAACACAACTTTAACACTTCTTTCAACAAAAACAATTCTAATCCTCAATTTACAACTCATATTTATACCAATTATTCCATTCCCATCAAAACCAAAAAAAATAAAATAAATAAATAAAAATAAAAATAAATAAAGAAAAAATCCCAACTTATGAAGTTTAAAGACCTCTGAAGACACCAAGAACCCGCCATGTCAATTAACACCGTTCTAACCCTTGGACTTAACCCAATTCAACCCGGAACTGAAACAACATCAACAGGAGCAAAAAAAAAAAGAAGAAATAAAATGGGGGAATGAAATCAAAATAAATTGAAATGGCAAAAGAGGGGAGTACGGGATTAAAGTGAGTATTCGGCCCACTCGACCCCAACAAGGGCTGGCTCTCTGTCTCTGTTGCTGACAATTTGAATTTGGTGCCTCCTCGATTCAGTTATGCTTGGTCTTTTATGGTTATGGCCGTGAACTTGGGTTGTGATGGGTCGGCAACTGGTTCAGCCACATTCTTTCGAAGGACGATCTCCCCCTCCACACCCGGCCTTGGGTCTCCCGCGTGACCTGCTCGCGTCACACTCTCCATCTTTTACCATTGGTGGAGAAAGTTTGCCTTTGGTTTTTCCATCCACAAAACCTGTTTCGAGGGAACAATCGTGAATTTACGCCACACCTTATTTTAACAAAACAACAACCGCACAACTCATGTTTTTACCACAATATTAACAATGATCATTAACAAAATCGATTTGTTTTCATGCAAATTGATTTTTTTTTAAAGATTTTGGTACGTGGTGGAGATTGGTTTTGGGGAATATTTGATCAAAGCGATTACTTGTGGCATAAATAATTATTAAGGCGTTAAATGGCATTATTTTGGCACGTTTTTTTTTTTTTTTTTTTTTTTTTTTATTTGTTATTTATATTGAAAACTGAAAATATGTTGCTGTCAGTTTGTTATTATTATTATTATTATTATTATTATTATTATTATTATTATTGTGACATTTATTTAAATAGTAATTATTAATAATTAAGTGGTAAATTAAAGTAATAAAATTAAGCATTTTTAATCCATCATATTAAGTGAAAATTTATTGCAGTAATTTAAATGCATTTGCTAACTATAAAGTAATACATATGGACAACATATGCAACAGGTCAAAATGAATAAAAAGACAAAAATTCAGGGTATCTGTAAAAAAAAATGACAAAAAAACAAACTGGGAAAAAATTCTTACAGAAAAAACTTACTTTGATTAAAAAGTGTGATTTCAGGTTGGATGTCAACTACGAAATGATTTTGGAAAACGTTCAAATTTAATCCTTTACTGATATTATCAGTAGGGGATTTCCACCTCGGCTCGATCATGATAATAATATCAAACTTAACTCATAAGATAATTATATAAAAAAAATACATCTAAAAAAAAAAAAAATAATAAAAAATGCATATAATTAACACCTTTAAATTAATTATAATATTTTAGTTTATTTTTTATACGATAACGATATCAAAAAAAAATTTGGTGAAAAAACCAAATAAATTGATATTATTTCAATTAATTATTTCAATTAATATTATTTCAATTAATTACACAAAAATTTAATAATTATAAAAAAAAAAGAAAAAGATACTATCAATGAATTCGGAAGCCATTCGCACACGCATCCCAATTAATATTTCGTGGAAATGGGAAAGAAAGATAAGATAATAGCATCAAAATTTACTTTTTAAAATCTACTTCTAGATCCATTCATAATGGCCGATGATTCATCCGCGAGTGAAGTTTCCAGCACCGAAACCAAATCCCGAGCACCTAAAATCTGCGGTGCATGCGGCGACAATGCGAAAAGTTGCCACTTCGGTGCCATCTCCTGCGACAGTTGCAAAGCCTTTTTCCGTCGCTCAGTCCAAAACGACGCGTACAAACACTTTTACTGTCCATACGACGGCCGCTGCCACATTTCCATGTCCTCTCGAAAATGCTGTCAATATTGCCGCTTCAAAAAATGCGAAACAATCGGAATGGAAAAAGGTTGGGTAATGAGCGAGGAACAACGAACCGAATTATTACGACAACGCATGAAGCGAAAAGTAGAAGAAAAACAATCCGATCAACAATTTTCGTGCGACGGTTTAACCAACTACTTCAAACCGCACGAAATCCACTGCATCAAACAAGTGGTGAGTTTGTACCAAGACTGCTACAGAGAATTGCCATTTCCTTGCCATCAACAACCAAAACACGACGACTCATACTCCAACGTCGACGTCATTTGTTTTTTCACATTAACTATACGAAGACTGACATTATTCGCGCAAAAATTCGCTCCGTTTTCGCAACTCAAACTCCAAGACCAGAATACTTTACTCCGGAGTGGCATGGTCGAGTTGTGCGCCATCCGAGGTGTACACGCGTACGATTCGCTACGGGATTGTTGGCCAGATAGAACTTTAGACTTGTATAAAGACTCCTGTTGCGTTCGAAGTGCCGATATTAGTCGATTGGTTTCTGCCGATGCGTTTGAAATTCATATGAAGTTCACTGTGAGTGTACAGGAACTGAATCTAGATGAGACCACGTTGATGTTGTTGTTGGTTTGCGTTTTGTTTGCACCTGACAGACCTGGATTGGATTGTAGAGTGGATGTGGAGAAACAGCAAGATTATTATTTGTTGTTGCTCCGGAAGTACATGAATTGGCGTCATGGTGTTGAGGGTGCGTCAGTTTTGTATCCCAAGTTGTTGCTTAAGTTACCGGACTTGAGGCAGTTGAATGATGCGCATTCTCGATGTAGTTTGCGCTTGGATTCGAATGAAATAGCTCAAATTCAGAATCAGCTGAAGAATTTGCATGTGGATAAGAATTGTGTTGTGCCAACTGTGCTGGAAGAGACTTTGTTGAGATGGAGTGGTAATTGGCAAATGGTGTCTTCGTCAAAATCGAGTAGTTGGAGCTTCATAACGCCAGATCTTACTCACTCACAATCTCCACTTTATGACAGCAGGTGATGATTTTTTTCTGAGTGTTTTTCAGAAATTGTTTTGTATTTTGTATTTTTGAATTTAGATATGACATCACATCGATATAGACATAAAAATTACATTTTATATATCAATTTTATCAAAAAAAATTTTTCTAAGTAAAATCAATATAGAAAATCGATCTCTATTCCAATTTTGAGAAATACAAAACAGATTCTGAATCCCTCTATTTACTATAGTTATACTAAAAAACAGTGGAAACTGTCTAAAAAAAGACCAAATTCAAATGATTGCATAATGAATTTTGGGATTTTACAAATAAAGGTATATTGAATTATGTGTGATGCTTTAATATTATTATATATTATATATTATAACTACTCATAATCACATGATGTTTGGCCAGATTATACTTAAGATTGATAATTTAATAGGAATAATATTTTTCTGTTCTGCTTATAAAATCATGACTGTGATACATATATTGTTTATGGGCTGTTTATTATTATTATTATTATTATTATTATTATTATTATTATTATTATTATTATTATTATTATTATTATTATTGTGGTTTGATCTCTCAAATTTGTTTCTTTGTATATCTATCTACCTCATCAATTTCTTATTTTTCAAGTGTATTTTTGTGCACTTTTTAATGATAATAAATTTCATCTTTTTTATATTTTATTTTTTATGTCTGTTATTAAGACAAGAAAATAAAAGCATTACATGAGTTTATCTAATAGGTGAAATGAATAATTCAATTGACAGAAGCAAAGATAATTATGACAAGTCAAAAAATTTAAAATATGATAACAAGTTTACGTTTAGAGTTTACATTATGACCTCATTTGACTACGGTGGTCATTATAAAACGGGATATAATAAAACATTAAAACATGTTTCCTTAGATGATTAGTGAAGATTTGATTTTGAAAATTTTATTTAGAATTTGGTAGGTATTTTTAAATTTAAAATACCATACCATTGCGTTTTGTTTAAATGTAAAAGGTTAAAATCAAACTGATTTATGTAAAGAAAAATTGTTTCGTGAGTTCATTCATGTTAAACCCATCAATTACATTACATCTGCTATCTGGTGTTGATTTCTGTAAACTGCTGATCTTTTTATTTCATCTCATGATAAAATTTTGAGTTAAACTTAATTTCTCATAATTCACTCGACACCAAATCTCATCAGTTGCTTTTTTTTTAGCAAAAAATAATAATAATAAAAAAAACTAAAAGCAATTTTTTTTAAAAAAAAAATTATAAAAAAATTAAAGTTACTCAAATTACTCTGGTACGGTACGGTAATTAATTTAAAAGTTAATTAGACATGAAATCTTCATTTCATGCATACTTGAGTTAGTTTGTACACTTTAATCCTTTCAGATGTCATTCATGTAGTTATATCTCCACAACTCTTTCAAATTTCATTAATCAATTGTAAATTTTCTATTAATTAAATGAATTTCGTATTTTCCCACAAATAATTATGTATTTGTTTATTTAAATCCTAACACAGTTATATTCAAGTTATATACCTAACTTAATTTAATGCATACCTAATGTGCATATTTTTGCTTCGGTTAACATGCGGTTTGTATGAAGATCCATTAAATGCAATTTAAAGATTAAAATTTAAAAATATTGTTGCGAAATAATCACCCTTTTGTTTCTAATTACTTTATTTTGAAGTTGAACACAGGAAATAAGAAAATTACTATACGGGTTAAATAATGTGTCAAGGTTGCAATATTTTGACTATAAAAACAGATTCAGATTCCCTTACATAGTTTATTCAGCAGTTATCATTATTACATCTATTAAATTTCTATAGTTATCAGTATAAATAAATACATTGTAAAATTAAAATTAATAGATAGTTTTAGGTAGGTATTATGGTTCTTCAGCGCAATAGCTTTTTAACTCGTTAAAGGAACATCCTTTTCGACAACATTCGTCAGTAATTCCACGAGTTTGAATTTTGTGCTTGATACCCATCAGGGATCGAGCAAAATCATTTCCAAGCAGATCTGAAATCTCCTCAGCTTCCAGATTATTCAGCACATTTCCTGATAGAATAAAATCCCTAATTATATTTATAAAAAGCCGAATTTTCATTGATTTCAAGGATGAAAAACTGAATTTTCATTGATATCAATGGTTAAAAACTGAATTTTCATTGATTTCAATGGTTAAAAACTGAATTTTCATTGATTTCAATGGTTAAAAACTGAATTTTCATTAATTTCAATCGTTAAAAATGGTTAAAAACTAAATTTTCATTGATTTCAATAGTTAAAAACTGAATTTTCATTAATTTCAATGGTTAAAAATGGTTAAAAACTGAATTTTCATTAATTTCAATGGTTAAAAATAGTTAAAAACTGAATTTTCATTAATTTCAATGGTTAAAAATGGTTAAAAATGGTTAAAAACTGAATTTTCATTGACTTCAATGACTAAAAACTGAATTTTCATTAATTTCAATGGCTAAACACTGAATTTTCATACATTTCAAATGATAAAAAAATTCTTACCATTTCTTTTTAAGGGATGATAATAATTACTGGCACAGACCAACTGCAAAACCTCGACAAGATTTCTGCCGCAATACTTTTGTTTCGCACGTATTTTGATTTCATGTGGCGTAAATAACTCTTGAAAATATGCGCTTTCCTGCGCAGCAATAGACAACACGACTGACAAAAGTATTAAAACAGCTGCAGCTGTCCGAAGGTGACTCGACATCTGCCAAGCATCAAGAAAAACAATATTTTTCCATGTTATTTAACTTTTTCTTACTGTTAGAGAGAATTTTCTATTGCCTTACCTTAAGACCGAAATATGTCCTTCTGATCCCCCATCTACGTACAAAATTACTTTTTATAGACGACAGTCACAATGCATGAAAATCATCTATTTTCACAGATCTTTGTTATCGTTTCCATGACTACTCACCTACATCAACAGGTCAATAAGATCAGTGTGTTATTGTTCGTCTGCCATGTTGGTTCACTGAGCAATCTCAAACGTATTAATGAAATAATAGGGCTAATTGAAAAATGAGAAAATAAACTTGTTTTCAATTCCATTACTAATAAAGTAATAATATACGTGTAATTTACTCACATTAGTGATTACATACTGACGAGTGAGTTATAATAAAATATAAAAGTTATAAAATTTTATTTTATTATTATTTCGTTATAGGAAAATCAAGAGTTAAAAAATACATAGAAGACCAAAAAGTAGAATTAAGTGATCATCCAACAAGCTAAAAAATTAGACAGGTATCGATAGATATCAATCACAAATTCAGAAATTTCTCGTTTTTATAGACCAAAGACAATTGTTAATAATCGTACTTTCAGTTTTGATGAATAAAGAATAAAAGTAAGTCGGTATAACTTATTTGAACAATTGTTTACACTAGAGAGTTTTTTTAATGCGGAAGTTACCTCTCTATTAATCAATTAGAAGCCAATAAAAGATAATTTTTTATTTATTTATTAAACACGACAATTGCAAAGTTTCAAACTAAAGCTTTAAACGATTATTAATTTTATCACCCTATGGCGCCACCGTGCCACATTGTTAAAAAATAGTTTTTCAATGTCGAGATTTGTGTGATGTGGGTTGATATTCATTCTAACATGGTCTAGCTAGATCGTCTTAGCTGGAACTTATGTTTAGTAGTTCTACTCAAAACTATTAATCAACATGACATTTTCTTACAGCAAGAGATGCAGTACAGTAAAAAACATTGGAAACTTTTGGCAGTTATTATTCATGTAAAAAAATTCATACTTTTTATTTACGTCAGCAAAATTTACTCGTTATTTCTTATTTTCTTTAATAGCTGGAA
This sequence comes from Strigamia maritima, assembly GCA_000239455.1. Classification (NCBI taxonomy): domain Eukaryota; kingdom Metazoa; phylum Arthropoda; class Chilopoda; order Geophilomorpha; family Linotaeniidae; genus Strigamia; species Strigamia maritima. The sequence continues at coordinate 331,802 of JH432147.1, forward strand.
AGCTAGCGTTTACAAAATGTTATGGGTGGATTTAAGTATTTTTCTCTTTCTATATTATGCCATGGGATTATCCTACAATTTCTTATTGGAAGGAAAAGCCAAAGAGTAAGCCAATATTTAAATTTCAGTTGTATACTGTAATATATCATTTTATCATTTTACAATTAAACTCAAGAATATTTGAAGAAATTTGTTATTACTGTGAAGCTCAAATGTCTTTAATTGATCCCCTATCATTTGTTTTGGGCTTTTACGTGTCAAATATTATAGATCGTTGGATAACACAACTTAGAACTTTACCAGTAGTTGACTACATTGCCACAGATGTGTCAGTTGGCATTAAGGGAATGGTAATAAATAAATAAACAAATAAATAAATAAATAAATAAACAAATAAATAAATAAATAAATAAATAAATAAATAAATAAATAAAAGTAGTATAAAATAACTTAAGTATTTACATAGGATGCACAGACAAGATTAATGAGACGTACAATAATGAGATACATAAATGTATCTTTTATAATGGCAATGATGGTCATTTGTACTCCAGTACAGAGAAGATTTCCATCTTTCGACCACTTAGTAGTTGCAGGTCTTAGAATTCACGAGGGCAATACATGTACAAGCTATTTCAGATTTCAATAAAAAATTAAACCATTAACTTATCAAATGTTATTAAACAACATGCTAAACCATTTTGTTCCTACGAGAAGCCAAAAATCATGAAATGTATTCAAAGTTGGCACAATTTTCTATGTGTATGTGAGCAAACAGGCCAACTTGTACACATACACATACACATACACATACACATAGAAAATTGTGCCAACTTTGAATACATTTCATGATTTTTGGCTTCTCGTAGGAACAAAATGTTTTAGCATGTTTTTAAATAACATTTGATAAGTTACTGGTTTAATTTTGATTGAAATCTGAAATAGCTTGTACATGGGTTGCCCTGTCAGTCCCAGTTAATTCTCCTTAACATTTCTGTCATTACAGGTATGCTATTTGATTCTGAAAAGAAGGCTTTGGAAATTATTCATGAAAAGATGCCAATTTACAACGTTTATTGGGTGCCTTTGATTTGGGCCGTCAATATTGCCACTAAAGCACAACAACAAAATATTATAACAAATCACAATCAAGGGGAAGAAATTAAAGAAGTTGAAGAAATTTAAAAATTTAATAACTGTGAATAACTGTTAAACCAAGTGAATTAATTGCAGAGAATTGATGAATTTCATGCTAAATGTGAATTGCTTCTCACCTACGACTGGATTTCAGTACCTCTAATCTACACACAAGTTTGTTGATCTACATATTATAAATCGTGTAATAATATTGAAAAAAAATTGTTATTTAAAACTGGAAGGTTGTTTCATTGGCTGTTTACACTTTTTTTCTTGCTGCCATATTTGGACGTCAAGTTTTAGACCAGGAATCATCAGAACATCATGTTCATCAACCAATTGACATTTACTTTCCAATATTTACAATTTTACAGTTTATATTTTATATGGGATGGCTTAAAGTGGCAAAAATTATGATAAATCCATTTGGTGATGATGATGATGATTTTGAAATCAACTGGTTGATTGATAAAAATATCCAAGTAAATTATTATCTATCACAAATAAATGTTGAATAATTTTATTGTTTTTTTTTTTTCTTAGGTGGGTTTTGCAATTGTTGATGAGGTACATCTGTACATTCCTAAAATGGTTAAGGATAAATTCTGGGATGAAGTTATTCCAAAATTCCTCCCATATGAAAAAGAGAAAGATATGAAGCTTGAACAAGCACCGATTGTATTAAATCCAAAAATTCCATTGTGAGTTTATAATTTATTTCAATTGGAATAATTATTATTTAATTTTTTTTTTTTTTAAATTCATAATAGATTTAAAAATGACAAGTTCAGATGGGTAAGTAAGGTGATTCTTTCTGTTAGAATTGTTGTTAATAACAATATTTGTTTGATTTTATAATTTAAAAAGAAAGGAAAAAAGCAATTCTGGAATCAAGTATTCGGCAGAAGGGTAATTTAAATAAATTATTCTGAATTTATTTAATTTATATGCTATTTCCATTTAGAATGTATGAACATAGAGCAACCAAGTGATATCGGTACTTCTGGTTAAAAATATCGATATGTACAGTACAATTCTTGTAAAATTCTCAGTGTGCTGACAGTCGAACTGTTTCATAATAATAATAAAGAAAAAGCTCACGAGTCTATCCATTGTATACTTTATAATGTTTACCACCCGATGGCGCCACTTTTTTAAAGAATGAAATGACGTTGCACCCGTTGCAGTGCCACATTCATGATAATCTAATGATTTTTTCCATGATCTAAGTCGATATTTCTTCTTTAAATGCCATAACCCAGGAGGTTCTAACTCACTCGTCTTGGCTGGAACTAATGTTTAGTAGTTTTACCCGAAACTATTAATCAACATGACATATTCTTACAGCAACAGATGCAGTACAGTAAGAAACGTTGGAACCTTTTGGCAATTATTATTCATGTACAGTACAAAACATTCGACCTTTCTCAACAAAATTGTATTTATTTTTCATTTTTTTATGCAGTTGGAGAGCTAGCGTTTACAAATTACTATGGGTGGATCTATCTATTTTTCTCTTTCTTTATTACACCATGGGTTTATCTTACAATTTCTTATTGGAAGGAAGATCCAAAGTGTAAGCCAATATTTGAATTTCAAATTGTGTAATACATCATTATTGTTATTGATCAATTATAAAGAATATTTGAAGAGATTTGTTATTACTGTGCAGCCGAGATGCACTTTATTCCCCTATCATTTGTTTTGGGCTTTTACGTGTCCAACATAATAGATCGATGGATAGCACAAGTTAGAGCTTTACCAGTTGTTGACTACATTGCCACAGATGTATCAGTTAGCATTAAAGGAATGGTAATTATACCCACGAAACAAGAAAATATCTAAACAACATTGAGAAAATATTTTTTAAAAACATCAGAAATGTTGATTCACTATAAGAATGTCATTTTTTATCAACATTTTTTCAACATTCAAACATAACAAAATGTTGATTTAACATTAAACGAATGTTGCATATCAACTAACGATATTTCCAATGTTGCATATTAACAACTCATATTCAACTGTTTGATTGTTGTTTCAGAATGTTGATTCAACATTTAAAGTATGTTTTCTATGAACACAACATTCAAACATTAGATTGACGTTCAAAAATGTTGATTCAATATTGGCTTGTTTCAAGGGTAGTAAAATATAAGTGTTAGTATAAGTGACTTTAAGTATTTACATAGGATACAGAGACAAGAATAATGAGACGTACAATAATGAGATACATAAATGTATCTTTTATAATGGCAATGATGGTCATTTGTACTCCAGTGCAGAAAAGATTTCCATCTTTCGACCACTTAGTAGTGGCAGGTCGTATAAAAAACAATCCTAGTCAATTATCCTTAATATTTCTGTTTCTTTACAGGTATGCTATTTAACTCAGAAAAGAAGGCTTTAGAAAGTATTCATGATAAGATGCCCTTGCACAATGTTTATTGGGTACCTTTGATATGGGCAGTCAACATTATTTGTAAAGCACGACAGCAAAACATTATAACAAACGACTCTGAAGCGGCTAATATTATTAAAGTTTACAATTTCCGTAAATGTGAATAACTTGCAAATTAAGTCAAATTGATTACAGAAAATTGGTGCATTTCAAGCTAATTGTAAATTGCTTCTCACTTACGATTACGTGTCAATACCTCTAATCTACACACAAGTTTGTTAATCTACATATTAAAAATGATGTGAATAATATTGAAAATAATTGTTATTTACAATTGCAAGGTTGTTTCATTGGCTGTTTACACATTTTTTCTTGCTGCCATTCTTGGACGTCAAGTTTTGGACCAGGACGAAGAACATCGTGTTCTTCAACCAATTGATATATACTTTCCAATGTTTACGATTTTACAGTTTGTATTCTATATGGGATGGCTTAAAGTGGCAGAAATTCTGATAAATCCGTTTGGTGATGATGATGACGATTTTGAAATCAACTGGTTAATTGATAAAAATATCCAAGTAAATTATTCTCAGTTGTAATACCACAAGCGCTAGTGTGATTGTCGAAATAAGCTTGTAACAATGAATTTTTTTACTCGGTAGAAATCACGAGTACATCAAAAATTGCGACCCGAATAAATCTCGAGTGCCCGCAGAGCACGAGTGGTTTATTCTGGTCGCAATTTTTAGATGCACGAGTGGTTTTACTAATGAGTAAAAAAATGAATGGTTGCAAGCTGTTTCGACAATCACTAGCGTAAGTGGTATTTGGGAAGAGAATGTAACGAGAAAAACTACAACAACAAATCTTCTATATCTATATTTCTCAAAAGACTTTACGAGATTTTGCGAGATTCCATGGGATTCTACAAGATTTCGCAAGATTTCACGGGATTCTACGAGATTTCGCGAGATTTCACGGGATTCCACAAAATTTCACAAGATTTTAAGAGATTTTACGAAATTCCACGAGATTTCACAGGATTTAACAAAATATTCGAGCGAATGTAAATCCTGTAGAATCCCGCGAAATCTTGTAAAATCTCGCAAAATCTCGCGGAATCTCGTGAAATCTCGCGGAATCTCGTGGAATCTCGTGAAACATCGCGCCATTTTGGGATTGGGGTGGAGTGGCTCGCTGTGACGGCTAATTGTTTCAGAAGTGGATAAAACAAATTTATTTTCGCATATTTTTCATGGTGCTAAATAATCAAAACAATAGGCGCGCCGACCAATGAGATTCGACCAGAAATTCGAATTCAACGAATCCGCACGTACGCTCTCGTCGATGGTTTTTACGAGTTAGATTCTCATAAAAAAAAATGTTGAATAATTTATTGTTTATTTTCTAGATGGGTTATGCAATTGTTGATGAGGTTCATTTGCGCATTCCTAAAATGGTTAAAGATCAATTTTGGAAAGAAGTTATTCCGAAAATCCTCCCATATGGAGAAGAAAAAGACATGAACCTCGAACACGCACCAAGAGTATTAGATCCAAAAAAACCATTGTAGGTTTTATAATTTTTTAAAATAAAAATTGTTTAATTTTCTTTTTATTTTAACAGATTTCATATTGAAAAGTTTAGCTGGAGAGGAGATGTATATTTTTATTTTAACCTTTTATTCTTGGTTGTGTTAGTAATGATTGTTTGCTTTTTGTGATTATAAAATAAGGATGGAAAAAAGAATGAAAACCAATTCTGGAATCAAGTATTAGGCAGAGTAATATTGTTTATATTATTCTAGTTTTATTATGTAAATAATCTATTTTACGTTAGGGTATGCATGGACGAACTAGATCAACCAGATGATATCGATATTTGACATAATTGATGTACAAATTTTCAAAGAACCCATTTTGTAAGAATAAAATTCCTTGTCTTGATCTACCATCATAGGAGAAAGCTTCCTTAGCTGAAACACAATATTTTATGTCATATTTATGTTTAAACTTGCAAATATTATTTAAAAGTATATTTTTATTTAGACAAAAAAATTGAAAGTTATGATCCATTCTAGCAAGCTAAGAAATTGGCTGCCATCAGTAAGTCGAGGACAATTCCAAGATGAATCGGAAAATCAGGAATTGGTTTATCACTTTCGTGGTATTTCTTTTTGTAAGCCAAATATTTGCAAACCTCTTCCAGAATTTGACTATCAATTTCGCGAAATTTGACTTCGTTCACTTGAGTTTCAGCAAACATGCCCGGGCCACTGAGCATGGCCTTAATGGTCTCCGACTGAATCGCATGTTCTCGACGAATTATAAATTTCTGGTCGTTCTTAGACATCAATTTGATACAACGAGAATCGGATCCTATGCACTCGTCATCGCTTCCTTCGTCAACGAAACTTCCATATTGATAAAATGGTTTCTCAATAGGTGCAACCGGTTTCTCAATAACCTCAACTTCTAAATCTGCCATTGTAACGTTAAATGTTTAGTTATTAATAAGCGAACTTGTTATCTGTGCACAAAGCAATTACTAACCGAATGCTGTATCATTAGAAAAGGTCGTTTATCTTTATATATTCCTTGAACGTATAGTGTATAGTGTTACGGTACGGTCCTATTTGTATTCCTTAATTCCTACGTACGTATGACATTCTCTTACAAGTTAGTTGATGTCAATGATTCATATCATTGATGTATTGATGTTCATGTATCCCAGAAATGCTTAACCAAAACGCCATCAAACGGGAAATTCAATTAACTTTTTAATTTGAAGCTAAACCAATAGATGGCATTTCAGACGTTTAAAATAAAATACCTTTAAACGTTAAAAATAATAACAAAATAATTAAATAACCCAACCCAATACTTTATTCTTAAAAAAAAATCCTTCCTTCTTTCTTCCTTTCGAATTATTGATAATTCTCTCCTCATTCGTAGTTTTACCTTTCTGATGATCAATATCCCATTAATCACATTAATTCACTGCATAGTTTTCCTCATAAAATAAATTCCACAATTTCAAATAAAAATAAAATTGATTTTTTTTTTTTTTTACCTAGATTCCTTTCCTCTGTTTTCCGAAGGTAACTGCGGTCACCAGCCCGTGTTGGCTAAGCCGGTTGAGTCCGGACCCAACTCATCCTCCCTACCCCAATTGACCGTACACATATCTCCACCTGTGTTTCACTCTAGTCTAATTCAATTCTTTCCTTCTCACTTTTGACAGCCCGAACATCATTAATTATATTTAACAGTTATGTAGTCTGTTTTTTTATTGCATTGTTTGAATTATATGCCTTTCAACACCTGTATGTCAACACGATGGAGCAATTCAATTCATGTAAGTTAAACTTGTGGCATAGTTGAAGAATTTTAAGTGATAAAATTTGTCCTTTTTTTTTTTTTTTTTTTTTTTAACTTATTTGGCTGACAAGTCATAAAATTGTCAGCTGATAATTTTTTTTTTTTTTTTTTTAGACATAAAAAAAAAATCGTTTAATATATAAACAAAAAATTCTAAGAATCGTTCATTTGTTTATTTATTACGTATTTTTGCTGGTATTTGAAGGTAAATATTTTGTCATGTTTTTCCCCATCGTGATTGTGTCTACACCAAGGCGTTACATCATTAGTGAGTCAAAGTCTAATTTTACTCGTTTCTTACCAGATATAGTAATTCAATAGTAATAAAAAAAAGAAAAATATGGTGTCACATCGTTCAACAACCTTAAAGAAATCTATATGTAAAACAGTAAAAGTGATTTCAGCAGATTTTCCGCATGGTTTACATTTTTTAGAATAGAATTTGCTAAAAAAAAATAAATAAATAATAAAAAAAAAAATTATAAGTGTATAATAAAAGCCATATGGGTTGGTTTTCTGTACAGTTTTAAATCCATGACTAAACGGAAGCGATTAAAATAGTTGATGTACACTAATTTTAGAAACTTTAGTCTATCGCATGTGCGAAGAATGAAAAGCAGAGAGATGCTTTGTAAATTAAATATAAACGAAAAATAAAGTTCACATTGTTTTTCCAAAAATAAAAAAAAGTTAAAATTATATTCAGTAACAAGGGATTTTCCTTTTTCTGATTTATGATCTCTCTTATTCTTTGAAAAAAAAAAAAAAAAAAAAAATTCCGGTAAGACAACATCTGAGTTGATTTTCTGTTGATAAATTTTTCCATTTGCAAGAATTTTCAATTTAATCAGAAATAAAATAAAAAGGAAAAAATGGTTCAACCTGAATTTAATTTCCAGAAAAATAAATTATGTGTGGATAATAAATGTTGCAATGTTTAACCAGTTAAAAATAAAGGAAAAAATAAACTCTAATAAAGTGTGGGTTAAAATGTTTACATTCTCTGCATTTTTAAAGGTATAAATTTGTATGGTGTACATTTTTGTTTATTATTTCAAAATACTATTCTATCTTGCAGTCCACATCAGAATTCAATTAATGGTTTTTGAGAAGAAGACCATTAGTGATTCATTCATTCATTCAGTATTATAACATTAAGAAAATGATAAAAATACATATTTTACAGTGAAGTTGAGTCATATCTCAATCTCATTAATAGATGAATTGCTAAAAATTTAATTCTTTTTCGAATTTATTGATTTCTGATACAATCACAGCACTATGGTGTAAATAAATGAATAAATGTAAAAAAGAATGTTTTTAGTTGCTATTGTTAACCTAGACATAAAGTACAAAAAAAATATAATTTTTTAAATTTATTTTCGTGCAAAAAGAAAAAAACAATTTAAATTTTGACATCGTGATATCGGTCGCAGACTGCAGTAATGTCTGAAAATTGGTTTTCCATGTTATTCCTATGAGAATTTTTTTTTAAGCATATAATAACTCAAATTATAGAATTGTACTGATTGCTTGATGATTTTTTCCAGACAATTTGCTAATATGCTATTATGCTTTATTTCATCAATATTTTCGAAAATTAAAAAAATTGCAACAATATTTCTGAGAAAATTTCAAACAACTCAAAAACTTTGTAGGAAAGTTTGTCTCGCCCGGCATTGAAGCAGATGAAAATGCCTATTTTGTTAGTAAAAACAAACCATTAAAATATTTGTTTAAAAGAAAATTACGATATCAATATGTACATCATTAAACTAATTTCAAAATTTCAATTTTCTTTCGCTTATTAATCAAAAGTTTTTCAACATGTTTTCATGTTATGCATATTATGCTTAGTTCCCACTTGGAAGAAATTCCGGCAGAAAATTTTCTGCTGCAGAAAATTTTGAGTGCAGAAAGTATGTGGACTGAAAAGTGGGCAAAAAAATGCAGAAAAGTAGAATTTAAAAATGGATGCCAGCTAAGGAAGGCAATTTATAAACACTGCTGCTTTCTACACTCAAAATTTTCTGCAGCAGAAAATTTTCTGCAGGAGTTTCTCCCATGTGGGAACTAAGCATAATATAGCATAAAAAAAATAAAAAACATTGATTACAATAAAAAGATGAAAAAACTCAGAAAACTCCTGAACTAGTTTACGTGTTCGTGACTTCGTGTCATAGTAAAATTAAATGGATTTTACGCAGAAAACTCAGAAATCGATATTAGTGAATGAGCTAGAAAACAATGAATGAAACCAACGCCTACACGACGTTTTTCCACAGATTATAATCTGTGGTTTTTCCTTCCTAGAATAAGCCTGTCGTACTCCATTAATTGTGTTTATTGATTGCTCGCAAATAAATGAGCTAACTCGATACCTAATTCATATTTCATAAGTTATAAAAACCAAAACTCAGTCAAAAATCAAAGTGAAATTGCATCGAATCATATTTCCAGATTCTAAAATCACGTTTTACACTTACAGAACTACCTGATTTAGAACTAAATTAGTCAGATGCTCCTGATTGTTAGTCATCTTTGAATAAGGTAAATAAAACAATAAAAAATAAATGAAAAAACTATATCAGTATGATACATAATGCTTGATTCCTACTTGGCAGAAACAGAGCTGAAAAGGGGAGATTTCTGCCCAATTTTCAGATTATATCAGAAAATAGTGCAGAAACAATAGTGAGCATTTTTTCTGCAGCAGAAATTATTTCTACCCAGTCAAATCACTTTCTGCCCTATGACATCAACTAAGCCCCTCCTTCATTTCAAGACTTGTCAAACACTTGTCAAAATGGCACCTGCCAGATGCCAATCTAAAATTGACAACAAACTTTTACGGTAATTGAAATGGTTAGAGATTACCTATTTCTTTTTGACACAGGAGACCAGCACTATAAAGACAATGGTCTAAAAGACAACAGGTGGACATGTAAGTATATTTTTTTTACATGCATTTCAATATATGTTTTTGTTTTTAAATGACTAGCGAATAATTGTTATAATTACCAGCAGTGTTTACAGCAATCCTCTTAATCCCCTTCATGTGATGGAAATTTGATTTTTTGAGTTTTCTGCCCACTTTTCTGCTTTAAAATTTTAGTGTAATGACATTATGGATATACTTCTAGTTTAATCTTTCATTATTCTATCTACCATAGGCCTTTCGACTGTTCACCAGTCTTCCTCAGTGGTTAATGATGATAATTCTACATTTCATCCTTTATATACTCTACACATTGCTGGGTGAAACGTCTCAAAAATGTTCCTCTAAACACAACAATACCAAAAACGTTTTTACATCATTCTAGATAATTCCAGTATGAACCATGCATCTCATATTTTTTCTTCTAGTTGAGATGAATTTTCTGCTCACAATTTTTTCTGGCGGGAACTCCAAACAGAAAAATTTAATTTTCTGCACTCAAAATTTTCTACAGCAGAAAAATTTCTGCCGGAGTTTCCGCCAAGTGGGAACCAAGCATAATATAGGTATAAACTTTCATAATTATACTTATATTAAAAGATTAGATTAAAAGTTTAAATGAGATATGACAATTTAGTTACCGTAAACCGGGGTAACTTTGATTTTCATGGCAACATTAATCAATTGAATTTTTTTGTCAATTTGCCTGAATATTGTTGTCAAAATAGATATTATAACTGATTATAATACCTGTTATAAATTATAATTATATTTTTAAAAATTACAATAACCTACTTTTTTTAATTGCATGTTGGAAAAATTAAGTTGGATTTTTTGATTAAATTTTTTTTTTATTTGCTAAAACGTCTTTAAAAGGATACGAATGGTCAAAGTTAGTTTATGAACCAAGTAACATTATTATTTCACCAAAAAACCAGTGATTGATCAAGGTTCCTACTCTACAAAGGTTAATTTTTAAAAAAAAGAAATTAAAAATTAAGCCAGGATTTTTTGAATGTAGGTAGCCTTGAAGTATAGATAGGGACGTACGTTTTATGACAAAATTCAGATTTTTATGTCTAAAACTCATGACCAGGCATCGTTTTGAAGTTAAAAATTGATCAAACGGTACATTCTCCTCTCAACAGCCGCTTTAGGTCGCTCTAATTTGAACTTTTTTTGCACTTTTTTCCCCCGGAAACCATCAATCCAGATACCGAGGTAACCGCAGGTAATATTGCTGCAATGTTGCCAACAGTGCAGCAATGTTATGCTTTGTTCACACTTGAACGCTTTTCTAGAAAATGACATCATCATTTCTCAAGTGGAAAAGTAAAAAATGGAGTATTCACTCCAGTTTCTACTCTTCCACTTGAGAAATGATGACGTCATTTTCTAGAAAAGCGTTCAAGTGTGAACAAGGCATTAGAAGAAGTGTCATTTGGAACAATGTAGCAACATTGCAAATGTTTGGTGTTACCTGGGTATTATTATTATTATTATTCCGGTTTTATTGTGCTCGAATAAGAGAAGTTACATTGGAAGAAAAAGAGACAGGAAGACTATTGTAAATTTAACAGATGCTTGTATATGAGCCGTGACAAGTGTTTACAGTGGTTTTTACATGCAGCATTTGGGCAATTAAAAATGACAGATAATCGGTATCGGCAAAATCAGTAAATTTGTATCAAAAATTCAAAATAAAGCCATAATTACTTCAATTTAAAACCTACAAAAATGTTATCGTAAACTTGTTCACTTTAAGTATTTATTTACGTGATGATGTTTTTGAATGAGAATTTTATCTGCATTCGTATAGTTTCTTTAAAAAATACATCTTGATGTATGTATATATTTACGATTGCAACAGTAATCACTCAGACTTGCAAAATCCTTTCATCGTCTGAGACGCTCCCAGCAAAGCCACGTGTTTGTGCAGACATTTTTCAACAACGTCTGCAAACCCACCCAAGTGGGTTCAATTAAGCTCTTGCCTGACCTCACATTTGATGATGATAATGTTCCTAGTTATAGGGATTAAGTCATCTAAGTGCGTAATGGCATAATAATAGTGAAATGTGCCCATCTTGTAAAATTTTGTTATTTAAAAAAAATAAAAATAAATTTAAAATGCACATAAATGGTTAGCTTAGTATATTGATTTTAAACTACTGCTAACGAGATAAAGAGATATTATTACTAATTTTTTTTTAAAATCAGTTTCAAAATAAACTTTTAAAGTTCAACTGTAAACAACATACCGTAATTTAAAGTTTCTTATAAACAAGTTGTTCTTATGTTCTTTGCAATAAAAATTTGCTTACTAACTAACTTCTTTTTAAATTATTTATTCATTTTTTTTTGTCATTTTGACAATATGATATATTTAGCTAATTTTTTATACATTAATGTTTTACATAATTTGAGTGATATTAATCGTGCGGAATGTTGATGTAAAGTTGAATGCCCACCTGTTGCAGGAATTAGGAATTTCCATGCAACAAACGAAAATATTCCCCAAATCCGAGTGAGACTGTTATAGAAAAAAGTTAGAAAATCAGTAGATTGCATAATAGATTCGCGACAAGCAATACTACAATATTTTCGGCCTTTTTTGATTTTTTTAAGTCACTAAACCATACAACATGTCAATAAAAGCATTGAAAAAGGCAAAACAAGAAAACAACGTATATAAAACTGGGTCAGACAAATTCAAATCAAAGAATCCATAGAATATCAATTTTATTTTTAAAAAAAAAAAAAAAAAAAAAAAAAAACAATTCTATTTCGTGACTAAAAATAATTTTATTTAACCTTGTTATTCCGTTTTTCAGTAATTCTATAAGAAGTTCTTCAAGTTCAATACAATCAAGGTCGAATTTGTCAAATTTGATGCAATTTTAAAGACGAGAAACTTAGCAGTGAACTCGAAATATCCTTATACGGATTTAAATTTGTTTAAGTTTTGGGATAAGTTTTAGGTTAAATCATTTCTAAAGATGTAACAGCTGCTTTACGAGCTAATTCTAATGTTTACAAAAGAATTTGACGTTTATCTTCTGAAATATACACTTAACATGCCTAACCAACAACCAATCACGATCGACACATCTCAATGGAACTAGAAATTTGAGAAATATAATTTATTGCAATTTTCTTAGGTTTAACTGTATTTCTCCCACGGAAAGTTTAAATAATAATAATTATCGAAAATAGATAGGGATATAATAATATATTAAAATATATTTTTTTTTAATTTTTCATTTTTGTTTGGTTCGGGTTTTCCCATTAAAAAAAAAATGTAAAGTAATTTTTTAAATGTTAAAGACTTAGATGTTAAAAAGCGTTTGTTCTGAAACAACTCACGCATGTCAACTGTCATATTTTAGACCTCTTAAAACGCGTAGGCGATTGACGTGGGCATTCTATAATTTCTATAATAAGTAGATTTGACATTAATTAGCGAATAAAATGATATAATTATATTCAAATCAGTAAAAAAAGCTTTAAATGGCAATTAATAGTACAGTTTTTCCCTGGAATTCATCCAATATAACAAAAAGACAACAAAACAACCCACGTAATGTTACAATCATCAAATATTTTTATCATACTTAATTATAATAAAATATTTTGTAAATTCATAGAAATTTAAAAAAAAAAAATTTTTTTAATGACTTTTATAAATCCCATTTAACTAACTGCCTCTGCATGAAAGCACTGCAACAAAGCACAGGGGCAGCACATTAAACATTCAAATTCCAAGTAAAAAACAGGCAAAACAATGAATTAAAACAGATAATTCAAAAAATTCAATAAATATTTTTTTTTCTAAATTTCCATTTTTTTATAACCAATTATGGCGGATTCATTCCCGTTTGCCCACTTTCTAGTAAAGTAGTAATAATGATGTGCAACACCTGTACCAAAAAAAAAAAAAAAAAAAAAAAAAAAAAACAAAATTGTCAGTTTTGATTGCTATTACAGCAAAAGAGACACTGAATCTGACCATACCTTCACATTTTTCCCTTTAAAATTACCCAATGGCAATTGACCGCAGCCTTGTACAGCAAAACTTAATCCATCATGTTTTGAGAATTTAAAAGTTTCAAACCACATTAACAAACCGTAGTTAAAACCTAAATATTCCCAGAACCGCACACCTTAACAGTGAATTCAGGAACCTATATATGTTCTGTCATTTCCATGGAAAGGAATAACGAGGTCAGTGAGATTTTAGCTACAGGAAATGGCTCATTCGCCGAACGATCCAGGAAAAATCTAATGGAATTAATACAAGAACCATTTTTTTCATTACAAACCATAATGCCCTAACAATAATAAAATGGGATGTCACATGCATCATACCTAATAATTATTTTTCCTCCAATTAAAAAAAAAAAAAATTAATGTCATTGCACCCACAAACTAGAACCAGAGACAAAAATGCAAATTTCTATCATTTTATTACACATTGCATTGTTAAAAAAAAAATTAAATTCTCGGTATACACAGTTGATAACAGGGCCTGAATCCAATCGCATGTATTTGATGCGGTAATAGGTACGCCAGCTTCAGTTGTTGCTACGAAAACTGCGATTATGTTGTGAATTTTGAATTTCACAAAGCAAAAAAAAAATNTTTTTTTTTTTTTTAATAAAAAAAGTATTCAAGTTTGCAATTGACTGTCAATTGTGTGCCTTGTAATGTCTTCATAATTTGGTTGTCGCCACGAGGCCCAGACAGAGCCTGGCAGTAGATTACTATGTTTTGTACGTATATCTCTGCAGCCGTTGACTTATTTCATAAAATAAGAGCAATAACTTTGCTCAGGTTTGCAGAAAAGTGTACGATTAAAGAAATAAACAATTTTTAGATTACATACTATTCATATTTTATTGACTAAATTGCATAATTGAATTAGTGGAAAAACTCCGCCGACGTAGCAATTCGACAAACCTAATCAATAAATAGTAGTATAATAATCATTTCTTCGAGTAAAAACATTACTTCGTATCCAAATTCATTATATTACGTGTCTAATCAGTAAGCACAAACACATGATGAAATTCACAATTTACTGCCACCCACTGTTAACTGAGTTTTTTTTTGCGGTTTCCCCAGTTCTTAGTATCAAAATGCATTGCAAGTCTTCAAAAAGTTTCCAGCTGCACCTTGTCTGGGTTTGTTGAATATACATGAGATGAAGTGAAAGGTTTGGGTCACGGTGCTACCCTTACGCACTGCAAATCTAGGTGTCTACATTTTGTTTTAGCCACTTTTTAATAGCTTAAGTTAAGACACTTTAAGAACCTAAACACTGGTTCCATTTAATAGTCGTTGGGTGAGCCTAAAAATCAAGATGACTATTTTTGAGTACGAAATTGACAGTTCTAAATATAAGACAAAGAATTGATCGAACTGCTCAAATCCATAGATGCTAAGATCCATAGATTTTAGCAGTCTAAAATCCATCCGTCTATGGATTCATTAGCAGCAGTCCGATCAATTCTTTGTCTTATATTTAGAATTCTGCAGTGACTCCAAAATAGTCAACTTGATTTTTAGGCTCACAAATAAAGTAATCCAAAAACTTAATCCAAGTAGAGACAGCATAGAGACATGTAGGCAGCCATTTGTAATCAAAACAACAATCACCCAAACGACTATTAAATGGAACCAGTGTTGGATTCTTAAAGTGTCTTAACCTAAGCCATCTAGTTTTACGCTGTACAATTACAATTAAACCTATGCTAATCGTCTACAAGTATACAAATTGTGTTTGTTATAAGCGATTTTTCGCTATAAGTTATAGAACTGTTAACTGTATATCCACTAATTGATTATCCACATTCATCCATCCAAATCACTGGTTATCCCCATATTTCCATATTTGGTGGCAACAACACCAAATTCACACAATTTAGTAAACAAATGATTTTATTCAATGATAATCTAAAAATAATTGCACGTCTTTTAAAATATTCTTAATTCGCAGTAGGCGAATTAAAAAAAAAAAAAAAAAAAAAAAAAAAATAAAAAAAATCATTTGCATACACTGCAATTAAGGATAATTTATTTAAAAGAGAACAACACACCTGCAACTAAACAGGAAGAACCGAATGACGTATCGAATTCACTACCTTCTAAACATGACCTTGGGGATCCCCCACAGAGAAGGTCACTCCACAATTGACGTCAAAAAATAAAAAATAAAAAAAGCAATACCAAAAGGAATCAAAACTTGTTGCTCGCATGTAACAACCATTTGATAATTGATTCGATGTAGATCAGCATAATACACATGCATTTCCTTCTCACGTTTTTTTTATGCTTAAAAATTTACTTTCATAAACTGACGTAAAAAGAGCTAGTAGACCTTAACATGAATGTTTAATACGACAGGTGTAGTCGGTTGAGTGATTTGGGTTTTCCAGTCCCTACCTCATGACCATTATTTTTTTAAAAAGTATTGTTGGTATTGTTATTAGTCCTATTTTGGCATTTTTACACACAGTTATTAATTTTATTGATTTATTAATGGTTATTTTACCCTTTTACAACCATTTAATGGATCAATTGTGCCGTATAATAAACGTATTGGGTTTTTTTGTATGTAGGCTAAACCTATTGTTATTTTTCCTAACGTCAGTTATACATCCCATTCCGTATCATGACGCGTTTAATCGAATTTAAGAGTATTAAATTGTTATTTTTTATTTATTTATGTTTTTTATAAATAAAAAAAAGCAACATGAAATGCCACGTGTTGATGTAAAATAAATCACAAGTCACGAGTGTCGTTCGTCCCTGGTTCGAAAAAGTGACAATTTTCTACTTTTCAAAATGTCGCGAAATCAAGTTAAACTGGATCTAATTGAGAGTTGTAAATCGATTGGCGTGAAAATGAGTAAGTAGGAGTTCATGACTATAGAAAATAACTGGTTTGATTCCAGGAAAAAAGTGTACTGCATTATACTGTTTGGTTCAGTTGCATGTGTCTGCTACCAGGGTGCCATACGTGCTATTCGAAAGAGGAGGCGGTGCTAGAAGTGAACTCGGATTATAAAGCCAGTAGACCGAACATGGGGAAGTCAGATTTCTGCCGATGGCCACGTGAGGAACTTGTATTATTCCATCTACAACACACCGCACTTGGTGTGGATTACCATGCGCCTGATCGCACTTTTATTTTTACTACAGTCGTCGATGTCGACCGCCCGCGACGACGGGCCCCTTTCAGCTGATGACATGCATCACATCCGACAAAGGCTCATTCGAAGTTTGGGATTGACCCGCGTTCCAGATATTTCACAGGTCAGTTATCAATATATCGTAAAAAAAAAAACAAAAAAAACACTTTTCTAAGTATGTTTACATTGTTTAACTATTTCTTTTTTTTTTTTTACAACAATAAGTTGTATTTATGGTCGTTAAAGTTCTTCCGGCATTGTTTAAACATTTGCTTAACCATTGTAATTATTGTTTTAACAATGGCATTGAAAATAGAAATTAAAAAGTGAAAAAAAAAAAAAAAGTTAAAAAATGTTATCAGATAAATTCACCTTGACAAGTATGTGTGGAATGCGATTCGCCTAGTGGTGGGTCCCTATTTTCGAAAAAGTGATTCAGCATGACATAATATTTTTTTAAAAGTATGTTGGCCCCATATATTCCGTAGACGAAGACGAGGTTGTTAGTACAAGGCGCTTGACCTACAAGTGTAGCGATCATAAAAAAAAATGTCGAATACGTGAAGATATGTTCAAAGTTGAGGAAAAAATTTGTTTATATTTACAAGGAATGTAATTAATAACTTTTTCTTGTTTTTTTTTTTTGTATTTCTGATATTGAACATTTTTGTCTTTTATCTTTTCTCAATACGAGATATACATACAGAAGTAAAAAATATTTCACTTTTTTTTTATATCGTATTTTGTGGTAAGGAAAACCCCAAGGTCAGACAGAGAGTGAAAAAGAAAGAAAAAAAATGTCTAAAACGTCAAACCAACAGTTGCATAATTTGAGGTTTTTAAAAGAATAATTAAGATGTATACTAATTTACTTAATATGGTAGTAGTATGCACGATCTGGACATTTAGGGGAGGTATAGGCGTTAATAAAATCCAGACGTAGGCTAACTGAATTGAGTTTGGTGTTCCCACCACTTCGTAGCATTGTGGTTTTAAAATCACCGACGTAAACTTAAGTTCTTACTTCAAAATTGATTTTGAAGTAGGAAGTAACGTAACTTAAAAAATTACAGCAACCAATGAGAGGATAGCTGTTTCGCGCATGAAAAACAAAATGGAATGAGGATTGCGTGATTGGTCGGGTTACATTTACTCCGGTAGTTATTTACTCTCCAGTTATTGGTCACCAGTACTATGGTTTTTGATGAAATTTTTTATTTAAAACTAGCATATCATTATTGCCATTTAAAAAACAATTATTATTTACTCTCTACAAACGGTGGAAACAAACCATACGTTAATTTTCTTAGTTTACGTTAAATTTTTGTAAGTTACGTTAAATTACAACACACATTTTAGTGCCACCATGTGAGATTTCCCCCAACATGTACTACCTGTGTCAATCGTTGATTTCAGCTAAGAATTCTGGAACAATTTTGGTCTAAGGAACTCCCCTAAACTAATCACCCATTTGTAAGCTCTTCACTCACTATATTAAGCTCAAAAATCATATGTATAGTAGGGTTTCTCGCCTCTTAATTTTACCACAAAACATTTATGGGATATCTCTTGTTTTACCAGACATTGTAGTATACAATGGTAGAGCATGTTTTTAAGTGTTTTACTATGATGATAACAATAATAATAATAATCTTAATATATTCTTTCTTTTTGTTAGGTTAATATCACAGATGAGGAGAAAGCAGAAGCCTATGGGCTTTACTTTGCAAGGCTGAAAGAGAATGAGAATCAAAGACTGGATCAAGAAGATGATGAAGATGACGATGAAGAAGATGATGAAATTGAAGAAAAAATGCTTAGTTTTAATGCTAGTGGTAAGTGCCATTGAATACCTTAACTAAAAAGAATACATAATATATGTATGTAGCATGACATCAGCAGATGTGGACTTGTAATATTTGTCATATGGATGAGTGGATCTTTGTGTCATGTTCAGTCATTGAAAATCAAGTGCATGTGATTCACTTATGTTTATGTTTCTGCAGTTTTTACCCTTGTTTTGTCAACTAATGACTTGTTAGTGCCTGTAACTTTATTACATGGTTTGTATAACACCATAAAAAGTACTGTATAAATATAAATAAATAATAGGGCTGTAACATTAACAGATTACTGAGTTAATGTGATTACAATTACAATTTCCCTATACTATGTAATAGCTTAAGACAAAATTGTTGTTATATCATTTGCTATTTCATATGTAAGTAGACCCCAGACAGGATACTACACTTCCCAAGAGAACTTGTACTGGTAATAAGGAACTGTTTAAACATACATAAAATATTTTTGCATCATTTAAAAGCTCAAGTTTGTACAAACCTTGGAGCAAACTTGCAACAAAATATGGGATATTGAAAAAAAAAAACTGAAATTTTGGGTCAATGTTTTATTTAAATCATTATTTTATTCTTTTCTTTCAGAACTGAAATTGTTGAAATTTTCAAAATTTTTTTGTCAGAAAGTTAACAATATAAACCAATGATTAGAATTTTTAAACAATTTCTTGTAGGAATAAAAAATTAATATATTTTAAATTTTAACTTTTAGCCAAATTGGGTCAAAAACAAAACTTAAAAACTAATAAAAAAAATTTAGGTTATCACTCTTCTCCCTACAGTATATCATTCTTTAATATGACTATTACACAGCTATATAATTTGAAAACTAATTTCCATATAAATAAACTTTCAATAGACTTTGCTGGAACTCAATTTCCAACATATATACTTATAAACTGTCCTATTCTTTAACACTAAAGTTATAAAATCCATATTTATAGCAAACAATGAACAAATGTTTGTAATTTTCATCATTTACAATGTGCAAAATCTAGCAGATGTTTCGAGGATGATTGGCCATTGACAGGGTAAATCTGCCTCAAACAGGTTCTTTCTACAAAGATGAATGACTACTAGAATTCAGGAAAAGTCATAAAATGCTTTACATTTCATATTACTGTGGACACAAATACTAATTATAATGTTTGTTTTATAATGTTTATAGTAAATTACAAAAAAAGTGGTTTAATATTAATGGGAATAAGTTTGAAACTTAATTACAGTTTTTTTCTTTTTAGTAATAAAATAATAAACCACCTGCCTCTTTTAAATACTTTTATATAAAATGACATATGCAAGGTTAGTCCAATTCCAAGGACTAAGTGACTTACACAAGGCAAAAGAAGTTTTCTAAAAACAATAAAGAAGAAAGTATAAAATATTGTTGATTTAAGAACTGGGGTAGGTGTATTGTTGAAATATCCATACATCATTTGGACTCTTGACAAATGTGGGCTTTAGAAACTTTTTTTATTTTTATTTTTTTATTTTTTATTTAATTTTTTAAACCGGTCTGTACCAAATTGCAAAGAAACACAAACCTTGAAAAACTCTATTTCAATCCTTATGCATGCGTTTGTTCAGAAATAAGTGGTTAAATTAGTTGTTCAACTTGTTCCCACACTTTATTGCTTATTTTAACTTTGTGATAGTCAAAGAAAATGACTAAAAAATCACAAATATCACCAGTATTTGTTGTTAGTATGTGTTTATTTACTTAGATGTTATATTTTTAGAACATCGAAACTTATATACTTTTTATCATTGCATATCAGCAATACATATACTAAAATTGAAACGATGCAGAGAAGATTATAGAATTTATAAATTATTTTCACGTCCTGCCACGATACATGCGTCTAGATCTAGCATAACTAAATTATACTAAATTATTATACCTGACTGCGGTCAACAGTTTACATTTACATACCTGTTTAATCGGTCGTTTAGTCTTTCAAAAATATATGTATCCTGAATGGAGAATATTTAATACAACATTTAGATAGATAAATGAACCTAATGTTAGTAATTAAAGAATCTCAAACAGGTTATTGAAATATTCTCAAAGGCACCACTTGGTACAATACATTTAAGGCCCTTTAGAAAAATGGCAATGTACCCAAATGCCTTTGTGCCCTCCCCTCTCCAAAGCAATACCTTACCATTAACATTCCACAAATTTTTACCATACCCCTAAGGTCTATGCCAACAGCTTTGCATCATTTATCATTAGTTAAAAAATTGTTTAAAAAAAAAAGTTAACATATACAAAACCAAACTTGGGGTTCACCAATGCAGCAGACAGCTGGAGAATGCACATGGCTAGATTCAGTGGCACAGCTTCAACATATTTTAAAATCTTGCCATGAATGAAACTTGTGATCACATGTGGGACCCATTAACCGTTTTTAAGGTCATATAGGAGAAGTTGTAAAATTTTTAATAATTTTTAACCTACAAAACTGAGTATTTTTAAGAAAATTTCAGTTTTCATTGCTTTACTGTTATAGATATTAATGTATTTGCTTTTTTTTCTTCTTTTTTTCTTCTTTGTAGTTGAACACATACATGACGAAAAGAAAAAAATAATTTCCCTCTTCAGTTACGAATTCCCGTCGACATTCCACCAGAAGATCTTGCCAACACACAACTCACAAGTGTTTTACACATTTACAAGCATTGGAACTCCACATCAGGGATATTTAATTCGAGAATCCGAGCTTACCCTCCTGTTGTGACTTTGTTGATATATCAACTACTATCCAACAACTCTTTGGGAAGATTCTTAATTGCCTCGCATCGAATTGTTTTCAAGAACAAAGAATGGGAATCTCTAAGTGTCAATGTAACCTACAACACTGACTCGAATGTTGTACTCCATTTAGAATGTGATAAATGTAATCTGTATGGATTTAGCATAGACACAACACAACAAAAAGACAACAACAACAACAACAACAACGACGACGACGAAATATTTAAACAACCAACGCTTAATATTTATTTTTCACCTCATCAAATCAATTCAGCGGTCAGAATTAAACGCTCATCGTCAAGACACAAATTGAGCAAGAAGATTAAGGCGCTCCAGTCAAAAGCTGAGATTTTCATCCAGCCCACACGATCCGGGAAAATAGACTGCAACAAAGAGAGCAAAAAGAAATGTTGCCGACATCGAATGTACGTGAATTTCACTCATTTGCGAATGGACTTTGTCGTCGAACCCAAAGGCTTCGAAGCGTATTATTGCAAAGGCAAATGTCCGCGCCTCTATAATCCAGCACATGCTCATGCTCTCATACAGAGCACAATGAATGCACGTGGCATCAATGTGAAAATACCAAAACCGTGTTGTGCTCCTAGTAAATTGAGCAATTTGACAATAATGCACTATGATGAAAACCGTAAACTTAAGGTAACCGACTGGACAAATGCGGTAGTCGAAGAATGTGCGTGTTCTTAAATCATTTTAGAAAATGTTTAATTCACGATTCCAAAGTCTTCGAGGGAATGGTTGCATACATTTCCTATACCTAAAGAGTGTCTGCAGTCATGGCTTTTAAATATTGAAAATTCTGACTAAACCTCGTCCCGGGTTCTTATGAGTTAGCTCAGGGGTGGGTAAAATGCGGCTATTTTGAATTTTTTGAATTATGAAAATTTGAATTTTTTTGAATTTTTTGAATTATGGAAATTTGAATTTTTTTGAATTTTTTGAATTATGGAAATTTGAATTTTTTTGAATTTTTTGAATTATGGAAATTTGAATTTTTTGAATTATGAAAATTTGAATTTTTTGAATTATGAAAATTTGAATTTTTTGAATTATGAAAATTTGAATTTTTTTGAATTTTTTGAATTATGGAAATTTGAATTTTTTTTGAATTTTTTGAATTAAGATCCTAGGGTCGTGCATTAATAAATTTCTTCGGGATGGGAAATTTGGCCTGGGCGGTATCTTGTTCTTGCCTCCGGCAACTTAGACCAGTATAAAAGCGGTCTGTGAACTTACTTTCTTGGAATCCGCCCTAGCTAGCATTTGCATAATAGAACTTGGGAAAAGCAATCCAGGTGATTGACCAAATACACTTTTGTGGACAAAAAGGAGAGAATACTTCTTCCCAAGCTTTGCTTCTGCAATATTCAGTAGTGATTCTCCACAACAATACTTTTGCTAACTCCTGTATAAATTTGAATTCTGATCAAATAATTATACAGTTTTTTTTTTTTTATATTGATGGTTAATATTGACAATTTCTGCCATTTTGTACTGTTTAAGACATTTTGAAAAGTGCTTATTTGCAAAAGTTATGGCTTTTTTTTTCTTTCAGTGATTTTCTAGAATAGATAATACAAATTCCACAGCTATTTATTATTATTTTCTGAGAAAAAAAAAATTCTACAATTTTACCTTGTTTTGTAATCAGTTATGGACCAAAATAGCTATATTGCACCACAAGATACCTGGGTAGTGAAAAGTCAGAGTCAGACTAAAGACATTAATGAGTACTTCTTCATGTAGCAACCATTCCCTTAAAAAAGCATTGACTTTTCTTTTTTAAGACATTTAATGAAAAACGGGTCAAAAAGTTTAAGATATTTTTAAATGTTTATGTTTTCAAAACACTTTTCCAAAGATTAAGGTTGTAGAATAATCATATTTGTAAATACTTATTTATTTGATGTCAATCATGTCATGTGATGTTTT